>OX123186.2:31481028-32081028 GCA_944739405.2 Euclidia mi | reverse complement strand
GCACTTTCGGTGCGTTTGGATCTAGGTTGGCTATAGGTACCGCGTATCGTCCACCGTGGCAGGATGTTGATGTTTTCATAGACGCCATTTCAAACTCATTGAATTCCTTGGGCCAATATGACTGTACAGTCCTGATGGGTGACTTTGACATTAATATGTTAAGTACTTCTGACTCTAGGGTAAACAAATTGAAGACCTTTCTCGACTGTCTTGGTTTGACTCAATTGATCAATGAACCTACTCATCTTACTGTTCATGGAGACACTTTGATAGACCTTATCTGTACAAATACGCGAACGCGCTCAGTAACAATTGAAATGATACCTGACTTGGGTGCACATGCACTTGTTTCATGTGAAATTAATATGAAACGAAATAAAGTCGCAGCCAAAACGGTATCATTCAGACCTTTAAAAGATATTTCAAAACCGATTTTCGAACAGCATCTGAAAGGCGTAAACTGGAATGAGATTACTGACTTACATGACGTGAATCAAATGGTTGAGGGTTTTGATTCGAGCTTGCTTCTGCTAATGGATTTCCATGCACCAGAGAAAAAATGTGTGCTCAGGGAGAATTCTTACCCGTGGATAACAAGCAATATTAAGTTCATGATGTATTTAAGGAACCAGGCTCATTCTCAGTACCGCAAGACTAAACAAGATAGCAAGTTCTCCTACTATAAGGAATTAAAGTCGTTGGTTAATAAATCAATATTTCACGAAAAGGTAGCATATTTCAACCATAATATAAATAGTCATATAAGGGACTCTAGGGTTTTGTGGAAAAATCTTAAGTCAACATTGCTTCCAACTAAAGAAATGCTAGAGTTACCTTCGCACTTGAATGACCCTGATACCATTTGTGACAGTTTTCTAAACGTGCCAGGAGACAACACAGTTTCTATTAGTTATTTAACATATTTCGAATTCACTAGACATAATGACTCTGAGTTTTGTTTGAAGCCAGTTTCGAAAACACAAGTGGCAAATATTTTGAGAGGCATAAAAACTAAAGCCATGGGACATGATAATATCAATATTGATATGGTTCTCATGACACTACCATTGACTTTGGATTTATTAACAGCTATCGTTAACAGGTCAATGCTTACTGCAATCTTTCCTGATTCGTGGAAAATTGCTAGAGTTCGACCGCTGCCAAAAAAACAAAATGCTAGTGACACCAAAGACCTTAGACCGATCAGCATACTTCCCGTACTTTCCAAATTGCTGGAGAAAGTGGTGTGTTCGCAGCTAACTGAATATTTGGAAAAAGTTAGTATCCTACCTGATGTTCAGTCTGGTTTTAGGAAGGGTCGTAGTACAACTACGGCTTTATTAGAAGTGACAGACAATATTTTGTCCGCTCAAGATGCTGGTATGTGCACGATTTTGGTGTTGCTAGATTACTCACGTGCATTTGATTGCATAAATGTGCCGCTACTTCTTTCGAAGATGGCTTTTTACGGATTTAGTGTCGACACGGTGAAGTGGTTCCATAGCTATTTGTATAACCGTAAACAATACGTTGAACTCCAAAAGGCTGATGGTACCAGTGTTACTTCAGGGAAACGATGCGTGGAAAGAGGAGTTCCACAAGGATCTATATTAGGACCAATACTTTTTATAATGTATTGTGCAGATCTAGGTCACAAAATAAGGAAATGTAACTATCATTTTTACGCTGATGATACTCAGGTTTATATTTCATTCAAACCCCAGGAATATGAAAGTGCGGTGAGAGCCCTAAATGAAGACCTAGAAAACATTGTACAGTGGTCCAGAGATAACTGCCTCGTACTTAATCCCACCAAGACAAAGTATATGTTGTTTGGCACAAGGGCCCAATTGAATGCAATTTCACCTAGCAACTGTCATATAACTCTTATGAACCAAACTATTGAGCGAGTATATGAGGCGCGTAATCTTGGTCTCATAATTGATGTAGATTTACGCTACGAGAAGCACGTGGCAGAGTGCATTCGCAACTGCTTTTACAGGTTGAAAGTCTTGTACAGAGCTCGCCCTTATTTAAGTCCGGCTCTTCGAACTTTGTTGATTGAGTCACTGGTAATGTCTAAATTGAATTATACTGACATTGTATATGGTCAGAGACTTTTAGCAAGGACAGATCGAATGATACAAAGATTGCAAAATGCCTGTGTTCGATTTTGCTTTGATATACCATTAAGAAGTCACGTAACACCTTTTCTGAATAAGCACAATATTCTAAAGATGAATGCACGACGCAGACTTCATTTGGCAAGTCTACTTTTCGGTGTAATTTTAACACGTTCACCGCAATACCTTCATAATAAACTTGCATGGACAGGTGAGCAAAGTAACCGGGCACGGCGGCAATGTTCCAATAAACTCTCGATACCGCAACACAGATCAGCGAGTTTTAGGGGTAGTTTTCGATATGCAGCGACTAAGTGTTGGAATAATATACCACCACCGATAAAAGATAGTAAAAATCATGTTACTTTTAAACTGAAACTAAAAGAATACCTGCTTGATTATCAGAAAGAATATAATAATATAAATATTGCTGCAACTGCTATTTAAACTGTTTATCTTTAATTATAAAATATTATAAAATGAACTGTTTTTATCATATTTTCTGTTTTTGTTTGTTTTAATAGGATATTTTGTTTTATTTTTATATTATGAGAATTTTAATTAAATTATAGGTATTTAATTCTATAACTTTATCAAAATTAATGTTACCTAAATTGTTTTAATGTTTTAATTACAATTATATTCTGTTCCTAGACTGCTATTGCTGTAATTTATTTATCTCTTTTAATGAAATGTTGTAAATGTTGTATAATAGTAAGCCTTTTATTGTATATGAATAATTTTATAATTTTATGATATTACTATATTTTATGTAACTGCTGTTTAAATTGACTTAATGTATTTCTATTTTAATTAATATTTATTTTGTTGTGAGCGTACAATCACTTGCTCAGGCTGCAGCTGAAAATCAGCGTTAGGCAGTGGTTTCGCCGCTACCTAGCATGTTGCTGAGCTGTTGGCCCATATACACATACTTTCGATGATTTAATATCGTTTCATTACATGAGTTATATTATCAAATATTCATAACATAACGTATTAAAAAATATATAATTAAACATTTTGTAATAAAACGTATACACATGTTGTTCACAAATTTTTAATCTACTTCTGTAGACTTATAAAATAATCCAAAATATGCCGAAGATGAACGCATCGTTTTCATTTTGTTTTATATGTTGGTAGCACTGTGTTCTCTGTCATTTGCTTGGTTGTGATTTTACGTAAAAAGCATGTGACATTTAAAATTCCAATTTTATTTAATTACACAAGTTTTCGGTCGAGATCAGTGTGTCTTTCCAGTGCAAGGGATATCTGAGTAAGTAGCCTTTACAAATAAATAAAAACATCAAGATAGTTTAAGCTTATGGACGCAGAATGCAAATACCGCATTGCTTAAATTATAACCTCATAATAAAGGATGCCATCTTTGATTTATGAAAATATGTCTCTCGTGTAGACATCTTTACTGTAGACTTTGTATCTACAGAAGAGACGTATGTCAACAGAAGTGAATAGGCAAAAGAAATTCACTGTGTTTGAAAAAGAAATTGGCAAGTGCGAGTCGGACTCGCGCACGAAGGGTTCCGTACCATTATCTATAAAAGAAAATCATGTTTGTTGTATGTATACTTAAATATTTTTTTAAGTTTCTACCTATTTATTCATATCGAGTAATAAATAGCTTAATTAAAGTAAAAATACGTTTGTTGTATGTGAGCCCCCTTTTTATTTACTTTTTTTATTTACTTTGGAAGGTAATATACAACTACATATTCTGTGAAAATTTAAAGCGTCTACCTGTAACAGTTAGTAATTTTGAGCAAAAAATATGAAAAAAAAACACGTTTTTTGTATGGGACCCCCCTTAATATTTTCCAGCTATCACGTCTTATGAGATACAGCCTGCTGACAGACAGACAGACAGACAGCGGAGACTTTGTAATAGGGTCCCGTCTTTTCCCTTTTACGTACGGTACCCTAAAAAAACAATAGCGTTATTCGCTGTTTAATTATTCCATTATATATCCATTTTGTTTAGTATTTTATAATGTTGCTTGCAGCGATCTTTTGTTTCAGTTACTAAGCCACGAGCAATTCATCCTTGTACAATCTGTCACCTGTTTGCCCTGAAGGATCAAGATCACCAGACTCTTCATCTGAGAATTTGTCTATCCGTGATTCTCCTACGGCTCCAGTTACTCCAGAGGCTCCAACTGAGCCAAATTTACCAGGCCTCTCAGATAGACTGACTCCAGTTCTTTCTATCAAAATATTCAACCAAAGGCATAAGCCCCAGAAGAGAAGAATCTATTTAGATGTCTCTGAAGCTACTGAAGATTCACCGCATAAAAAACGGCCGACGAATTCCATGTGGGATGATTCTGACGAGGATAACATATTTTAATATTCTGTTCCTTTATTTGCCTACAGAAGCATAATGTCTGTTCTGTGGACATTTTTTTTTTTGCACTGAATTGGTATAGAATTTTGATTATGTTTTGTTTGGAGGTTGAGGAGAACTCCATTTTAAGTTTTTTTTTTATTGTTTCTATTCTTGATCTAAGGGTGCTTCTACACGGTGCATGTAGCTGGAGCAAGTAAAGGTGCGGGTTACACGCGTGGGTAATATGCGCAAGCTACTTGATCAAGTTACTCGCTTTTACTTGTACATGGTGCAAATAACTGGAGCAAGTAAAGACGCGGGCTACTTGCGCAAGCTGTACCTATGTACAAGTTATTTGTTCGTGGTCAAGAGCTACATGTGCATGCTATTCGCGCGGTAGCTTTATGACTTGAATCGCGTCAAATGTCTCGACGAACGAAAATTATTTTAAAATCATATGTTAAAAATGCAATTTTAACAGATAACATGCGCGAGTGACCCGCGCGCGTCGCAGAGCACGCGAATTACTTGCGCGGGTGGCTCGCTTTGGTACATGCTCGAGTCGCTGGACCCGCACATTGTTTTAAACGATATGTTTACGGTACATGTAACCCGCGCAAGTGCCTCAACATGCTCAAGCTACATGCGCCGTGTACAAGCACCCTAATTGATATGATTATGAGAGGTAAATTTTTGTTCCCTTCTGTAGACAACTCCATCTCTTCTGTAGACGTGAAAAAACTAAAAACGTGATTAATTCCTAAAATATTCAAGACTGATCTCTAGTGATGTTTTTGTAAGCATAACATTAGCTTACTTTAAATAAATATAAAGTTTCATAAAAAATCGTGAAGTTTTATTTTAAATATTTTGCAATGTTCACTTTTTGTGTATCACCCATTTCGAGCATTGCACGCGCGCGCTTTTAATTGCGGTTTAAGAAATGTGAAAACTTAAAAAAACATAGTTTCCCAGGTATTGTTTTTGTTTAGTATGACTTGGCATGATGTCCACAACGAGTAGACTCCGGCTTGGTGATGGGTCTTGTGACACCCTGCATATTGATTTATCGATATGTAAACATGTCACCTATCTCTTTCTAATCTGGTAAAATGTTGTTGTTGTTGTGTGTACTTGTTTGTATTTACTAGATCGTGAATAATAATAATTTACCTATATCTACTTCAACATTATTGCTTTGATGTTTTTCACAACATTTCTAAGTAGTACAAATGGACGCAAGGTACATTAGAGCATTTACGTATTATAGGTTTGAATTTGTGTAGTAGCTTAGAATTGGAACCTGCTACATTTGCAACCGATGTTTGACTGAGAGGTTTACTATTAGTATTTAATACGAGCTTTACCTTGACACCAGTTATTTAGCATTGACGATCAAATTGATATTTCTTCTAAGAAAACGTCTTACTCGCACAAAAGATTCGCAACGCTCGTATAAAATATTGATCGTAGTATTACTCATTTTACGATATAGCCATTTATGTGATCTTTCTATCATGTCTTATAAATCATTGGCATTTACTTTGATTTCACATAAAATTTGTTCCAGCTTCCACGCAATTTTTACTCTATTTACATACATACATAGTCTCGCGCCTTTATAGGCGTATATATTCCCCGAAGAGGTAGGAAGAGGTGTATTTCTACACCCACTATTCGCCAGATATACTTTAGTCCCACTATATATGGGGCGAGCCTAATACCGTACGGGCACATTTTCAGACTCTGCTCTCTGCCGCTACTGAGAATTTCGTGACAGAAAAACCCAATAACACTGCCCGACCCAGGAATCGAACCCGGGAGCTTCCAATCCCACGCGCACATATGTGCTGCGAAACCAACGAGGTCGTATATGGTTTGATGTCGAGTTTTCCGTCTCTACGCAAAGATGAATGATATTTGCATCGTGTTATCCCTTAGTGGCGACTATCCCTTAGTGGTCCCGTGGGTGTCGTAAGAGGCGTCTTATGACACCCACGGGAAGATAGGGGGTGGTTACACTTGTATTCTATGCTGTCAACCACACGGCTATTATATTATATACTAGTCGACGCCAGCGGCTTCGCACGCACATATTTTCGAATTTCCCGTTTTGCCCGATCCCGTGGGAATTTCGGGAATTCCCTTGTTAGTGCACCCCTACGGTCCTCAAGGAAAATACATGCCAAATTTCAGCTTCCTGCGCCCAATAGTTTCGGCTGTAGCGTGTCTGTCAGTCAGTCAGTAACGCAAGGATTTTATATATTAAGATTTTACTCTATTTATATCAGTGAAACCAGCTTTCTTGGTACAGGAAACTTTTTATATAATTTCTAAGAAATGCTTCACAAGGCGAAAGTATGAAAAAGAAACACTACTAGATGCTTCTTGGAAACCTTGTAGTCTATCTGGAAATTTGCTGATAAAATAATTTGATTACACAGTGACAATTCCATTAAACTTGTTAATAGCGGGATATATCCGGCGTAATATTATTAGAAGTCTTGTTCTAAATTTTGTAATATTTTGATATGCGAACAAAAACCTCAGTCCAAATACGCCTGAACCCCCCACGTGATTACAGCACGCACGGTCGTGCTCTAATTTTGGTGAACCGAAGTGTTTGAGGCACGCACGGTCGTGCTCAATTAAAAATCGTTCTATTAGTCGCGGTTTTTTCACGTTTCGTTTTACTTAAACCAAGAAACGAAAACAGTAACTATTAGAATAGTTCATATTCTATGCAACTAAATCGTTTAAGAAGGGTGAGGGAAACGAAACGCGCCAAAAAATATTGAAATATAATTATCTGTGTCTCAGTTGCGAAAGCGTCCGCCATTGTTGTGTTTTGTTCCGCGATCTTTATAATAAAAGTTGTCTTGTGGAAGAAACCGGTGAATATTTTATAAAGATACTTATATAGATTTACTCAGAAATAAATAAATATTCATTGTGAAGTGACATTATTCGTGACAAAGACAAGAGATACAGTGATAAAAGGCAAAAACTTTTTAGAAGGGCTATTTCTACTCTTGAAACTCGCTATTTTCGTAAGTGTTTTATGATAAATATTCTTTTAATAGTTATGAAAGACATAAAAGTACCCAGATTATTTATCTGAAAACATATTTTAGCAACTAAATACTAGCATTGTTGTACATTTACACTGTTATCGTGTTTCAAATGGTAAATAATTCACAGCCACAGTGTTCGTTACAGTAACATGGCGGCCTGGCACGGCGAACTTTTTGTTACGCGTTCGGATTATAATTTTTTTAGTGGCGTTAGATTAGTTTGTTACAAATAAATAATACATTGTGTGAAAACCTAAAGGTATATGTCATAAAGTTTTTGTGTTTATAAACCAAATAAGTAATGCAATTCATTAATATGTGATGAAATGTTTGTGTGAACGAGTGAAAAAAAAACAAACCTCTAAGTTTGTAAGCTTGTGTTGCTGGAAAGGTGAGTATTTAGTAGTTATTCATCTTATTTATATGAGAGGTAATTTTATAACCAACACAATGATATGCAATTTATGTGATATAATTATATTAAGGTTTCATGATTAATTTTTTTCCGGTAACCTATGCCAAGGAAAATTTGCAGCAACGTGACCTTTCGCACTTGTGGCACTTTGCCTTTAGTTTGATCGCACCTCAAGGGTTAATTACGAAGATATTTATATTTTACTAGCTGACCCGGCATACGTCGTACCACCATATTTTATTTCTCTACTACCTTTCTTGAAAACTTCTATTCTTCTAAATGTTAATTGTAAATTAACAATAATAGTAGAATATAATTATTATTTGTTCGAGCTACAAAAGTTGTGACCAAATTCTTAAAATAATGGTCTGTATTTTCATACAAAATAAATTTGCGGGTCTTAATCGCGTACAATTAATTTATAAAAGGTATCAGTCTCTCCGCGACCACGCTCGGTGCAAGACGAGCGGAACGTCGGAAACAAATAGGTATTTATACCTTAAGCCGTATGCAGACTTTGCGAGGTATGCGCTGCGCACAGCGCACAGCGCATGCCTCGCAAGGTTTATATTCGTGGCGAGGCATGTGCTACGCACGTGCGAGGGCGAGCCAACGAGTGTCGGCAAATGCTACAAGATTAAAGTGCCTCAGTGCGAGCATTACATTAGTTGTGGACGTAGCCGCGCATGCACGTTCGAGGTGTGCACCGCGTACAATATCCACGTATGCCTCAACTGCGAAAATGAAACTGCGTTTGTTCGGGCCAAACAGCGCGCAGCGCATGCTTGGGCTTTGCATCGCGTGCGCGTATCCGCTGCTGCTTTTATAATTATTAATTCAATTATTGAAAAAAAGGAAAGAAAAAAGTCGTCGCCGTTGGTGGGTTAAAAAGTTCTTCCGCCTGCGTTATGAATACGGAAATAAGCTGTAATAAAATTTCTTTGTCGTCCATAATGCGTGCGAACATCACAGCGACGCGGACACAACCGTCCAAACAACGCACTGCTCGCAATGAGCCGGCTGCCGCACTGCGCACACGCGCGGTTCGCACGCGCGTGTCTGTGCGTAACACATGCCTCGCAACAAACATGAAGACAGACCAACGAGGCGTTTGCTTCGTACGCGATGGCTCGACCCGAGCATATGTTGGTATAGTTTTTCAACACGCACGCCTCAAACAGAGGCATTCGTTGTGCGCCGTTCGTAGCGCATGCCTCGCAAAGTCTGTATCCACCTTTAAATAAATTAATTGTACGCGATAAAGACCCGCTAATTTATTTTGTATGATGTATACAAATCGCAAAAGTTTAAAAACGATCTGTATTTTCTCAACGTAAATTACAGGGAAGAAATCTAGAAAAAGATCTTAGCAACGAACTATCTTATTCTCGTAGAAATAATATATAAAACGCATCTAAGGTTTACTAAACCGTATATATCAACTGAGCATTGTGAAAATCTTCGGTCGGTATCGACATCAAAATACTTGAAGTATTGTCCCTAACGTCTCAAATCCCAAAAGTTCTTCACATTAAGAAACCCACATGCGTTCCCTCGCGTTATGTATTCATGTCATATTGGAACTGGTGACTGACAATGTGTTAGTTAGTCCCTTCATTGCAAGGGATCCCATACCTCGGTAGTCCCTTATCTAATAACTATGACAAATTGTCCCGATTATAATTGAGAGGTTTCGGACGATGGAAGATTTTTTTATTTATTTGTGGGTTTTCTTCCCTTGTATCGTGGGATGTGATATATCGTGAGAATGGCTATGTTTGCTTTGGAAGGGTATTGATTGCATGTTTCAGCAACATATGTTTCACTTCGGTAGAATAGCAATCAGAAAAATGGGTTGTCGATTAGTGTTTTGTCTTTGTTTGAACTTACATTGCAACCAAATTAAAAAATAACTAAATTAAATACCATCATCATCATCATCATCAGCCTTTAACAGTCCACTGCTGGACTAGGCTATCCTTTGAAATTAAATGTCCTGGAAGTAAATAACATGTCGAAGAGGACTTTTTTCTTTGTATATGCGCCCTAACTAATTGACTTTCTTTTATTATTTTCGTTGGTAGCGCATGAAACTGCGGTCTACTCGAGGGTGAACAGCACTAGTGGCTCTTGTAGCTCGTGTCTTGATGGTGTACGATATTGCAGAACCAATACAAAAGGAAACCTTAGATCTCTTTACCGTACAATTCTATGACTCCGCGCTCTTGCAATACAGACACTTTACATCGAAGTTCTGCGAGAATATGATAACTATAAGAGAATGTAGATTACTATACTCAGTACTTGTTCATGATATCACTCTCGCATCTGGTACTGGCATGAGTGGCATGAGGGCTGGTAGTCTATCTTTTTAATTGCTGTTCATGCTGCTGATGATAATATCATTTGACGCTGACGAAGCACACTTGAAATAAATGTTACTTATTTTATATCCCAAACGAAAATTCAACAACATTCGTGGCCATTTCCCATCGAAGAGCAATACAAATGGTCTAATTGGCATTGGAATTGCTTGAACCAAATTACAGCAACGGCATGTTGAATTTAAATGTGCTTAGCCGTGATGTATGGGAAGAGCTCCAAACTTAGACCTGATACTTGATGGCACGGGCTGTTTCCGCAACTCCACGTCTTGGCGTGTATTTTGCGTGCAGGTGGGAATGGTGTCTTCATTCGAGCCACCCCAGCTCTTCGAGGAAGGCCAGCAGACTCTTAATGTGGCCCACTGCCTCCCTCAGGGTGCTGTATCTCGTCAGGTACTGCTGCCTGTACTGTGCGACCTCAGGGCAGTCGAGGAGCAGGTGGGCTGCCGTCTCGTCCGCTGCCATACAGGCCCTGCACAGCGGGCTGTCGGTGATACCTATAGTAAATAGGTGTTTATTAAAGAATCCGTGTCCTGTGTAGGCGGCCGTGACTGTCCGCAGTTGTTGTTTGGACAGCCGGAGGATTTGTTTGGCTATCTTACCGTCTACTGCGGGAAGAGCCTCCTTGGCCTGCCTACATGTTTCAATACCAATCCAGGACTGGTTGTGTTGGGTCCTGGTCCTATTCCTTACCAGGTTGCGATAGAAACCAGAAGGGAGGGGAATAATGGGCTCGGGTCCCACCACCTCTAAAGTGGCCCCTCTTCTGGCAAGTACGTCGGCTGCGTCATTCCCTCTTGAGCAACTGTGGCCCTTGATCCATTGCAGTGTTAATTTGTTTTGTTTACCTACCTCTGTTAGTTTCTGGTGGCATTCAAGCGTGAGTGCCGAGGTGATAGTATGGCTTTTGAGGGCTGAGAGGACAGCCTTACTATCTGAGAGGATCCTAATGGATCGTTCCCTTACCTCACGTGCCATGATTGCTGTGGCAGCTAGGATTATGCCAAAACATTCGGCCTGGTAGACCGTGTTGTAGGCTCCCAGCGGTGCTGCGATGTTGATGTTAAGGTCCTCGGAGAATACTCCTGAACCCGTACCTGTATCCGTCTTAGACCCATCTGTGAAGATCGTGAGCTCGTTGTGGCCAACCGCTCCCTCGTGTAGATCCTCGTACAGTTGGATTTTGTATTTCTTATCGAAAACAAATTGTTTCGGTATTCGGTCGCCAATGGCTTGTGTGAGAGGAACTTCTTTAAAGAGTGTGTTTAAGTTGCTAGTGTGCAGTGTGTTAGTGTCTTTCCAGAGCTTCAGTGCTCTTAGCCGGATCGCCGACATCGTTGCTTCCTGTTGTATGAACAGGTGCAATGGAGGCAAGTCCAGCAACACTTCGAGTGCCGCTGTAGGTGTAGTTTTCATGCAGCCCGTGGCCGCTAGGCATGCAAGTCTTTGAAGCTTTTGAAGCTTGTTGGCGGCCGTTGTTAGGTTGGTCCGAGGCCACCACACTACTGCGCCGTAGCTTATCATCGGACGTATTATTGTCTTATAGAGCCATAAGACAATTTTGGGGGATAGGCCCCATCGTTTACCTATCATCTTCTTGCACTGCCAGAAGACGATGCTGGCTTTATTGAGCTTATTTTCCATGTGGCTGTTCCATGTCAATTTGCTGTCAAGAGTGACTCCCAGGTACTTTACCTCGGTGGACAGCTTGAGCTCTGTGTTGAATAGCCTGGGCAGTCGGTAAGTACCCAGCGCGCGTTTGTGTGTGAACATAACTAGTTCGGTCTTGTTCGGGTTTACTGATAATTCGTACTCATTACACCACCACTCTACTATGCGTAGAGCCTGTTGAGTAAGGTCGTACACTGTACTAGTTACCTTACCTGAGGTGAGAATGGTCAGATCATCTGCATATCCTATTGTGTAAAAATATCTCGCGTTGAGTTTGTCTATGAGTTCATTGATGACTAAGTTCCACAATAGCGGGGAGAGTACACCGCCCTGCGGGCAACCTTTAGTTATCAAGGCTGTCTGGGAGTCGCCGTGCAGGCGCACTACTCTTTTGCTGAGCATGTTTTGGATCCACTGTATGAGCATCTGATCCACACCATGTCTGGCTAGGGCGTTGCTTATACTGGAGAAGTTTGTCTTGTCAAAGGCTCCTTCTATGTCAATGAAGGTGCCCAGACAGATGCTTTTTTGTTGTATAGCAGCTTCTATCTGGTTCACGACCTGATGTAAGGCCGATTCCGTCGATTTCCCTGAGCTGTATGCATGTTGATTGGCATGTAGGGGTAGGTGTTTAAGTGCCCCACTTCTTAATTCCCTCTCGCATAGCCTTTCCAAGGCTTTAAGCATGAAGGAGGTCAGGCTTATTGGTCTGAAGGACTTTGCATTTGTGTAGTCTGTTTTGCCTGGTTTTGGTATGAAAATTAGTTTGACTTCCCTCCAATTCTTCGGTACATATCTAAGGGCCAGGCTAGCCCTCATGATTGCCAGAAGTCTTTTGCGGACCGGTTCACCCCCCCATTGTAATAACCCAGGGAAGATGCCGTCCAGTCCGGCTGCTTTGAAGGGATGGAAGCTATCGATGGCCCATCGGAGTTTTTCTTCTGTGACCACGGTGTTTGCGTGTCTCCACTCGTGTTCGGTCGCCACTGTTGGTGTATCGTGCCACGTTATTACCGGGGTGAGGACGCAGCCTGGGAAGTGTGTTTCTAGTAGGACGCGTCTTGTCTCCTCCTCCGATGTGGTGTATGTGTTATCCGGTTTACGGAGAGTACCTGGTGCAACCAACGGTTGCTGAGCCAGTAGTTTCCTTACCCGGTTTGCTTGTTGGCAAGATTCAATGCTCCCACAGAATTTCCGCCATCCCATGGTGCGTCTGAATCTGAGGCATTTCTTGTAGCTTGATTTGGCCGCTTTATAAGCGTCCCAATCTGCGTCCGCGCTTGTGTTCATTGCCCTGTTAAGGGCCCTTCTTACCTTCTTGCGCTTGCGTTCAAGCTCAGCGCCCCACCAGGGTTGTTTACCTGGGGTTGAGGGTAGAGTGGTTTCTGGGCATGCTGCGTGGTAGCTGTCTAGCATCGACTGCGTCAGTGTACATACCTGCTCGTCGATCTGTTCATTGTCACCCAGTACCGTCGGCATAGCAGTAAGGGTGAGTTTCTCTTTAAGTAATTGGACATACTTTGCTTTGTCAGTGTTGTGTGGTTTCCTGCGTGGCTGTGTAGGTTGTATAACGACTTCCATAGAGAAGCTGATCCATCTGTGGTCTGAGCACGATGCCTCTTTCGAGACGTGCCATCCCTTGATGCGTTCAGCCGCTCCTTCTGTTGCGAGAGTTAAGTCGATAATTGTCTGACTACGTCTTGTGACGAAGGTGGGCTCCGTACCTGTGTTTAATAGGGTAAGATTAGTGGTGAATAGGTATTCAACCAGTGATTTACCTCTGTTGTTATTGCAGTTCATGCCCCACATTTGGTGGTGGGCATTGGAGTCCGTTCCTATTACGACCTCCGTTTTGGTTCTCTCGCACTGGTTAACCAGACGCGTGAGGTCGAACGGTGGCGGGTCTTCGGCCTCGGGCATGTAGACCGATGCGAAAACAACCGCTATACTCCTTGGCTGCTGTGTTATTTCAATTTGTATCGCTGTGATGTCTCTGGAACAGAACTCCGTTAGAACTTGGGCTCTGATGTTTTTAGTTGTCAGTATGCAGGTTCTTGGATGTGTGTGGTCAGTTGAAGAATAAATCTTACCTCCCAGGCTGGAGAGGCCTCTGATGAGGCCACCCCTTATCCAAGGTTCCTGGATGAGCACGATGGCTGATTGTTGGACCTCCATCCATTTGCGCAGTTGCGCAGTGGCCGTTTGGCTGTGATGGAGGTTGATTTGGAGGCAACTGACGTCACTAGGCAGAGGGTTCATCTTTGGATGATGTCCCCACCTCCTCGACCGTCAGCTGCGTTAGGCCGGCCAGGATGTCGCCAGTCTCCACCCCGTCGTCCCGCCGCACCGGGCTCAGGAGCAGGCTCTCATCTTCCGAGTTACCCTCGGCTGACGGGCCAGCCCCCGAGCCAGACGCGGCCGGCTCTGACGGGCCGGGTTCTGCGTCGCACCCTGGCTTGGTGTTTGAGTCCTGCTTGACTCGTGTGGAGTTGTCGTCCGGAGGATGGTCGACAAACTTACCTGAGGGGTCCCGGAACCTGACGTAGACGGCACCTACCCCCAACGCGAGGCGGCGCTCGTTCTTCATCAGGATCGGGACCTGTTCTACTGGGACGCCCACTACTAGGAACCATCCACCCGACTGCCTTTCAGAGTGCAGCATCGACCATTTGTCAACCTCCAACCAGGGGTTCTGAAACTCCAGAGCGCGACCCACGTCGCGCACGTCGTCTAAGACCCCCTGTTCGTCGGGTACGACAATGCCGCACCGCACTCTCTTCGGGGTCTCTTCCTGGCCCCTGACCTCCAGTTCGAAGCCCGGTGGTGGGACCAGGAGAGAGACTGCCTCCGTCAGCCAGGTGCGCGTTGCCTCGTCGGCGCACCAAAGTTTGAGGACCCCGTCCGCGTGCACGGGTTTCCCGGTGAACGCTGGAGCGGGGCGTTTGGGGGTTTTGGTCGACCAGGCATCACTCAGGATCTTCTTTTGGAGCTCCCGGAGTACCTGATCCACCAACTCCTTCGGCAAGTTCCCTGTGCGTTTGCATGTTACTGCAACACCCAGGGACGCCTTGGAGGCCTGTGCGTAGGACTTACCTTGTATCCTGGAGGAGTCGAGGCGGGGCTTCTTGTGCTCCCCTCGAGGCGAGCTGGTCTCGTTGAGAGCACGTTTGGCCTCACCTCTTTCCTTGTTTTCGGCAGTTTTACCTGCCGCGTTTCCCGGTGGTGCTGGGGCTGGATGCCGTCCAGGGTGGCCAGCCCGCCGCTTGGCGGCAGGCGGCTTCCCCGTACTGCCTCCGGCCTTCGTGCACCCCTCGCTACTGAGCGTGGGCTGCGCGCTGGTCACATTGCTGGGACCTGCGACGGCAACCTGCTCAGCTGTTTTAGTGGAGGCAGCACCGGCAGTAGCAGCGGCTTGTTCAGCCTTCCGCCTAATTGCCATGCGCTGTCTCTTGCTTTTGTTGTTCCTCTTTTTCTTCGTGGAACTGGTAGCAGCGGGGCCACTCGGTTGTGTGGTGGGTGTGCGTTGGACAGGACCGGTGGTCTTGCCCTTACCCTTACCCTTACGGTGACTCACCACTTGCCAGCCCGCGAAGGAGGAGTCATCTTCCCGCTTGATCTCAAACGGGCTGACGATTGTAAGGACGGGACCAGTACTAGCGTTAGCCAGCGCTGAAGTCACGTCCTTGGGGGATGGTTTGACACCTGCAGCCGGGGCCACGGCGTCGACCATCTGTATGGTTTTGGTTGTGGCGGCGGGAACAGCTTTCGCCGTCCCCGTCGCGGTTGGGGTAATAAAAGGGATTTCGGTATCCATACGTTTACTTAAAGACTTCATCCCTCTGGCTTCCCACCCTCCATGGAGCCCGCAACAGGGAACGTCATACCGGACGTTAGGATTACCAGAGGGATATAGGAACGCAAGGCTGGCTTACAGCACGACATCGGGCGCCCGCTCGGGTCAAAGGTCGGAGCCGAGTTACCAACTCCATCCGTCTTCCCTCGCTTGCGCCTTCAGTATAGCCTTCACCCACCACATCAACAGCCGAAATAAATTCCAACTGCTGATGCGGACCCCACGTCCCTAGCCTGTGGCCCTCTGACGGGACACGATGGCCATTTCCCCCGCTGCGGCTCACAGCGGGGGCTACCGTTTAGCGTGAAATCGGGACCAAAGAAGGCGTGTTGCCTCACGGTCGCATTACCGCCAGCGCCGCTCGGCTCAACCCCCCAGGACTCCGTCATCCCCGCGTACGGCGCTCGACTGCGCAGGTCCTAGCGCAGGTGGTCAACTTCTCTTACCCGTGACTGTTTACTACGGGCCCAAGCCCACCCGGCCACGAGGGGGCGTGGTGAAGAGATGTGTAAGTGAATGTGTGTGTGTGCGCGCATGTGTGTACGTGTGTGTGTATGCGTGTGTAAAGTGCCTGTTATTTGTGTTTCGGCTGGAGGTTTTGGTTGCGTCCATTTCTGAAGGAACTGGACCAAGAACGGGCGGCAACCTCGAGAAGGATAGTCCACCAGCCTTGCCTTAGGGATCATCGCGACCTGCGCTACCCCTGAGACCATTCGCCACTCCCTGCACCGGACTCAGGTGCAGGGAGTAGAAGTCAGTGCAGCTCAGTGATGCTAAAGATGAGTTGACCTGCACGGGCTTCCGCCCTAGACCTGATTTACTCTTACAATGTAAGTACGTAACCACCTTGGAGATAATGAAAATCAACAGAGAAACTTCTTAATTTCCGTTCGCTCTGACGGTATGAGTTATACGTTAGGTGTCTTTGAATGAGTACAATATTTTACAAAGCCTAAAGAGAATAATTTTATTTATTAGCTATCTGTGTAGTATTAGCCTGAGTAATTAGTCTGTTTTCCTTATAATGTTTTATACTATTGACGTTACTAAAATTATATTTCTTTTTTACATAAATAAAAATTACGGCTTGAAATTTTCATCATCATCTTAGCGCTGTCTAAGTTGTGATCCAAGACCTTTGCCCTGGAGCCCGGGGTCCACCTTATGAACACAACCACAAATAATTTGAAATATAGGACTTTAGTATATTAATTTTATAATTTAGTTTGTATTTATCAGAAGTTAGATATTATCAGGTTTTTTTTAAACAGACAGCTCCCGCATTAGGACTAAATCCTGTGTCGCGAGGAACTTTACAAACATACAACTAACGGACACAATGAACACCCACACTCGAAACAACAATTTATGAATCACACAAAATATTGTCTCGTGTGGGGATCGAACCCACAACACTTCGGCACAGTGTCAACCGGTGAGGCGGCTGCTTAAACCACTACGCCAACCGTGCAGTTTATATATATAGTACCCGACCGTGAAATCATATCCACCGCACAGCTGTTTACAGAACACGAATATGAATAATGAATACCTACAATCGAAAATTCTATGTTCATTTAGACAATGTGGCAGTTAACTTATGACATAATAAATCACATTGTGCGAGGACATAACGACAACATAAACTTCACACCAATTTTGAAAAAGTTATTATTTTTACGTTGTCTTTAAAACAAGACGACACAAATTGAAAGGAAAAAGTAAGTAAAAAGGGGCCAAGGAACAAAAAAACAGATCTTAATCACCTTTCCGCTTCTTTCATTATAATGAAATTAAACACCTTTGCGCTCATAAAAAAATATATTAGTGGGTAAATTAAACATCTTATATCTTCGTAATTCCGTAAAAATATATGGAGGGAAAGCCACGTACTGAGTTTACGTTGATTTGTAAGCGGAAGGCTCTGAAATCTAATATTTACTGTAGAAACCACGGGCGGTCTGTAATTATGACGGAGGAAGGTGTTATTTGCGAAACGTTACGTTTGTATTTATTTATTTATTTAATATGGTTTACCAACAGTTGTTACAGTGGAATAAATTTAATATATAATAGTTTATAAGTGTCTTATCACTACTGCACAACCAATTATAGGCAAACACAGCATGCAATGTGTTTACAATTATTTAGCGACACACAAGCCAGCCAAGCCAGTAACAATAATTAATGATTTTGAGTCTTTAATGAAAAGGTGGCTTAGCATTGTAAGAAAATTTACTAAAATATACATTTTAATATCAACGTTGTTTGGACATCTTTAGTATAAAGGACGACATGTTCTCAGCGTGGATGTCGATCAGCTCGCTGCGTTTATTTATGAGCCTGCATAAGCGTGCGAAGGGTAAGTTTGCTCCATGTTTAGTTCGGCTAAAGGGTGGAACTAACGGTGTGATAGGTTTCCTGGATGTTTTGCGAGGGACTCGGAAAGAAATATTGGCTAGGAGTTGTGGGCTATCGATTGTGTTCCGAAGTAATTTGTACACAAACCTTGCATCTAGCATATCTCTGCGTTTCTCTAAGGACTGCATTTTAAAGAGATCTAGTTTTTCGCTGTAACTGACATGTTTTGTTGCTTTTCCTTTTGTGGCATAAATAAGATGGATCAAAAATCTTTTCTGCACCTTTTCGATCCTAAGTGAATGAACCGCGTAATGTGGACGCCAGGCTACACTGCAGTATTCCAATATACTACGGACTAGGCTGTAGTATAGCATGATTTTAGTACGCGGTTGTCGGAATTGTTTGCTGTGGCGTATGACAAAACCTAGAACACGTAAGGACTTCTTTATGATAAAATCAATATGAGGCACAAATGTAAGCTTACTGTCTATGAGCACACCTAAATCCTTAATGCAAGTCGTTTCACTTAAGGTTGTACCATTTATATTGTATGAGGTACTCATGTTCGGTAGTTTCCGACTAAATTTAATATGTGTACATTTATTAACGTTCAACAACATGCCATTACAAGAGGACCACTCCGATAGCCTATCGATATCCTGTTGCAGTAATATGGCATCTTGCTGTGATTCGATGTGCTTACAAATTTTTATGTCATCTGCAAAAAGAAAGAAGTCAGTGTTACGGAAACAATCACTGACGTCGTTTATGAACATGTTAAACAACAAAGGTCCTACATGTGAGCCCTCAGGAATGCCCGACGTAACTTTATGATGGATTGATTGAAAACCGTTAACAACTACATAAAATAATCTGTTACTCAAGTATGAATGGAACCAAGCGAGTAGGGGACCGGATATCCCATACATGCAAAGCTTTTTCAAGAGTACTTTATGTGGGACCTTATCAAAAGCCTTGCTGAAGTCCGTATATACAGCGTCTACTTGAAGACCGTTGTCTAAAGCATGTGACAACATCTCAATATAACAAACAAGGTTTGTGTTGGTCGAACGTAATTTAACAAAACCATGTTGCCGCTCGCAGAGGTTCATTTTGAAGTGACGTTCCATGTACAGACAAAGCAAAGCTTCCATAATTTTGCCAAAGATGGACAGGATTGATACTGGTCTATAATTGTCTACTAAGCAGTTATCACCGCTTTTAAATTTATTTATTTATTTATTTATAGTTAATTAAAACGGTAATAAAACCAGTTACATTAATTAACATGGAGACATTGCTTACAAATGAATAGTTATGACAGAAAATTCACTTACGTTAAACATTATAACCAAACAAAGATTTAGTGCACGGATGTTACTATAATGATATCTTAACCTATGTACATTCAGTTAACATTGAACAGTGGACACCCTTGCATATCTTCCCTCGCAAAACTCTAGACACACTCGCATGGTTTCTGTCCATCCATCAACAAACACATCCCATCCAGGATTGACAGTGAAGAGCGTGTTAAGCACCCTCAGGGTACGACATACAGGGGACTGTGCCCTAGCAACAGTATGACATACCGGCTGTGCGAACAACATATGTCGACGGTTCTGACGATGTCCGAGATAATTTCCGAGCACATATAGTCGACAGGATTGAGTAAGTAGCTCAGCACAATCCATTTGTCCTCGAAGGGTCTTACAAGCCACCACGAGCTGATCCAAACCTCTTCTTACCTCCAAGGAATTGAATCCCAAAATCCCAAGAAGGTAATTGGTAGGGTACATATAGGGATAGTAATTGTATAACCTTTTAAAAAGGCATCTTAGGAAGGTTTTTTGTATTTTTTCCAGCATTAATGTACGACTCTCAGTATAGGGGTTCCAGACACAGGCACTTGACTCTAATTTACTTCGCACCAGGGGAAAATAGGTACTACTTTAGTTAATTTCCATGCTTTGGGGAAATTACCAGAGCTAAAAGTCTTTGAATATTGCCGTCAACGGACTCACCAAGCTCGGTGCACAACTTACAATGAATAGTGGTGGAATTCCATCAGGACTCGCACCCTTGGACTTGTCTATAGCAGATAACGTCTTTAGAATGTCCACTTCACTAATCGTCACCGAGGTGATACTTTCAACATTTTCATACATAGAATTCACCCGAACATTATACCTATCATCGTCAGACTCCAAGTCGTAATTATATACTTTTGCATATTTTTGCGCAAATAAATTGCATATACTATTGCCATCCGAGGCCAAAGAACATCCATTGGACATAACCGATGGGTAGCTACTTTCCCCACCACGTTTATTTTTAATATATGTCCAAAAATGCTTAGTTTCTGTTGAAATATCTACTTCCACACTCACTAAAAATAAATTATAGCACTTACTTGCAAGTATTTTACAACGCTTAATAATAAGTTTAAATGACAAACGGTCTAAGGGGTTGTTATATGTTTTATATCTTTTTCGTACTTTGTTTTTCTCCTTATGCAGTTTCTTTAAATCATTACTAAACCATACTGGATATTTGTTATTTTTGACATTACTCAATGGAACATAAGTGTCTATGGCGTCATGGAGGGTGGTATAGAGAACGTCAACCATATCATCCACGTCTTAGCAATGTGTAAAATTACCGCTCCAATTTTTATTATTAAGATATTTATTAACCTCTTTGTAGTCTGTTTTGTAAAAATTTCGTTTCTTGTTCTTTGCTGGTTTGAGTTTTGTTAGTTCAGTTAGGGATATTTGGACCTCAAGAGGAGGATGATAGGGATCGATGAGGCTCATTGGCTCGGTATCATGAACCCAGCAACCCGGTACGTTCGATAAGACTATATCAAGTAGTTTTCCTGTGACGTTGGTTACCGTATTGTACTGACGAAGGTTGTTGACTATTACAAAGTGGGTCAATATCTCTACGACGCCAGGCTTGCTATGCTCAGTTACAGAGTTATTCACAGCAACCCAGTCAATGTTTGATATATGAAATCGCCTAAGATACATGTATAGGCGTCTGAGTTATCTAAATACTCGTTACAATTAGCGACATAGTGTTCTAGCATGGGTTTTGAGACAGGAGGTGGAAGATTTATCTTCCACCTCCTGTCTCAAAACCCATGCTAGAACAATATATAAGCTTTAGCGCACAAAAATCAATAAATCGCGGTTGTGTTTGCCATATTGATGGAATTTCTACAGAAATCCAAATATCCTCGCAATTGCTTTCCCTTAACATTAATCGTTTTGAGTTAAATACTTTTGAAACTGCGATTAATACTCCTCCGCCTTCCTTATTTTTATTGAACCCTGCCGTCACTCTATCCCTTCTGTAAACTGAATATCGATTATCAAATATTTCATTATTAAATACATTGCAATTGAGCCAAGTTTCCGTCAAGATAATGACATCATAGTTACAAGTGGTAACAGAACGTAACCCTGCGTAACCCTCTAACGTTTTGATAAAATATACTTAACATTATTAATTATTTATAAAATTTAGTCTAACTCACTTGATTGAGTACTGGAATAATAATTTAGTGAATGCGAGTTCAGCTACTCGAGCTTATCGAGGTAAGCGATATCTTTGATAACTTTGGACATAGAAGTATCATCTTTCCGCATCATGATTCTACCACCCCTGACCCAAACAAACTTGTAACCCAGCTCCTTAGCTTTCACTCTTGCGGCAGCGTGGATAGCCTTGTTTGTCGGTAATAGATGCTCGCAGACGAAGATTGGCCTTTTCTTACCTGATATTCTAATATTATAGGAGTTTAGCCTATTCTCACTGTGCTTTTTATTGTAGTTGATTGCAGAAGCCAGGAATTGGACTCGGACCCTGGGTGAGCAGAACTGCAGTATTATTGACCTAGGGCGATCAGAATCACGGTTCAGCTTGGCAACCCTGGTACAGTTCAGGATTTGATCATCAGAAATCTTACAACCTATTACAAAGCCCAACTGTTTCGTCATTGAAATCAGGTTTTCCGTTTTGAATTTAGGAACACATTGTATTTAAATATTGCTGCAACGTGTGTGCTGTTCCATCTGGTTTAGACGAGAAGTTAAGTTGGTGATAGTGCTTCTAAGACGTTCGTTTTGAAGTTCTAACTGCTTGACCATATCTGTAGATGATTTTATTTCTTTTTTTTATATCGCCATACTCATTACTAATAAACGCCATAGAATCCTTAACAATTTGTATTTCATCCCTAATTGATTTCACCTCTGAGCTTATAGTTGAGCTAATCGTCTCCCTTACCTCTTTTATAATTTTGGCACGTTCTATTTTCAGAGTACCAGCCACGATTTGGCGAATGTCATCTAAGGCCCTACCAGTCTTTGGTAATGGCGGTGACGAGAAAGCTTGCCGTTTCTTCGACCGGGAAGTGACATTTCCTGACGAGGTCGCACTTCTAACAGGGGTGTTATCATGATTTTTACGACCTACTTGCGGCCGCGCAGATTTACACAATGGGCACTGCCAATCTGGAGACATTAATTCGGCTGTTTCCCCCTGCTTATATACTGATTGCAGACATGCTAAATGAAATCCCTGTTTGCAGTGGCAGCAAGTCGCAAACTCATCTTCAATTTTCTCATCGCAGCAGCCCCAAGTCATAAGCATGGTGTTGAAATTTTATTTCCCTCGGTTTTTATTCTATTTATATTTTATTATTATTTTTTTATATATTTTTTATAGCAAAAAACAAGCAAAAAAAGAAAGTGTCAAAAAGTCTGAAGCAGCGGAAGCGAGATCCGAACGCACAGCGCGTGTATCGGTACATTACACTACCACTACACCACTCGTCTATATAATATAATATATTCACCACTTCCTAGAGTTACTAAAAGCTCATTAGAGTTTATTCTGACCTTTGTATTGTTTTTCAATGTCAACACTTCAACACTTTTAACGAACACGTTTTATTATTTTTATTTATTCACTGTTTTCGTCCTTTGCCAGTAAAGTTTTTCTTAGTGAGATACACCAAATTAAACGGCACTTTCACAGGCACACGTAGATATAAGTCTGATGACGATCTGTGAACTTTTAAAGCAACTTTATCATAAAAAACTATGAAACCAAACAAAACACGTCCGACCGGATGTGGAGTCGGCGGTAATTACGCACAGCTGTTTACAGAACACGAATATGAATAATGAATACCTACTATCGAAAATTCTATTTTCATTTAGACAATGTGGCAGTTTAGTTTGGGGGAGATGGGCTTCCTTAGCATTGGTCTGCAACTCATCTAGGAGACGGAAAACTCCGAAATCAAACCATACCCACTCATAAGTTCAATAGCTTCTTGGTTCTCACGAGGTTATTGTGTGGATACTCGGCATCAGTGCAGGATGTCAAGTTAGGGTGGTAGCGGATGATATGTATACAAGATATATACCAACGGTAGCATCCAAAAGCCGAGTTAGAAGGCTTACTGCGCACTCACCAACCCGCAATGGACAAGCGCGGTGAGTTATCTTGTCTAAACTCCCCTCTCTTAATGAACCACACGATAAACAATCCCCAAGTGCCTGGCGACTCCCGGGGGGGAAGCTATGACAGTATGCCAGACTCCCTTGGTGTCAGGAGTGATAATCTCCGGGCGAGAATCTTAAACTGTCAAACGAACTCCGCAAGCTACAAGGATTCTGAGAAATTAAACATAATTACTTATAATGTACGGACTTTAAGAAACGAAGACCGGCTAATAGAACTTGAAAATGCTTTAGAATATATAAAGTGGGATATTGTAGGACTGTCAGAGGTGAGAAGAGAAGGCGAAGATACACTAGAACGCAAAAACAGTACTTTCTATTATAAGGGAAAAAGTGGAGGTCAGTCTGGCGTTGGCTTTTTAGTTGCATCACGGTGGAAATCTAACATTATTGAATTTGTCTCATACTCTGATAGAATAGCTTTATTGAAATTTTCCGTCACAGAAAATAAAGTTCTTACCGTCATCCAAATTTATGCTCCAACATCATCACACGCAGACGAAGAAGTTGAGGAGTTTTATGACTTATTAGATAAGGCATGTGATGAACATAAGGGTACCTGGACTTTAATTCTTGGCGATTTTAACGCTAAACTGGGTATCAGAGAAGAACAAGATAATCCAATCATCTTGGGTCCATACGGTTTAGGAATGAGAAACGAACGTGGGAAACGTCTACTACAATTTGCTTTTGGCCAAAGTTTAACTGTTTCCAATAGTTACTTTTATAAAAAGCCACAGAGGCGATGGACGTGGTTCTCATCTGATGGAGTAACCAAAAATGAAATAGACTTCTGCTTGTCATCTAAGAAACAAATAGTTACTAAATTCCAGATACTTAATAAAATTCGATTTTCGTCATACCATAGACCATTACGTGTTACTGCAAAATTTGATGATAAAATTAATAGATTTCAATTAATTAATAGTACAATTAAACGTATCGATAAAACTACCTTAATATTATCTAAAGACAAATTTAATTTAGAACTTAAAAACAGTTTCGACTTACTACAGCCTTCAGAATTAAGTAATACAGACCAACAATACCAAGCTATAATAAAATGTGTTAAGAAAGCCAGTTCTAAAATTCAACAACAAAAGCGTAAACACCTCAAACTTAGCAATGAAACTAAATCACTTATACAGGAACGGCTTAATTGTAAGTACAATTCAACAGAGTTTAGACATTTAGACAGGAATGTTAAAAGAAGCATTAGAAAAGATAGACGCCGCTATAAAAATAATCTGGTTCAAATAGCCTTAGAAAATAATAAATCTTTGAAATCAGCTTTAAGTTGTTCAGAAACCAGACGTTCGGCTATGACCAGCATCAAAGACGATTTAGGTGTGATTCGCCGAGAAGGACACAAAGTTTTAAAAATATGCTCAGATTTCTACCGAAACTTATACGCTAATGACAACACAGTTACTTCACATAGAGCGGATGCTATTACTGGACAACCCACAGACAGTATACCTCCAATTACAGAATCCGAGATTCATTGCGCAATTTTAAACATAAAGTTCGGCAGAACACCTGGTGAAGATGGAATATCCACAGAAGCCCTCAAAACTGGTGAGCCTGTACTACTCCCCCACATAACTAACTTATTTAACAGAATCCTTGAAACAAAAATAATTCCCAATAAATTTTGCCACTCATTAATAATTCTTCTCCACAAAAAAGGCGACAAAACTGATTTGAACAATTATCGGCCGATTAGTTTAGTATCTCATTTGTATAAAATTTTCATTAAAGTTATAGAAAACCGAATTTCATACATACTAGATTCTCAACAACCCCCAGAGCAAGCAGGATTCCGTCGGGGCTTATCTACCGCAGACCATCTACACTGTTTGAACCAAATAATCGAAAAGTGCATCGAGTTCAAAAGACCTTTGTACCTGGCATTTGTCGATTATACTAAGGCATTCGACAGCATTAAACACGATGCACTATTCAATGCACTACACGCACAGGGAATAGAAATAGGCTACATTGACCTTATTAGAAACATTTATAGTAATAGCACAGCAGCAGTACGAATTAATTCCACAGGACCAGTCTTTCCTATCCAAATTGGAGTGAAACAAGGTGACCCGCTGTCCCCTAAATTATTTACAGCCACCCTAGAAGAGGTTTTTAAAGAGTTATCCGACGAGTGGACTGACAAAGGTATTGCCGTCGGTGGAAAGAGGTTGACAAACCTTCGATTTGCCGACGACATTGTTCTGTTGTCATCTTCAGCAGAAGAACTGGGTGTCATGCTTAACGAGCTGCATGAGGCGAGCCACAGGATAGGACTTCGAATGAACATGTCAAAGACCAAAATAATGACTAACAGCACAGAAATAAATCTAAACGTAGGGAGTGCGGAGATCGCATATGTCCAGGAATATTTATACCTTGGCCAAGTAGTCTCTTTCCAGGCGAGACAAGACAGAGAAGTCATGCGTCGCATAGAAAACGCCTGGAAGAGCTACTGGTCGATGAAAGACCTAATGAAAGGAGATCTCCCATTATGTCACAAGCGTAAACTCATGGACATGTGCGTTCTCCCCATTCTCACGTATGGTGCACAAACATGGTCTTTGACTGCTCAACAGAGGTCCGCACTCGAGGTCTGCCAGCGAGCAATGGAGCGTAGTATCCTAGGAGTCCGTTTAACAGACCGCGTAAAAAATACAATACTACGCTCCAAAACAAAAATCGCCGATGTCACCCACAAAGCCTGCAAACTCAAATGGGACTGGGCAGGCCACGTTTGCCGCATGCCGGAAAACCTTTGGGCCAAAATCGCCACTAATTGGGTCCCCGAAGGTGCTAGGCGACAACGTGGAAGGCCGAGACTACGATGGCGGGACGAACTGGACTCGTATAGGAAGGACTGGCCTGTGCTAGCACAAAATAGAGACCTATGGAAAAAGGAGAGGGAGGCCTTTGCCCTGCAGTGGGACACTACAGACTGAAAATAAATAAATAAAAATAATGTGGCAGTTAACTTATGACATAATAAATCACATTGTGCGATGACATAACGACAACATAAACTTCACACCAATTTTGAAACAGTTATTATTTTTACGTTATCTTTAAAACAAGACGATACAAATTGAAAGGAAGAAGTAAGTAAAAAGGCACCAAGGAACAAAAAAACAGATCTTAATCACCTTTCCGCTTCTTTCATTATAATGAAATTTAAAGATAAAACACCTTTGCGCTCATAAAAAAATATATTAGTGGGTAAATTAAACATCTTAGTTCTTTGTAATTCCGTAAAAATATATGGAGGGAAAGCCACGTTCTGAGTTTACGTTGATTTGTAAGCGGAATGCTCTGTAATCTAATATTTACTGTAGAAACTACGGGCGGTCTGTAATTATGACGGAGGAAGGTGTTATTTGCGACATGTTACGTTTGTATTTGTGTTACACAAACGTATTTATTCATAAGGACATTTTGGCGAGTAATGTAGATACTTTAAACATTTATACTAAGAAGTAGATGTTGAATATATTCCTAACAAATATTAAGATTTACTTATTGAAGTTTAAATGACACCCACCGTGAAGCTAAGCCGGATCCCGGGAGTGGACGCTCCACTCTTGGGTGAGGCTTGCGTAAGATGCATCCAAAGATGCGGGTGCGGGGGACAGTTCTGTCTGTCCCACGCAGTCAGGCGCGGTCGCGTGAGGAGAGGCCTGTCGGTGATGCATTGCTTTGCGCCCTATCTCCAGCGACCAAATGGGGACCATTTGATGCGTTGCGATGCGGCCGCAGAGGAAGAGGAGATGCGGTGTTGTCAGGTTGCCGTCCTCCCTATCCTCTGCGGCAGCTGGGTTTTAGTGCCTGGGGACGGCGAGCGCTAGGGCTGCTCCCCGTCCGCCAAAGGCAAGAAGGCAACCTAGTGACCGCACCGCCTCTCAAGTAGCATAAAGAGAAGGGCCCCGCCAACACCAACGGCGGGCCAATCCCGTGCGGGGTCACGGAAAAATATGCTATCTGCGAATCGCGTGATCCCGCCACTACACGGGACCCATAGGGACACTGCGGTGTTTTAATGGGTATGCCCTGAACGCTTTTAGAGGGGAGCCTCTACACACCTTCTCCGCCAGTCCCAAGCCCGGTCGATCATACTTTGCCGGGTTGGCGTCGAGTTGAAATGGCTCATAAGGAGAGTTTCCACCGTAGTCAACAAAAAAAAGGTAGTATAATAAGTAGTAGTTATGTGATATACTTTGGCGCAAAGTGTAATGTTGTCGCTAAAGTATTATGCGGGTAAAATTTGTCATAATGACCATTACAAAGTTCATGCATGGCGAACATAAATGAAACGCATATACAAACATTATTTCTGTCTTCATAACATTATTCACATTTTTAACATTATATAACCACAAGCAATAAAGCTAGTGCAGTATTTTAGTAACTTGTAGTTTATATGAGAGTTTATTGTCCGCATCCAAAAGAAAATAATGCATAATATGAAGAATAATATCAAAATCATACTATTCTTCAAATATTATACTTGGGTCAGACGACAATCTCTTCGTAAAATTGCGATTATTCAGCTGAAAGTCTATATGTACACCGTCAGTGACAAAGGACAGGGTAATATTGATCGGCAATACAGATTCAACAAAATCAGTATTCAATACGGTGACCAAATAGCTACTCAGAAACTGACACGTATACCTACATAGTAGATAAGTATTGCGGTTTATTCATAGAGAAGTACACAGTAACTACTATGCAATGTGTTTGTAATTTATTTGCTAGCACATCAATTACAATGTGGATATTTTATTTGTCAACAAAACATAATTTCGTATTTCCCTATAACATTGGTACCTAAACATAACTGGCGAAACGTGGGTGTGTAATACACCTCTGCCTAACCCTTCGGGGATAAAAGGCGTGAAGTTATATTATGTTATGTTAAAATAATTTCGATAAAAAGATCGGAATTATTTGTAAAGGTTTTAAGTAAAAACTATTTACTACTTTTGGTCATTTTCGTTCAAAATATTATACGACCAAATGATATTCGAAATCAAAACTGAGTAGCAGAATACTGGATCGTCATTTACGTAATAATTTTACACACTTCACATTAAATCAGTTATTCATTACTGGACCCTTATTCATTAAGACATTAAGATCCTAAGATGATCTTATAGGTAGTAGAGCCTTGCTGGTTTCAGCATGAATGGGCCGGCTCGAGCGGGGAAGTACTACCCTCTCACAGAAAATCGACGTAAAGTAACAGTACCTAAAATGTTGCGTTTCGTTCGGTGAGTGAGGGTGCCGGAGGCCCTATCCCCTATTCCTTCTCCCTCATCCCGCTCCTCATCCTATCCCTTTTCCCAATCCCAAGGGACGGCAACGCACTTGTGACTCCTGTGGTGTTGCTTGTGTCCATGGGCGGCGGTAGTTGCTTACCATCAGGCGATCCGTCTGCTCATTTGCCGCCTATTACCATAAAAAAATGTGGCTTTTACTGCTCATTGTACGTAGTTTGAGGGATCCAAATACAAGGCACATTGTGCTATTTATAATAATTTAGTTGGGATGCAAAGCATTCGCCAAGTGACCTCCCGCAACCGAGCAAGGGTAACCTAGGAATTTATGAGACGAGGAATAATTAATTACGTATGACGTCTAATATGCAAATGTACTATAATGCCATGCATTTATAACTCGTTTGAACATTATACGTTAATACACGGTGTCGGCTTTACGCTAAAATGAACGCATTTATGTAATAGAGATCAAACTCCGTCTTTAATATGACTAATTTAATCCGTCTATTCAAGTTTATATATTTGTAATTAAATGATTTAATTAACTATTGTTCTGTTGTAATTTTAGTGAGTATTCTATTCGTATTGTTACAACAGTACTTTGTGTGAAGTAGTGTTTATTCATACAGATGTGGAGTTAAATTGTTGTTTGTTACAAGAGACGTTATTGGGTAATTGTTTGACTCAGCTTGTTACTGAGAAGGAGTTTATTTGATCGTTTATGTCACAACAAGGTATTTATAGTTACTCATGTGTATTGTTAGTTGCTAAGTAGAGACATCCAATACATTTTGCAATTTGTCACATTATTGTTGCGGCAATGATTTCAGTTAGGTAAGATTTATGTTTCAGTGGAAAGTGTATGCGTCTGTTAATTGGGAGTCTGGGTCGGGCAAAAGTGTTACTGAGTTTGCCGAATTCTCAGTGGTACACCGAAGTCTGGCAATGTTCCCGGTTACGGAAAAAGGTGCCCCTCCGTTACGTGGGACCTAAGGGAAAAAAAAGAATATGTTACACCTCTGCCCACCCCTTCGTGGATACAGGCGTGAGCCTATAAGAAAATATTAGAAAAACAGTCAACGAGTGCTTACAATACATTTATTAATAACGTAGTTTAATACCTATTGTATACTTGTACAATGTGTGATACAGTTTACAACTAGTCAATTATATAATATCACTTAACTATAAGTTTCACACATTGGAGCGTATGAAACTCGTATTTGTCGAGTTTGGTGGTAGCGACGTGTTTACAGTTATAGGCATTTTATAAAATTTAGTTTCAATGTGCAAACTTTCAAAGGGGCAGCCCGGAGGGAACTTTGAAATGCAGCTGAAGTGAACTCTCTACTAGCGAGCACTCACCAAGCACATATGCATTTACGGCAAATAAATTGTTATAGAAAAAAATGTTAGTGATCATATCTCTTGTATATCTAGTCGTTTTACTCGCTATAGCCATACGTTTACATGAAAATCTTATAGGCCCAAAAAGTATACATTTCTATCGAATATCACAAAAATAGACGTACATTTAAAGTAAAGATAACCTAAGTTCAGAAATGACATTGAAATCGACTATATATCTCTCGGTCTACGATGAACTTTATTGAACTATACAGTGAAAAATCATTTACGCAATATATACAAAGTTAATCCAATACAACACGTACAGTATTAAATAAGGCGACCTTAGTTGTCACTTCAAATAGGTACCTACCACTAAATAATAATCCTATTAGAGCCTGTTACAAAGGTGCATGGCGCATGTACTTGTAAGGTTTCATAGCGAAGTAATGCATTAGTCGTGTTGGTATGCTATTATCACACCATTGATATAGTAGGGTTGAAGCGACGTAAATGCTAAAGGTACATACGTCTAGTTAAGATATGCGACCGATTCTGGACTGAATGAATTTTATTCAGTCAATTTCTTTATGATAATGTTTGCGATTGGATGTTTTATGAAATGTTTAGATGGGAATGTAATTACCCTTCGCTCTACAAACTTTCGTAGTCATCTGCTGGACTTAAGCTCCTCCTTATTTGCTTCACAGTTTTACTTTGAGTCAATAGGGTGATTTGGCCTACTTTACTACGCTGGTGAAACGGGTTTGTAATGAGTTTGATGTAGAATATTCCGTATCTCCGGAAATATATTGTTAACTTCGACGATTTTCCTTAATCGCCTTATACGGCACCCACAGAATGTAATTGGGTGGTGACATTTTGTATCCATGATTTGATGAATAATACCCGTGTAACAAAACACTGGCGAAAAGTGGGCGTTTAATATGCCTCTGCCTACCCCTTCGTGGAGGCAGGCGTGAGTCTATGTATGTATGTATGTACCCGTGTAAATAATTATATTTCATTTCAATACTTACTAAGTAGAAATAAATATTATTTACAAGAAGCAAACTCTAACGTTGGAGTTTGGTTGGTCAGGATTCTAAGGACATATTTACATGCGCTTTGAACCACCCATCAAAGTGATGACTACCTACTACGAAAGATGATTTCTTTGGCAAAGAGTCAAATAGCACTATGATTAGAACATGTGAAATATTATCATCGAAACGATCGTTTAAACCTGTACACCATACGTGAAGTCAATAAAATGTTATGTTAATAAATGATTTTATTTCTATAATACAAATGCTGCTGCGGTTAAGCTGCCAAGCTTTTCTAATAATTGAATTGTGTTATAGAAAAGGAAAGATTTTAAAGTACTATAAGCTTGACGCTCGACATAAATCTCAATAATGAAAATTGTGAATAAATACTTTATTATTAAAGCATTTATTCACACTTTTCAACATTTTTCATTTTAATCAACTCAGCTTTGTTTTTAAATAAACACATTTTAAAAGTAAATAGATTTTACTATTATTTTGTTAGCGGGCTTTTATCCGAATTCTCTTTGAAATGGTTTACAAAAAAGCTTGTTTATTTATGTCGCGAACATTGAAACAGTGTTCTTTAAACGTTTTTGCAAAATAACAAGCTGAAAATATCTGGATTTGGCAACAAATACAATCGAAATACAAATGATAAAAGGTTACGATGTGGTACAATTGTGTTCTACGAGTCTTGTAAATAGACGCCTGTAGAAAAATCTATTTCGAGTACGTTCCGCTTGATGTGAATTTTGTAATATACGAAAGCCAAATCATGGTAGATACATTTAAAAGAGAGCCGTTTGAATGCAGAGCTACCGATGGAGTAGATAAGTCAGCGTATTGGATTTCAAATGAAGCTGTTCCTATTCTTTCGGATGTGTTCGCATTCATTCGGATCTTACAGAGGGGCCACGGGTTTCTTCAGCACATGACTAGCTTCCTTTCGATCGCCGCTTGACGTTCTCATTGTTGCAAGATTTCTAGCGCACCAATCAGAGCATCGATCTTTCATGACATAAAGATGATTCGTGAGATGACTAAACAAGTGACGAGAAGGTACTTGGTTCATAGAAGAGTGGATATAATCTGTCAATGCTTACGAAAGGATTACATTCCGAATACTCTTTCGTTTCAAAAGGGTCCCTTTGTTTCCAAGTGCCAGTTTCAGACGGCCGAGTGCGTGTGTCAACTTGTTTATAAGGATTTTCATGTTGAATCCGTATAAATTCGATGATGTGGCGTGTGTTTCCCAGAATCCGTATTTGCTGTGGGTCTTCGAGCGAACGACTTTGAATTTAAATTCGTTTATCGTGATTGTGTACAAATTGTTGAGATAGCGACGTACGTTTATCGGATGTCGTGCCCATTATACAAGTACCTTCTCTTTCTATTGAATATCGTGAAAGATTACTTTCAGTTTTCATTTAAAATACCAAATACATGAATAACAAAAATAATTCCTTCAACGTCATCATTCTTTAACGTCATTAACAGACACAGAAATTTTAATCTTATGAAAAAAATGGGGGTTTAGACGGCACTCGCTGTATTTCGAAGCTTGTTTAGCTAGTATTCTCTTAAATCTGGTTAGACTGGAAATCGAACCCCAGTTTCAAAGGCGATATCTTGGATGCAACCGGGATAACGCTAGGACGATGATGATAATTAATTACTGTACCTATAACCAAAACAAAGCGCAGTAACATCTACAAACAGACATCTCATTTGTCCTCTCTCTTTTTCATTTGACCAGTTATTTCAATTTGTAACCTTTTCGTAAACACAAGAGAAATTATAATTATTTTATACCTTACCCTATAACAATATTTCGTTAATTAAAAGTCAAATTTAGAAATGCCCATCGATATTTTAGCTAACAACATTTATCGTCTCTTTCACTTCGAGACAGGAAAACAAGTCGGCATCCCCTTGCATGCATTTATCCGTGTTTATCCGATCCCGGTAAACAATAATTTTCTATTACGACCGACCAAGTGATAGGATAATAATCGGCTAATAAATTTTATGTTTCACCCATTTAATTTTATATTTCAGACGTCAACCACACTTATCCTGCTTCTCCACTTATCTCTTCACACAGTCGACGAGGGCCATACAGTAAATCCAAGTGAGTAAAAGTACTTTCATTTTGTTAGCTTAATATCATTTTGTTTACTGCGACCGTAATTTGTAACTTTTGTAGCATAATAATGGGATTTACGCTTCTTTGAATGTTTTCAACCTTAACATTGAGAATTTCAGTGTCCGATGTTGCCATCGGCGTTAGCTTAAGTTTTTCTTTGATATTATTATCAGTTCGAAACAAAGAGCGGGTAAGACGAAGTGAAGATACCAAAATGCCATGCAGAGTGAGAGTTATGTGCATAATAATTTAATAGTTAATTATCGCTTGCCCGCTTCGGAGAGCACGTTAAGAGGAAACATGACGGCCGTTTTTCCATACAAACGTAGTCTCCTATTTTCTCCCTGAATAATGCCAGTAGAGCAATTATTATTTTTCAAAAGATGTATAGCCCCGATTGGCATGTCCCTATGTTTTCCTTTTTCTCATAAATGAAATATTTAAAAAGATATGAACCTTTAAATATCTCAAAAATTGGCCAAATTTTCCGCTGTCTTCAAACATCCAAAAAACAAATTTGGCTAGATCATTTAAAAAAAGAAAACATAGCAACACGGCCAAAGCCTTCCTTTAATTTAATATGAAAAACTAGTTAAATAGATGAAGTTTTGGAGAAGGAATCAAGGGAATACGAAACGTTGATTTTGTGTACATTTAATAGGTATTTTTGGTCCAGCAGTAGCGTTGTCTCTATCGCGCTCTGCGGGGGGAGGCTTGAGGCTGCGCGACAGCAATAGATTTTACAAATACCTATTTTTCAATTCTCTTATCCGTCGTGTTTCCTCTTAAGCCGTCGGTCCCGACTGTCATGAAAAACTTTGAGAGTCGTTTTTCTAAGGAGTCAGTACCTCTGAATATACTGACACTAGTCTTAACCAAGGATAACCGCTATTCCTATGGGTTGCGTTGCGGAGATCAGACAGGCAGTCGTTCTGTAGAAAAGACAATAATTATTCAGTCAAATCCGGTAAGATTAGTAAGCAGAGCCCAAGATACAACTAGGATAACGCTAGGAAGATCAGAAGACATTATAAAAATTCTAAGATGGACCTCATATTAATATCTGAAACAATTCACCGCTTGACACTGCGCCGAAGTGTTGTGGGTTCGATCCCCACACGAGACAACACTTTGTGTGACTCATAAATTGTTGTTTCGAGTCTGGGTGTTCATTATTTGTGTCCGTTAGTTGTATGTTTGTAAAGTCCCTGCGACACAGGATTTAGTACTGTAGCCTAAAGCCTGTAGCGAAACCCGTATCGCCCGACTTAACGTTATGCGCGCCCGCGATCTATTATTTATGTGGTATCGTCTCATTTCTATGCTATCCTACCACTACAAACTGTGTTTTCCACTCCTTCTATCTTATAGTGACTATTTAATTGTGTTGTGTACGTGTAAGCCCTTGTCTTCTGTGTTAAGTGAACTTATAAACAATATACCTACTGCATTGATCTTAATACGGACTTTAATTTACCTATCTGGGGCATATAAGGTACAGTGCTATCCTTAACATATTACCTTACACGTATCTACACTGCAACACAACGACAACACCTATAAATGGTGAACCCAGAGAACACGTGGGCAAATATGAGTGATAGCAGCCGATAGCAGACGATAATATTACTCGGCGGGCCCAACGAGTGCGTGCACCCAGTAAACGGTCGAATAAAGGAATGCGTCAGTTAAAAGCGGCGGGACCATCGATCAAATACAAAAACTGTAAATTTAATTTTCATATTTATTTTGAATAAGAATGATGTGGGTGTCATATTACACCTCTGCCTACCCCTGCATGGAAACAGGCGTGAGTCTATAAGAATGATCCATGTGGACTGCCAATGTTATGATGATTCGTAACTGCTGTCATATTCTGTATCAGACTCAGAATTTAATTCTATTATGAACCTGTCCATTTCAGCATCCGTAGACCCATCTGTTTCACGAAGTTTGTCTTCAATGTGGCGCTCATGTTTGCATTGTTTTTGTCAGTCTTCTGCAGTGATAGATTGAAAAGCTTCTTCAGCTAAATTCACAATGTTGGTTGCCTCTTGTCCTAAATTTTTGCTTGTGACTCGCCTTTTAATGAGACTCCACATAAGTTCAATTGCGTTTAGCTCGCAGTGGTATGGCGGTAATCTAACCACTTTGCGGCCATGAGCTTCAAGCATTTGAATTTTTGAAGCATTGCCACAAATATTGGGTAAAATGTTATGCACGGGTAACCCTATTTTACTTTCCTGTCATCACAGAGTACAATTCCAACATAAAGAAAATAAACACCGACATCAGTCAGAGGTAAAATAACTGTGAACGGACTGTAAACTTCAGCCTTCACCTGCGACACGTCATAATAAAGGCAAAGTTTTTATATTTAAGGCGCTGTGTACAGTACACTGAGTTCAGATGTGCTGTCACTGTCGGATTGTATACATAAGAAAGAGAAGCGCGATGACGACGGGACGTTCAGAACGAGTTATTTATCATTAAATACATTAATCCTTACAAATATCTTATTCCAATCGATAAATAAAAACAACAGTTCCCTTTATTATTATATATTACATCACTGTTATTAATATTATCAAGATTTGTTTATAAATAATACAGTTACAATTGCTACAATTTTTATGGTTATTTTATGGTTTTTTTTTTAATCGAGAAAATTTACCGAAAACGTGTTTTGAACACAATGGTCCCCCCATAAATATGATCAAGATTAACATATATTTTTTTAGCTGCTCTAAAATGTATACATTTGGCTAAAAAACTGTTTTGTGAAGCCTATTTTGACTAGGTACAGCGCCTTAAGGATTTACCTACATCTAGTCATGTACTCTTAAGGGACGACTCTGTACGTGGCTCATTGCAACCCCCTTACTTCGGTCCTTTTGAGGTATTAGAGCGCCGTGACAAATATTATACCCTTTTAATGAAAAGCGAAATTGCTCACGTCGGGGCGGAAAGTGGACATCGGAATGTCGATTTGCGACATTGAATGTAAGAGGAGGAGTAGATGAGATACTGTATGATGTCTACCAGTTAATGAGTGACAGAAATTTGGATGTATTGTGTGTGAATGACACTAAACGCAAGGGGAAAGATATGCTGACGCGAGGCCCATTCACTGAAATATGGCCAGGGGTTACCAATGAAGAACATGGTAGTAAAGGCGTCGGTATAATTCTTTCAGAGCGAATGGCAGAATGCATGCGAGGGTATGAGTGTGTAAGTCCGCGCCTTATGTGGGTCCGGATGAAAATAGGTCTGACGCCTCTATTTGTGATAGGTGTATACGCACCGGACTCTTCCCACAATAAGGCGGTAAGAGAGGAATTTTGGGAACAAATGAGAGAAGTTGTGTTATTGCGTAAGTGGAACGAACGTATTGTCATGCTTGGAGATTTTAATGCAAAGGTTGGAGTGAAGCGCGATGGATATGAAAATGTACTTGGGACGTTCGGAGATAAGAGCGTGAATGACAATGGCGTATACTTGTTAGATGTATGTGTGGAGATGAGTCTGTCTGTGATAAATACGTGGTTTCAGCACAAGCTGATACATATCGATGCCTTACTGCCAAAAGAGGCTAACCGCCACTTAACAAACTTTACAGGAGAGTAGTTTAAAGTTCAAAATAAGTGAAAAAAAATCATAGAAAATTTTCTGTACGTTCCAAAAGTTTCAAAATTTAACCATATAGTTTTTGATTAGGTCTCTACGATATGAAATTGTTAATTATAACAAATCACACTCCTAACATTATTTACTGTCGCTTACCCTCAAATGGGCCTAATTATACTAACAGGAAAAAACGTCGTAAATGAAAACAACCCAATTAATGAGTTCCAACCCAAATGATTTAACTGCACCATTTATTTTATTTCTGTTGAAGAAAAAGAGCATACCTGTGCTTTTTCTGATCATCATGTGGAGCCAATATGACATAACCGGCTATTGGTTAATGGCAGAAAAACAAGAAAATTGTTATAAGTTAATTATCTATAAAAAATACTATAAGCTCTTTTATGCAACGCGAAAGCACATTGTGATTAATTCTTATAAAATTATACATACATACTTACATATATACATTAGACTTTTATAAGTTTTTAAACAGGCTAACCGACTAAGGTATGAATTAAAAAAAGAGAAAATGTGCTCAATCAGTCTTTATTTTATAAAATTACACAAAACAATTGTTACTCATTGTAAGTTAGTCTTGCATTATACATTCATGCTGACATTCTAGGTATGACAAAAAAATATAAACTTAAAATTTCGTTCCTAAGGACCACTTTTAGGTATGACGGTAGACGTTTGGTCCTCGTCGTCCGCATGTCCGCGTTTACAGTTGCCGTAAATCGCCTCGCAACGTCCGTTGCCGGGGGAGTCCTCCACAGCAAAGAAACTATCCAAAACAACCGTGCCCGATGAAGACATGCGTCAGGCGGAAGGTGAGGACACCGTGGCGGCCTTCAGCCACTCCAGAAAGAGGGTTCTTACTATCGCTTTTGCCGTGTATCCATTCATTCGCACTCATCCATCCAATCACTCAATCGATAAAACAATGATGATGACACATGTTAAATCAGTCACGGTGACAAATCTTGAGGCAGATTAACAATTTGCAAAAGAGGGACCTACTAACGCTAATATATGTGCAAAACAAACGTGCAGTTTTTATTCTCTCACTTTCATAGTCCCACAATTCAACAGAACAGAGTCATATCAGTCGCAGGATTAACTCTTGACTGTTACTGAGAATTCATCAAAAAATCCAATAATTCCTTGCTGGCCCAACCTGGGATTCGAATCCTTGATTATGATCCTAAGCCAGGCCAGCCAACAAAAACTCTGTAGGTACTTATTTAACCATTCAGTATGGCAGCGGTAGCCAAGTGGATATACCTACCAACAGACTGCCATGCAGAGGGTATCGGGTTCTAATCCACGCGGGCACCAATGACTTTTCGGAGTTATGTGCGTATTAAATTGTTAATTATCGCTTGTCCCGTGCCTCGGAGAGCACGTTAAGCCGTCGGTCCCGGTTGTCATGAAGATCTTTGACAGTCGTTACAGGGCGTCAGTACCTTCTTATTAAACTGACACTATTCTAAACCATGGAATATCGCAATCCCTTCGGGTTGCGGAGGTCAGACAGGCAGTCGCTCCGTGGAAAAGCTAATATTCAGCCAAATCCGGTAAGACTAGTAAGCGGACCCCAGATTGAAACTGGGATAACGCTAAGAGAAAGAAGTATTGTCTGAACAAGATAGCAAAAGAATGACTTCTTATCTATAAAACTTAAAATAACTAATGATTTTTATTTTTTTATTTATTGACCAAAATTTTCAATTTACAATATTCTCACTTATACCATTCGTTTAAACCACTAGAGCTTTTTTGCGAATAGGAGTTCATATTTGTCATGACTACAATATTTACAACGAAATGAGTACCTTATCTATGTTGTTGACGAAATACCGTTTTAACATGTTTTTATACGGCTGTTTTGTTACATATTTATTAGCTATAACTTCTGGTAAACTATTTAATATCTTTGGAAGTATGTATCGACATATTTAAGTTCCATACATATTATTAGATTTTGGTAAAACATATTTATTTGCGTTTGGCAACTGTCTTAGAGTACTGTGGCGGTTGTACTTACTGGCCGTTATGAAAGAACTTGTAAACACAGACCTACTGTGTTTACAAGTTCTTTCATAACGCCCATTTGGATTTTACATTGCACTGGTAACACGTTACAGTATTTGAATAGCTCGTTATAATTTTCTTTTAATTAGAATACACAATAATAGATGAATATAAAAGTCTATTAAAATAATCTTACCGTTTTATTTCCTTCGAAAAACTTCGCTCCAAACGGACTCGCAAGCACGGAGGTGCTTATGCTTGCGGTGAATGTTCGCTGTGCAACGCTAACGACATTTTGTTCGAATGAAAGTGTGAGATAACCGACGCTGTTTGTCATTCTTCTGTAAGCTAACCGCCAAACCTTTGATTTACCTTGTTATCTAACCACCATACCAGATATTTTTTTTGGGAGGGAAAAAAAGGGTAAGCGACAACGCAAGGCGACATTCGTTTGGATGAATTATCCTAAGCGCCTTCGATGATTGATTTGGTGACTAGGGAAAATAAAAATAAACGCCAAATAAAGTCACGGAAATGAGACCTAAATGTAATTAATGACATATATTTTATCCAAAGGAACTGCCCTAATATCCTAACCGAAATTTTGGTACACAAAGATTCAAGTAAAATTTGACTAATGTATTTTTTACAAAAAAGTATTTACAGCCCAAACTACTTAACGTTCAAGTAAAGAAAAAAAATTCAAAGCCAAAAATGATTATCTCACAGTTTTGAAATATTATTTTTATCCAACCACCATAATACAAAATACACCAAAAATAACTGTCGTTTATGACGAAAAACTTAGTGTTAGAACCTCAATTCCTTTACTGCCTAAGCGACAAAAAGTTTGTCCTAGAGCCACGAAACTTAGACCATTTGACGCAGAAAAAAAAGCCGATTCTAACCATATATATAAGTCAATTTCGCAAAAAATGTCGCTTACCCCCTTTTGGCCGGAAGGCATCGATATGTACACATGGCGAAAGAAAGAAGGATATGGCATGTTAAGGAGCATGATAGATTTTGTGATAGTCGATGAAAGAATGAGAAAGAAAGTAATGGACACTAGGGCATATCGTGGACCAGATATTGGCACAGATCACTATTAGGGTGCATAAGGTTTCCATCAAGAACTTAGGGTCCCAAGCCAACCTCACATGCAAGTGGTGCACCTGCCGATCAACGGACGAGGCTCTGGCAAACAAAATATCCCGATAAGCGGCAATATGCTCGCCACCTATTACGTGGGATCAAAACACTGGCGAAAAGTGGGCGTTTAATATGCCTCTGCCTACCCCTTCGGGGAAACAGGCGAGAGTCTATGTATGTATGTATCGATATTTGATAATAACAAGACCTGGTGGTATGTTTAATCACTGGCGGCACAGACCTAAAGAGCCTGCTACCGAATTAGAACGTATAAAAGTGGAAAGATTGAAAGATCAGCGCGTAAATGAGATGTACAAACAGCAATTGAGTGAACGGCTGGATAAAATCTGGAGTGATGTAAACGAGGAAAGTGTGAGTGATGTATGGTCGGTATTTAAAACCAACGTAGTGAAATGTGCTGAAGAGATATGCGGTTTGAGTAAAAGAAGAAGTAAGAAATGTGAGAAAGCTGACTGTTGGGATGATGAAACTCGAAGTATGGTTGAGAAAAAGAAAAAGGCGTGGCTGGATATCCTAGCCATAGAAGCAACCAATAGAGCTAGTGGTGGTATGAATGAATATAGTGTTAAAGAAATGAAGGACAAATATAGGTGTGTGAAAGCTAAGGTTAAGGAATGTATAGAGAGGAAGAAGAACGAGAAAAAGTAGAAAAGTGAGGATCAATTCGGTTTAGATTTCCGAGACAATATAAAATTGTTTTGGAATCTTGTGAAAGAAGCGAGAAGCAAAACCATGAATGCTTCAATGAAAGTAATTAGGAACGAAAGAGGTGAAGTCATGAATGAAGAAAGAATGATACTAAAGTGCTGGCAGGATTATTTTGAGAGCTTATTCGAGAAAAATGTGAGTGAAATAGAGCCAGAAGAGACGATTGATATGCCTGTGGATCCGAGTGATGAAATTGGAGTGGATGAAATAATGAAAACACTAAAAGGTATGAGGTCAGTAAAGTCTGCTGGGTGTGATAAGGTGACGGCTGAAATGTTGAAGGCTGGCGATGGACTAATAGTAAACCTGCTGCATCGCCTTTTTAATCTATGTTATATACAGGGCCAGGTGCCAGATGACTGGACGAAGGCAGTGCTCGTCCCAATTTATAAAGGCAAAGGTTCGCGGCAGGAATGTCATAATTATCGCGGGATCAGCCTTCTCAGTGTGGTAGGGAAAATGTATGCCAGAATATTGATTGACAGAGTAATAAATGTGACTAATGACAAGATATGGGATGTGCAAGCGGGATTTCGGAAGGGAATGGGATGTACGGATCAAGTCTTTTCCTTGCGCTACGTAACCGTAAAATGTATGGCAAAAAACCAGAAGGTATATTGCGCGTTCATAAACTTGGAAAAGGCTTATGATAGGGTGGATAGAAAGGAATTATGGAAGGTGCTATCTATGTATGGGGTGGACAATTTTATAGTAAGAGCTCTGAAATCTCTGTATAGGGGTTCTAGAGCCTGTGTAAGGATTAACGGTGCCTATACAGAATGGTTTGATATCTCCAAAGGTGTCAGATAGGGCTGTGCAGCCTCGCCCTGGTTGTTCAATCTATTCATGGATAGCTGCCTGAATGATATAAGAGAAAGTGAATGCGGGATCAATATGGTAGGATTACGTGCTAAGCGCCTCTTGTACGCCGATGATCAAGTCATTCTTGCGTCCTCGGCGAATGAGTTACAGCAAATGATGGACTGTATGAACGAGAGCTTTAAAGCGAAAGGTATGAAATTAAATGCAAGAAAGACGAAAGTGATGGTGTTTGAGAAGGATGAAAGTGTGACTGAGTGTAATATTGCGATTGAAGAGGAGCATGTTGAACAAGTTGAAGAATTTGTATATTTGGGTAGCATGTTCACAAGAGATGTAAGATGTGAAGGAGATATTGAAAGGAGAGTGACTGCGGGAAACTGTGTGAATGGAGCGCTGCACGCCTTTATGAAGGGTTAGACGGTGCCGAAAGAGGCGCGACTGGCGGTTCATAATGGTGTGCTTGTGCCCACGCTGATGTATGGTAGTGAGTGTTGGGTATGGCAGAAAAAGCATGAAAGCAGAATTAACGCAGTTGAGATGCGATCACTGCGTAGTATGTGTGGGGTGAGACTGATTGATAGAATTCCGAATGCAGTTATAAGAGAGCGATGTGGCCTGAAAGAAGATGTTGTGACAAGAATTGAGAAAGGAATGCTGAGATGGTTTGGACACGTGGAGCGAATGAGTGAACAAAGAATGACGCACCAAATATATGAGGCAAACGTGTATGGCAAGGTCCGAAGCACCCGGAACCGGCGAGCATGTATGAAAAGAGTAATGAATGTAGAGGAAGCGCGGGAGGTTTGTAAGGGTAGAAGCAAGTAGCGTTCCGTTGTCTTTGCCTACCCTGACGGGAAAAAGACGTGAGTATATGTATGGATGTATGTTTCAATGAAAGGTAAGAGTGTCACTGTTTCAATAGACCGCCTCAAACCGGCTTATATGCTAAATGACCCATCTTCCGTTCATAATTCCATTTCAAATCGGTACTTAAGCCCGAGCCTCAGTCCTTTACCCGACCCTGTTCCACTAAGTCAGAAGACCCCAGTCCAGGAGGATGTCAGAAGAACGCGTTCGGGCCACATAGTTCGATTCCCAAATTATTATCACCCGTAGTAATGGTCTCCGGGGAGAGTGATGTAGCCTACTCACAAATTCAATACTTACTTACCATATACCATAATTATTAATATTATACACATCCGCGCATCGAACCTGCACTCATATTGTTGTCAATGCAATGGTGACGTATGAAGAATGTGTGACGTATCCGTACGAGCAAAAAAAATGGCTGCATCCGATTTCATTAATGCCAATACAATGTTTTGTCATAATAATCCATAACAATTCATCACAATACACATTCTATCGATGTTCGTCTGGTAGTCGTAATAAAGGTGCAATTAATATCAGGGAATATTCTGGCAATCTCTCATTTATTACTTCATACTAAATATATTGCCGTGAGCACAGACGGCAGAATACAGGCAACAAACGCCCAGGATATAGATGCAATTATCAACGCTTTACGCAAGCCGAATTGTGGGTGCAACAATATTAATTAGCCTGAAGTTGCATATTGTGGGACAGTCTAAAGGTGTCAAATATATCTTGACAACCAAATCCTGATTTTATTATCTAGTTCATTGCAATCGCATTCTATGTTAATACAAGAGGCTGTCCGCAGCTACGTCTGCACATTTGTTTTAAATTTATCGGTTTCAGCTCGATCACTCGGAAATTTTAAGATATCCCTTTTTGGTGCATCACATACGGTCTCCAAGAAACATACATTAAAAATTTTAGCTTCTTACGCCTAAGAGTTTTGGCTATAGCTAGTCTGCTAGTCAGTCAGTAACGCAAGAATTTTATATAGTTTAGAATCTGAGTGCTGTTATAGTAATGAAATTAATTTTTTGCTTACTCTACAATATTTAGCTCATCCGAATCCCATTTGTATTATTATAAAAAATTAAATTACTCTTTAGTTAGAATTTGGACAATATGTTTGTCTAAGCACGAATCCTGTGTCGCAGTTGATTGAACACCCAGACTCGAAACACAAATTTGTAGATCACACAAGATTTAAAGGAATCAAACCCTCGACACTCAACGTATGTAGTTATAAACGGAGGTAAGGCTAGCTGGCTTAAGCCATTACGCCATACGTGTAGTCAAACGAATTCATTTTAGGAATTTTCTAACTTACTTTCAAGAATACTAAATATATACGTTTATCCATTTAATTCTAACGTAAGATCTGTTTGATGTTTTCAAGAAACTCACGAGTGACGCGACTTATTTATTGCCGGTGCCCTAAATTAGCAATTACGTACGTAGTGTGTCAGGACGAGCTCGTTAACTTCACGAAATATTATTCGAAAAGAGTACGTACACTCATTACGACATGTTAATATTTATATAAAACTTTTTACTTTAATTTACTCTTTTTTTGGTCACTGATAGCGCTTATAGCGTGCCTTGACTTGCCACTCGTATCTGACCGGCAAAGCAAAGTAACACTGGCCAGGTTAACACTTAGATGGATGACCGCTTGTTGTGGTGTTTCCATCAGAGCGCTACCGTTCCGTCGGACTAAAAACTCCGAAACTGGAGTTGCAATACACTCACACGAAAAAAAAGAAATAAACACTATTATTTCTTAGCAAGCGATGTTTGATTAAAAAATATTGTGGATTTCTCGAGGTCATGAACCCAACTTGATAATGTGAAAGCTAACCATTCTGATAGATTCGTTTATTGTTCTTATTAGTGTTTTAATATCTGATGGCCGCAGTATCAAAACCTTTGTTTTACTTGCTTCGTTCACTTTTCAACGTAATGTGTTTTTAAGAATTTACTTTTATCGTATATATATTTTTTTTATGTATATGTAGATCTTTAATAAGTCTTATTCTTTTGCAAACTGTCATACATTTTAAGACATTTCCAACATAATTTCTGGTACTTACCTCCTATATTCTTTTTATTTTATTGTTGTTTATTTTGCTGCAAAGATGAAAGAGACTAGCCTCTACGATACAGAGCATCCTAGTGTGGAGATTAGTGTTCTCACAATGAATATAACCTACTTTGAAACAATAAAGATTTATTAATTTATATATTTATACAATCGGCAAAATGTCAATCAAAATTTGTGTGATTCCCGGTCATAAATGTGCCCAACTGTGGAGTACTGTCTTAAGTACATAATGATATTAACTTAATGAAACAGACATTTCAATTATGACCTAACAGTTATAATATTATTTTTAATAAACTTTTCAGTTCAGATTCTATTCAAAATTCATAATTTCGTTCACTTTTATACCACTTGTAATAGTTTAACTATAATCTTTTAAAACATCCAGCCGTACTTTTATCAAACACATGTTTGTATCTGGCATTAAGTAATAGCCAACGCGGCACGCTCGCACCACTCGCTGGCCCCGTTTGTTGTGGTCTCCAGAAACCTTACCGCACGTCACTCTATATTTTAACCTATTTCTGTCCAGTTAAAAACCCGTGTAAAAAAATGATTGTAGCAATACATGAGTATTGGATGAAGGCAGAGGGTAAATATAGGTTTTGGGCTGCTGGTAATTATAATTATTTAAGATTCTGGGATCGTGCCTGTATTTGTTTTGTGTGTTTTTTAAAAGTCAACACACAGTATACATTCTGGATCCATGTGTCACGTAGAACTTTACAAAAAAATATCAAAGGACACGTAAAATATCCAGACTCAAAAGAACAAATCGGTGGTTCACACAAAGTGTTGTTGTTGTGTGGGGAACGATACGCGGGGAAGTGGTAGTGTCATAATATGGCGACGCAACCACTTCAACCATCAGGTTTCTGTGCAGTCATTTACTTTAGCTTTGAAGATAAGCGTACTAAGAAAATCTACATTTTTAAGTTTATTTATTGTTTTCAAAGATATTCGCTGTCTGCTACATCAAAGTCTATAAATTTACCTAGCGCTGCCTTTGAGCTATTTAGTCAAATGCCAAAGGCTAAGTTATAACATCTCATGTGTATAATAATAACAACTATAAGATATGTATTTCTTTGATCGTAGTTTTGCTTGCTAACAACTTATATGTAGTTTGAATAAAGTACACTTGCGAAGAAATAAATGATCTTAAAATATTATATGACAAACATATTGTGCGTTTATGATAACTTAATAAATGTTTATATTACTACAAGATATCTAAGCAATATGATATATGCTGATAGTGCATTGAATTGTAAATCAAGAATTTGTAAACAAGTCAGGCGTTTCATTCCTTTGCAAGACAGAAAAATTACAGTCCACCTCAACACAGATGTAATTTTGACGTCTGCTAAACTTTATTCTCTTCTTCTTCTCAGTCGTACACTCCTGACGGAGTGGTCGTGGTCATGGATCGTCTACTAAAAATGTATTGGTGATGATAGGCATTTGCAGCAGGTTTTATGGCGCGAACATCCTTTTAAATCAGTCAAGGTGTATAAATTAAATACCGCCACCAAGAAGCAATGAATGAAGAATATAAATCTCTATTAGCAAATAATAGATAAAAGATAGATAGAATGAATTTATTTGCACTAACACAATATTATGACAATAATTACAGTAATAAATATAAATAAGAGCTAAAGATAGACAAAACAAAGAAGTAAGACGCGCAAATTTCTCGCTGGCTGGCGCCGCCACATGCACGGCTATCTATATCTAGGTAAGCATGTAGCTTCGTGAGCTTCGGCAATCGGCCCGTGACTTGTTGTGACACGACGCGCAGGCCAGCCAGTGAGCCAGTGACGCTCGCGCACAGCGGCAACACGCACGCGCGCACGCTGCGCTCGGTCGCCCACGCGATTGAAAACAATATAACATTATGAACGGCGACAGTTGTGTACATCAGGACTACGATGCGATATCGTGCAATCAACAGGCATATACAAGTGTGCATACATACAACAATTCATTCCCAATTATAATACTTGGGCAATGTCTCATTTACCTCCAGATAAGCGGGAAATCCCTTGTAAATGGGTCTTTAAGAGAAAAACCAACGAGAGAGGTGAAATTAATAGAATCGAAAAGCCAGAGGGTCTGACCTATTTGAATCCTGTCCGGCTGCAATATAGGCGACTTCGGGTACGCGCACCCGGCTTCCTTAGCCATCAATACTGCACTCCTTACTTCGCCCGCGATATTGTTGGCCTACTCCCCCTACCCCTCCTATCACTGGTGGAAGAGACCACTCGTCTAATAGGTAATACCTGTTAGAAGCTGGTTTCGAATGGGTAGGTACCACCACTCTGTCTATTTTGGTCGCGAAGCAGACTTGCGTTCCGGCTGAAGGACAGAGTAGCCTTTCCCATCTCTCCCATCCTTTCTCTGGGTGTTGTGGAGTCTGCGTAGGGCCTGAGGCCGGCTGGGCTAAAGTTGTAGTGGATTTGTTGGGCGTAGGGGTCTGACGTGCAGTTCAGGGAGACCTGGTGGAAATGGTTACGCCGGCCACCTGCCGGTCAGTGGGGGACCCGAACCCGAGGCCATCCTACTCGGGAGGCTGTCCCGCCAAACGGCGAAAATCTCGTTCTGCAGCCATTGTGCCGGGGTAGGAGACCGGAGTAGATCCCGCTGGCTGCAGACGAGGGGGCACCGGGGGCCCTTCCGTGCTGCATGTCAGCTCCCCACACAACTCGCGAATCCACTTTCTTTGGGCACTACTTGGACTTCGCCACACTCATTTCCCCTATCCCTCGCTCTCTCTAAGTAATAATGGCGCGTAAAAAAAATAAGAGCAGAAGTTTCACGGCGGACTCCATATAAGTAAAGCCGGGGTGTGCGTTTTTGTCCGGAGCGATATTTGCTACCGCCGCCTTCGGGGCCTCGAGCATCGAGATCTGTCAATTTTGTGGCTACGCGTAGATCATGGGGGCCAATCCCGAATCTACGCGTGTCTTTACAGGTCTCATGCTGAGTTGGGGCCAACTCAATTCATTGAGAGCGTCCAAGAGAGGACTGATGAAATATTGGAACAGTTCCCATCCGCGGAGGTGGTAGTCCTTGGTGATTTTAACACACACCATAAGGAGTGGTTGGGATCCCGGACCACCGACCTCCCGGGTCGGGACCTGTGCAATATGGCATCGGCCTATGGCTTCTTACAACTGGTGAAACAGCCCACCCGTATCCCAGACGTTGAGAGCCATGTACCCTCCTTGTTGGATCTACTGCTGACTACGCCCCCATGCGGTTACAGGGTGGTGGTCGATGCACCTCTCGGGTCGTCAGATCACTGCCTTATCCGCACCACATCCCCCGTTGCGAAACCAGATCGCTCTAATGCAACTGGCTCCCGCAGAGTCTGGCAATATAAGTCAGCAGATTGGGATGGACTGCGGGAATTCTTCGCGTCCTTTCCATGGAAGCGGCACAGTTTCTCCTCTGACGACCCCGACTCTTGTGCTGACTGCGTCACAGAAGTGGTACTCCTGGGGATGCAATTTTTCATCCCCAACGTTCACATACCTGTTGGCGGGCGCAGCCGCCCGTGGTTTAATAAAACCTGTAGGGAGGCTGCGCAACAAAAGCGGTCAGCATATATGGCCTGGAATGAGGCCAGGAAGAGTCGAAGTCGTCGGGTTGTGGAGAAGAAACGGTTATTCAACGCCACTTCTAGATCCAGCAAGAAGGCTATTGCTGAAACCAAGGCAGAACACGTTGCCAGAATTGGTGAGCGGCTTGGAAGATATCCCTCAGGGAGTCGTGCTTTCTGGTCGCTCGCCAAAGCTGCACAAGGCAACTTCTGCCAATTCAGTCTCCCGCCACTGCGTAAATTTGATGACAGTCTGGCCCATAGTGCAAAAGACAAGGCTGACGTCTTGGTCCAACTATTTGCCTCGAACTTGACTTTGGATGACAAGGTAGCCACACTACCGTCCATCCCCTGGTGTGGGAGCTACCACAACGTGCGGTCAGGCGGGAGCTCAAACTTCTGGACATCCACAAGTCGAGTGGACCTGACGGCATCCCAGCAGTGGTGCTGAAGACGTGCGCCACTGAGTGACCCCCGTATTAACGCGCTTATATCGTCTTTCCTATAATGCTAACAGGGTTCCATCTTCGTGGAAGATAGCCCATGTTCACCCTATTCCTAAAAAGGGTGACAGATCTGACCCGTCAAACTACAGGCCAATAGCGGTAACGTCCTTACTCTCCAAGGTCATGGAGCGAGTCATCAACAAAAAACTCCTCCAGTACCTAGAGGATCGCCAGCTGATCAGCGACCGCCAGTACGGTTTCCGTCATGGTCGTTTGGCTGGCGATCTTCTAGAGTACCTTACACACCGTTGGGCAGAAGCCTTGGAGAATGGGGGCGAAGCTCTAGCCGTTAGCCTTGACATTGCCAAGGCATTTGACCGGGTCTGGCACAGGGCACTTCTATCGAAGTCACCATCTTATGGAATCCCTTGCATATTAATGACTTGTTGTCAATTGAGAACATGCATTGTTATGCAAATGACAGTACGGGTGATGCGCGGTACACCAGCCACCAGAATGTCCCTCGGAGCCAGGTATTGGAAAGACGATTGCAACTTGTGTCTGAAGTCGAGGACTCTCTAGGGCGCGTCTCGAAATGGGTTGAAAAGAACCTTGTTCAGTTTAACCCCACTAAGACACAAGTATGCGCGTTCACTACGAAAAAGGACCCTTTTATTATAGCGCCTCGGTTTCAAGGAGTACCCCTGCATATTGCCGAGAATATTGGGATCCTCGGCGTCGAAATATCGAACAAAGTCCAATTTGGGAGTCATTTGGAGGGTAAAGCCAAATTGGCAAGCAAGAAGCTGGGAGTGCTGAACCGGGCTAAGCGGTACTTCACACCAAGCCAACGGCTTCTGCTTTATAAAGCGCAAGTCCGGCCACATGTGGAGTACTGCTCACATCTCTGGGCCGGAGCACCAAAATGTCAACTTGATCCACTTGACTCCCTACAGAGACGAGCTGTTCGAATCGTCGATGATCCCGATCTCACGGCTAGACTAGAGTCGCTGGAGCAGCGGAGAGAACTTTGGTTCTCTCTGCGTATTTTACCGACTCTTTCACGGGGAGTGCTCCGAAGATTTTTTTAATTTGGTACCAGGGTCACCCTTCTACCAACGTACCACTCGCCGACGCAGTAGAGTTCACCCGTACAACCTGGAAGCGGTCTCATCTAGTACGGTGCGCTTCTAGCGATCTTTTTTACCACGTACGTGTAAGCTCTGGAATGAACTACCTGCTGCGGTGTTTCCCGAGCGCTATGACTTGTCCTTCTTCGAACGAGGTTTAAAGAGAGCATTACTTTCACGGTAGGCAGCGGCTTTGCTGTGTATACCCAGACATTAGCGTAGCGAAGTCCATGAGCAGCGGTTACCGTTTACCATCAGATGGGCTGTTCGCTCGTCTGCCACTAGCAGCAATAAAAAAAAACCAATGAGAGGTGAAATTATCAAATACAAAGCAAGATTGGTTGTGAAAGGTTGTGCACAAAGAACAAGTTCAGAATATAATGAGGTTTATTCACCTGTTGTACGGCTCACATCACTAAGATATTTGTTTACAATTGCAGTGAAGCATGATTTGGACATTTACCAAATGGATGCTGTCTCAGCATTTCTTCAAGGAGAAATTGAAGAGCAAATATATATAAGTCAACCACCCTATGTTTGAACATGGTAAGCAAGTTTCTTTATAAAAAATGTTCATTGTATGGCCTGAAACAAGCAATTACACAGTGGAACCGGATGCTGCTTTACAGGAATTTGGCCTGACACTTTCAAAATTAGATACATGTGTATATTTTAGATTTTCAAATGCAAACAATATGCTTTTTGTAGCCAAATATTCGTATGTCGACGATTGGATTATATTGACCAACCATGAGTCTGAATTTCAGCATTTAAAAGACCAACTATGTGCAAAATTTCAGATAAAATATCTAGGTGAGCTATCCTATTTCATAGGTTTTCATGTGGAAAGAGACAAGAATAATAAGAGTATAAGTCTAGATCATAGGAAATATATTCAAGAAGTTTTGTTTACATTTGGTGTGTCAGATTGCAAATCGGTGAAGAGCCCAATGGATATAAATGAAAAATTATGTAGTATAAATGAAAAGGTGAATATTTTGACCAATGTGCCATACCAGGAGGTTATAGGATGGTTACTTTATATTTCACAAGGTAAACGACCCGATATCAGTTATGTAGTGAATTTCCTCACTAAGTTTAACAATCAACCTGAAACGCAACATTGGCTTGCATTAAAACGCGTCATGCGTTATTTGAAAGGAACACAAGATTATAAGTTGACCTATAAGCAGCCACTTGATGAAAATATAACACATAATACTACTTTCGGCGGTAGGCGTAAAAAAAGTTGACACGTCTTTTCATAGCTAAATATAAAATTTTATTAAAATAATTTGTAAATATTCATTATATATGTATATTTAAAGTTCCCTTAATTAGTAATTTAAATACACCTACTATTAGGATTGTGTTTATGACACTCAACTTTAAGTGTTAAGGAACTTACCACCTGCCAGCACAACACCTGAACATACCACTCACATTATCTAAACCATAAATCAACATGTCTCAGCTACAAGATATTGAGTTGGCCCAAAAAACCCTGGAAGTGAGTTTTACAAGCAGGATGGCAGCGCTTGAAGCTCAGTTAACCACCGGGAGCTCAGCTAAGGACACTGTGGCAAAGGTCGCTGAGGAATTTCGTACATTCCGCGAGCTTATCTTCAATATACTAGGCTGACTTCGTCAGCAAATATGCGAATGCCACAAGCAACTTGATATTGCAGAGACCCATCATCGACGGAAGGCACTTCTCTTCTTGGGTGTACCAGAGGCTGACAAAGAAAATTGTCCTGAAACTATCTTGGCCATTATACAGAACAAACTTGGTCTGAAGGACATCTCTGCCTCACATCTCAGAAAGTGTTATAGAATCGGAGCTCCCAAACAGAACAGCAAACGGCCAATTCTTGTTTGGTTCGCCGGAGTGGATACCAGGTCGGCGGTTTGGCATGCCAAGACCTCCCTTAAGGGTTCTACGACCTCAGTGAGAGAGTTCCTGACCCGGCCACGACAGGCTGTATTCGGCAGGGCCCGCATTCATTTTGGAATCAGATCTTGCTGGACTCAAGACGGCTACGTTGTTGTAAAAGCTCCAGACGGTAGCCGCCATAAGTTTGTCGCCGAGGAGGAGCTATGCGGCCTCATGAAGAAGTTCCCCAAAGCGTCGAGCAGCACGTCAGGAGCTGGAAGTAGAGTCATGAACGCCAGTCATCCTGAAGCAACCGGCAACTCCAAAACCGCGACGCGTAAATAATTTTGTTTGTTCCTTCATACTATTTATATACGTATTTATCGTCTTTCTGATCCCGCGTCTGTATTCTCATATTCATATACCAATTTGTTTTTGTCATCACTCATCTTTTTGTGTCGTAACATAACTATTCAATATATTTTCTTCTTGCACCCTCATATTCAAACATATTTGTTTTAAATGTTTTGTTTACAACTTTGAGTACCTACTTTGTGAACCTTTGTTGTGAACCGATTGACAGTTTTCAATGTCATCATAACTTGACATATTATGTCATGAGTCAAGTGACACTTATTGGCTGCGTTCAGTAATCAGTACAATATGATATTTTGTCTGCAGTTCTAATTACGTTTAGTTTTTATTGTTTTTTTTGTTAATGTTTGTTTTGTTAGTTTAGTATGTGTCTGCTGGCAGGTGGTGCAGTGATAAAACGTTGCACACCAATAAGGGTGTGAGCACTTCGCTGTACTCTTATATTTATTTATCTTCAGTTAATGCTAAGTATATAATTATTACATTTATATAATATAATATATTTATATCAAAGTTTATATATTTTAAATACTTATTAATTTTATTTCATTAGTTTATGTCCTCGGATGTAGATGATGAATCGTTTTATTCCGCCAATGATTCCTCCAATTCTTTAAACGATGACAGCTTCTGTTCTGTTACTGATTCGCTTGGTGACTTTGTTAGGCGAACATTTGTCGAATCTTCAAAGCACATGCTGAATGTGTGTCTTATTAATGCGCAAAGTGTTCCGAGCCATTACAACGACCTGTTTGTAACTTTCAGTGATGCTAACGTTCATGCCATTCTGATTTCAGAGAGCTGGCTGAAACCTCATTTACTTTCTACGGCCTACCCTCTCCCTGGTTACATTCTTATCCGCAATGATAGGGTTGATAGGAGGGGTGGGGGTGTAGCCATATATCTCCGTAGCACTCTCCCGTACAAAATTCTATTTTCTTCACCACCTAATTATTCTGCTTCTTCTGAGTATCTTTTCCTAGAGGTTTCAGTCGGTGGAGCGAAAACCGTTCTAGGAGTTGTATATTGTCCCCCTTCCATTAATTACTTCTCCAGTCTCGAATCGATTCTGGAATCTTTAGGGTCGGAATATGCACACCACATTATCATTGGAGATTTCAATACTGACCTCCTTGCTCTCAATTCCTCTCGCTCCCAGAACCTTTTAAAAATAATTGAGTCTACCAATCTTCATATTCTTCCTCTCGAACCTACTCACCACAACACCGAAGGTGAAGACACATGGTTGGACTTGATTATTACCTCAGCCCCTTCCTTGATTCATACCCATGGCCAATACCTTGCTCCCGGTTTTTCCCGTCATGATCTCTTATACCTATCCTATCTCCTTAAACCTCCTAAACCTTGCCCTAAGATTCTGCACATGCGTTGTTTTGGACGTGTGGATAGTGAGAAGCTGGAAAAAGATGCAACTGAACTTGATTGGTCTTCTCTTTTTGAAACCAACACCGTAGACGAAAAAGTATCAATTTTGAACAATACTTTACTTGGTCTGTATGATAAACATGCTCCTATCAGGAGAGTAAAATTAAGACGTCTTCCCGCTCCTTGGCTTACCAGGGGCGTTCAAATGGCCATGAGGTGCCGAGATCGAGCGTTCCGGAAATTCAAAAAGGAGCGATCAGATGAGAACTGGAGTTTATACAAAACTGCAAGGAATCGGTGTAATCAGATGATACGCAATGCTAAACGCCGCCATATTTTCGACAGTATTAATTCTTCTTCTTCTGCCAGTATCTGGAAGTTCCTCGGGACCCTAGGTATTGGCAAACAGCAACACATAACTATTCAAGTCACGATTGGTTTAGATGATTTTAATAATCATTTCACATCTAATTTTCAACCAGATCATCAAGCCAGGCGTCATACTATTGATTATATTGCTGGGCTTCCCCGTCCTAATATTAATGCTTTTTATTTTTCTCCAGTTGCAGTGGGTGAGGTCAAGAAGATTATCTTTTCTATTAAATCCAACGCTGTGGGGTTTGATTCTATCAGCCGCCGCATGATCATCCCGATCCTTGATCATCTGATCCCTCCTATATCCCACATTGTAAATTTTTCTATCGACAGTGGCTCTTTCCCCTCCCTTTGGCGTAAAGCTTATGTTATTCCACTTCCTAAGATTACAAACCCTTCTCTCCCTAACCATTTCCGTCCAATTTCTATCCTGCCCTTCCTATCAAAAGTGCTTGAAGCCTGTGTACATAAACAGCTGTCTGAATTCGTCTATCAGAATAACCTACTTAGTCCATTACAATCCGGCTTCAGACCCGGTCACAGCACGACTTCTGCTCTCTTGAAAGTGACTGGCGATGTTAGGGCTGGCATGGAGAACACTAGGGTCACTGTGCTGACCTTGGTCGACTTCTCGAACGCCTTTAACACCGTCAGTCACGATATCCTTCTATCGATCCTCTCCCATATCATGATCTCGCCTGACCACTGGAATGGTTCTCAACTTATCTTCAGGAACGCCAGCAGTCTGTTCGTTGTGATGAAATTACATCTAGTTGGCGAGACATAAGCTCTGGTGTTCCTCAAGGTGGCATTCTCTCTCCTTTACACTTCTCTATTTTTATTAACTTCTTAACTCCTAATCTTCGGTGTTCGTATCATCTTTATGCTGATGACTTGCAGTTGTACTCCCAGGCGAGAGTGGATAATGTAACTGTGGCCATTTCTGAAATGAATAGGGACCTTGAGTCGATGATGGACTGGTGTAGTAAATTTGGCTTAGCCGTTAACCCAGCGAAGTGCCAAGCAATTATTGTAGGTAGTCGACGCTTAATGTCCAGAATAGACCTGAAAACATTACCACCTATCATGTTCAATGGCTTGGTTATACCATATTCTTCAGTCGTAAAGAACCTTGGCCTGTACATTGATTCGACTCTGGATTGGCAAGCGCAAGTGACTCAAGTTAGTCAGAGGGTAACTGGAACGCTTAGAGCAATATACCGTTTAAAAAATTTCCTCCCTTCCAAGACCAAAACAATGCTTGTGCAGGCTCTAATATTTCCCACGATCGACTATGGTGATATGTGCTATTACGACCTGAATGCGGAACATCTCAATAAGTACGACCGACTTCTCAATAACTGCATTCGATTCATCTTTAATCTTCGTAAGTATGACCATGTCTCTTTTTATCGTTCCGAACTTAAATGGCTACCGATTCGTCAACGCCGGTGTTTGCGTGCTCTTACTACTCTCTTCTCTATTCTCAAGTCTCCTTCACGGCCGACTTATCTCACCTCATATTTCCAATTTCTATCTTCAAGACATGAGAAAGATCTTCGTTCTTCTCATAATCTTCTTCTCTCTTGCCCCAGTCAATCTACTGGGTTCGTCAAGTCTTCTTTTGTCGTACAGTCTGTTTTTTTATGGAATACACTCCCTCCTGAAATTAGTTTGTCCACTAACCGTTACGCATTCAAAATGAAAGTACGTGAACTTCTTATCAAAAGATTGACGGAATCAGCACATCATTCTCATCCATTACTTTAAGTGTTTATATATATTTTATTTTTTTATTTTATTTATTTATTTACACAAGACACATTACAATCGAAAAAATACCACTTATCACAAATACAATAAGTTATTGATCTGGATTGCAACGCAAACACATGTGCACACAACAAAATACAATTAATAAATTAATTACAGATTTGTGTTACAAAATATCCATAAAATGAGTAAATGTACGAACTGAATGTTATGCCTACATAATATAAACATAACACACTCTCTGGACGGTTTTTACTCTGAAATTTCCAAGGCCATTCTGCTATGGAGGATGTCTTTCACAATTTTCAAATATGTATTGAAGTTTTGATCCATAATATCCAGTGATTTATAGTTTATTACCATATCATTGTATTGACGGGCCATCCGAGTTAATGGGTTAAAATAAGAGATATTGTTTTTATAAATTTGTAAGGCAAATAGATTTGTACGACTAGCTCTACGAGCACTATATTTAATATTAAAATTTATTTGTGAGAGTAGTTCAGGTGTATCAATAATATAATGCAAAATTTTGTAAAAGTATGCTAAATCAAAATATATGCGTCGGCTTACCAGAGGCTGAACTTTAAACTTGCAGAGTCTATCGTGGTAATTTAATATTGATCGACCGGGGTTTTGACGATAGCTAAGAGTTCTGAGAAATTTTCTCTGAACACGTTCAATGTGCTCAATATGAACCTTGTAATTCGGCGACCATATGGGACTACCATATTCTAATATAGTCCTCACCAGAGCAAAGTACAAGTATAAAGTACTAGTAGATTTTCTGAATTCCTTGGTATTTCTCAAAACAAAGCCTTGTAGTTGATTGGCTTTACTTATTATATAATCATAGTGAGAGCGAAATGATAGCTTGTCATCAAATAGGATGCCTAAATCTTTTACTATTTGTGTACGATTAAGTGGTTGACTATCAATATTATAGTTCCATGTGATTTTATTATGTTTTTGTGTAAACGATATAACAGAACACTTACTTACGTTCAAGTACATGTGATTAAACCTGCACCACTCCGATATTTTATTTATATCTTGCTGAAGAGCTAAGCAATCATCTGCTTTAGATACTAAAGTAAATACTTTTAAATCGTCAGCATACAAGAGGCAGTTGCAAGATATTTGCTTAATCAAATCATTAATAAAAATAACGAAGAAAAGAGGGCCTAAATGGGAACCTTGAGGTACCCCAGATGTTACTGCAACAGCTGAGGAGACAAAACCGTTTAATGCAACCAGCTGAGTCCTGTTATCAAGATATGAACAAATCCATCTGTACAAGCTACCATGGATACCATATGATGATATTATACGACAAAGCAGCTGATGACTAACCTTGTCGAATGCCTTAGAAAAATCTGTATAAACAGCATCCACTTGACCACCGACGGCAAATGCTTGGCAAAGATAATGTTTGTACTCTAACAGATTGGTGACAGTAGACCTACCCATAACAAAACCGTGTTGCTTTTCTGAAAGAAGTGGTTTCATGTGACTATAAAGATTTCTATAAACCAGCGATTCGAATATTTTAGCGAAACATGATAGAATACTTATAGGTCGATAATTTTCACAATTTGTCTTGTCCCCACTTTTATATATGGGGATAATGTGTGCGATTTTCCAACGGTTTGGAAAAATGCCACTAGTTAAAGATTTATTATAAATAATTAAAAGGGGAATTGATAGTTCCTCTCCCAAACGCTTTATAAATGACGGCGGTAGCAGATCAGGGCCTGCTCCCTTGTTAACATCTAATTTATTTATTTTTGATATTATATCTCTCTGTTCGATTGATATATGAGAAAACGTATTCAAAAAGCATTCGCCTACATAATCTGACTGACTAATATTAATATTATCACTCCCTTGACCAGTTTTTTTTCAAATACCGAAGCAAAGTAGCGCGAGAATAGATCACAAACACCTGGACCACTAGACGAAGACGTTCCATCAAAACTCATAGTGTTAGGTACTGAAACTTTACCCTTTCGACTATTAACAAATCGCTAAAATGATTTTATGTCCTTTTGTAAAGAATCTTCTGTATTTGAGATATATTTATTGTAGCAATCTTTAGTCAAAATTTTACATCTATGTCGAAGAAGTGAGAAAGTATCATAGTCGCGAGGATTGCCATATTTTTTAAATAATTTGTGAAATTTATTTTTCTCCTGGTTACATTTAATTAAAGCCTTGCTATACCATAAAGGATACGATGAACGTCTATAAGACATTGTTGGTGTGTGTTTTTTAATTATTTTAAATAGTGTTTCATGAAAAGTATCAGTACACTGATTAACATCGGCTGAAGACAAAATATCATTCCAATTCATAGAACTTAAATCAAACTTAATATTTTCAAAATTACACTTCTTAAAATTAAGCCTTTTAAGTTGACAACGTTGAAGCCCTTTAGAAATGTAAGGTGAGTATACGGTAATTGAAATTGCAGGGTGGTGTTTGTCTAATGCGCTCAGCGCCAGCGTTTCACTCACCGTTAAATTTTCCATGTTAGAAAGTACTAAATCCAGTAAGCGATCATTGATATTTTTGACATTGTTATATTGCTGAAGATTGCATAACGATATAAGCTCTTTTAAGAGATGAAGCTTTTTGCTCTGTGTTAGCGGTACTGTGCAAGGGCGTGCGCTATTAAAGCAAGCCGAGTAATAGTCAGGGGTATTAAAATCACCCACCAGTAAGAAATTGTCAGCTGGTAAGCAATTAATTATCAAGTTTTGGCAGTGATTATAAAAGCGTTCTATGTTGGCAGAGCTTATATCAGGCGGCAAATAGCAAACGCATATATTAAGGCGTGGGCTATCACGCGAGTGAGGTATAATAGTTATCCAGACATCCTCCATATCACTGTCCCATGATGCCTGACGGATAACGTGATATTTCTTATGTACAGCCAACAAAATTCCTCCCCCCTCAACTTTGGTAGACATAGTATCAGCACGATCCCTTCTGAAAACATTATAACGAGTATCTATAATTTCACCGTCAAAAACACTTCTATTTAAATTCGTTTCCGTCAAGCATATGATGTCATAGTCACTATTGAATACATTAAAGCGGAATTGAGATAATTTACTTCGTTTTCGGTTTACATTTTGATAAAATATAGTAATCACTGCAAAAGGAATGTAGAACTTATATATAAAAACAAAAAAAAGACAGTACAAATGACATTTGTTAACGTAACTTACTTAACGTTTCGGCATTTTTGATTAAGATGGCCGGGCTAGTTTCGTTCTTACGAATATAAATATGGCCGAAACGCACCCAAACAAATTTATAGTCATTATCTTTACAAAACTTACGTGCTAAACTATGTAATTCTTTAGCCTCAGGTGATAAATGCTCGGAAACAAATATTCTACAGTTTGTACCAGAAAAACCTATATGCGTAGTAGATAGCTTGTCGTCACGGTGCATCTTATTGAAGCGAGTTACAGCTGATAAAAGCGTATCACGAAGACGTTGCGACGAGAGGGTGACCAGGATGTTCCGCGGCCTCTTCGAACTTGGGTCCATTTTCGCGACGCGGCGACACGCCTTAATATCGCTTTCGGATATCATAACTTCCAAACACTCACAGAGGGTTTTAAATAGAGCCATCAAATTTTCAGACTTGCTTTCAGGCACCTCATGTATTTCAAGGTTAAGGTCCCGGGATATTTTTTCCATGGTTGATAAACGACTATGGAGTTTGGTCAATGTATTCTGAGTTTTAGTTAGCTCAGACTCAAGTTGTTTAATGCGATTACCCTTTGCAGTAATATCCGTTTTAATGTCGTTTTGCTCCATTGTGATGAAGTCTGTTGTTGTTGTAAAATCAACTTTTACCGCTTGAATAGCCTGTTCGACCTCCGCAGCAACCATATTCTTTATGTCTTTTAGAAGCACGGCTCGCAGGTTTGACATAAACGGCGAGTCTAGAGCAAGTTTCTGATCCATTAGCTTGCTTATATTTTCCATAGTTACTGGCTCATTCGTTTTCCCAGAGCCTGAAGGAATATTCATAGCAACGTGTGACTCAGCTGTTACTTGACTAAACGATGTATTCAGAGATGCATTGGGAAAGTCATGTTTGCAACTGCGACGCACTGGAGTATCATCATCGTTATAATGTTTACGCCTAGTTACATTCTGACAGAAGGGGCAGCTCAATGAAGCTAATTGTTCAGCGGTTAGTTGTTTAGTTGATTCCACAGTAACATTAAGGCATTCGTAGCAATATCTCGAGCTACACCCATTGCATTTTAGGAAATTGTTTTTGTCCAAAGTACTATCACAGCCGTGACAAATCATGTCTATTAATAAAGCAGCGCCAAAGTGTACGTAAAATTTACGATGGCAGCTCACGTCGCCGTGGTCGAGTGGCGTAGACAGCGGCCGTACAACAGCGCTCGCGCACCACAGCACCGAGTTCGAGCCCCACCGGTATCACGACTTTGTGCAATTTCTATAATAGTTTGTAAATATTAAAATCTGTTACACTCACGTTTAAAAGTCCACACATGAGAGGTCCGACACTTCACAAGATGGCCACTGGGTCTTATGGAAACTGCCCCAAGTAGAAACGAGAGGGGCCGATAGTTCAAAAAATCACAGCGAAATAAATACACAAATTAACTTAACAATAAAGCAACTTGTTTAGAATGACCAGCACACGTCCGTACGATACGAAAGCCGGCGACGAAAAAAGAATATATATATATATATATATATAATGTTATGTATGTATATGTGTAGATATATTTAAATATAATATGTTTGTATTCTATCCCTATAAGGTATCTATATTATAATTATCACTAGGTTAAATTTAAAAATATTGATTAAGTCTGATATTAAAATGCACCTACCACATTTATCTCTGCTCCACCTTAAGGTTGACAGGTAGAGAATGCCTTATGGCATTATGTCCAACCTTGTACACCTTGTTTCTGAAAAATAAAAAATAAATAAATAAAAAATAAAATAATAGCTTTATCCACCACGGAGGCAGAATACATGTCGCTGTCAACTTGTATTCAAGAGGGGTTCTGGCTCAAACAACTACAAGAAGAACTCTGGCCACTTCTCAAGTCTCAGGATATAGTGGTTTATTGTGATAATCAAAACTGCATTAAACTTGCAGGTACAAATGGGTTACCTAATCTAGAACAAAGCACATTGATGTAAGGCATCATTTCATTCGTGACAAGATAAGCAGTGGGCAGTTTGTTGTTCACTATGTACAGACTGAAGAGATCGTTGCAGACATCCTGACCAAGCCTTCTACACCCTCTAAACTGGCGTACTGTTCAATGAAGATGGGATTATGTTTTAAGGGAGGATTTTGATAAATAAAACATAATTTATGAACGAACAATTTTGTAGTTCATCCTTGTCAAATTGGCGTCGCTGTCCTTTTTGTCACTGATGTGCTCTAATGTAATAACGTACTGTAGAACTATTATAAATAAATCACTTTTAATTACGCATATTCGGGACACAACAAAAATTTATTTTGCGTAGTGGGACTCTGCTTTTAAAATGAACCTTCTGCAAAAAGAAATGAAATCCGACCAAAAACATTCTGTAAAAAAATAGCCAAGTCTCGATGGAGCTGCTTGTTTATCTATAAAAAGTAATGCAATCTCTACACAAAGTTGAACCAAGTCTAAGGTTCCTTACTGCAATTTCTTTATTATTATTTAATGTTATGTGACTTGGCCGTTGACCTGTAATGTTTTGTGAAACGTTCAACCATTGATCGCATTTTTTTTTCAATATCTAGGGCGTTTAGTGGGTACTGGTACCTATTAAAATACGCTTTTATTATACTACTATTTAAGAAATTATCACAAAGCCCTTAGTTCAATATTTTACACTTTTTGCTTAATTTTAAAACTCAACATTTACCGCCAAAGCCAGTTTCAGTTAAACAAAAGCAAACAAATTAAAATTAATGTTGTTATATGAACATCACAAAGAGAAACGCGAGGCGAGCCAACGCGATATTATATTCAAAATTGCCATTTGTTACCCGACGATTATGCCATTGGTAGGGCGTCAAAACATCACTGAGATGTTTTCCCCAAAATTATACCGCAAATAAAATTTGGTGTAACGCAAGTTTATCTGCAATTTTGTTGAAAATAACGTCTTGAATATCTCATTTGACGCCGTTGAAGATTAAGTTGAACTCCAAGTCGACGCCTGAGGACTTTTACATAAAATATTCATCATTGCTATAGCCCCGAATCGCGTGCTATGCTCGTCACCTCTTTTTTCTTACGTTTTATTTGTTCCCTCTGTTTCATTAAGCATTGTCGTTATAGCTTTTATTATATCGTTGAAAGGTAATTACGGTGTACAATGAGGGCCTTTGTGGTTTTTGTTATTTTATTTTGAGGTGCCTAATGTCACATGTTTAGGACAATGAAATCATAATTTTTGGGTTATGTGCTTTTTCTTACGTATATTTCTGTTTATGCCGCTGAGAATAATTATTTCAATTTTAATTCAGCGCCTGTTACAGGCACGTATTGTGGTTTTACACAAACTTGCCATGTAATCCCTTTTTACTATACACTCTTACATTAATTTACATATTTTACTAGCTAAAATAATAATCTTAATGTATTTTTGAACAAAGCAGTCTAGGTTAACCATGAACTCTAAGGTGTTTTACAAAAGTGAAATTATCTTTTACAACTTGACAAGACTCTCGCCTCTATCACCTTTTTAGGTAATGTGTCCTTTATGTCAATTTATAAACTACTAGCTTTTGCCCACTCTGCTTCGCACGCGTAAATTTCACTTAGATAAAATGATTGGTACAAACTCCCCTACATTCAAGGAACATACATGCCAAATTTCGCTTATTTGCGCTCAGTAGTTTTGGCTGTAGCGTGCTGTTAGTCAGTCAGTAACGGAAAGATTTTATATATATGTTACTGTAAAAGCCCGCAGTATGGTAACTCTTAAGATTTTTCAGTAAATCCTAAGATTTACCAGCATGAGTTGGTAACCTAGTTTCTTGAGTTATAGTCTCACCTAACCTTACGGGCTTTTACGGTAATAGGTATATGTACGATAATTCTAATATTTGACATATTGTGCATAAAAAAAGACATATCGCCAAATATGCTATGTTTGGTTCTCTTGTGAACCCTTATTCCAAAAATAGGAGCCCTGCAAAGCAGGGCTTCGTCAACGTATTTTTGTTTTTTTTTTAAAAATCGAACATTTACCAACTCATGCTGGCAAATCTTAGGATTTACTAGTAAATATTAAAATTTACCGTACTACGGGCTTTTACAGTAACATAATTATACAGATGAAAATGACTCGATTCAAAAGCAAAAGGTTTTACTAAAACTCTGACTCCCTTTTCAACCCTCTTAGGGGAAGAATTCCCAAAATAAATGTTTTTGTGTTCGCTAACATCGTTTGAGGATCCTATACAAAGTATGAAGTTACCTAATCCCTTGAAGTACTAAAAGGGTTTCATACAAATACTGACTCCCCTTTTTATCTACTTACTGCAAGAATTTCCAAAATGACTTTCTTACTGTGCACTAACTTCATTTCAGAAACCAATATACAAGGTTTTAAGTTAATCCATTACAGGAATAAAAAGTTTCATACAAACTATGACAACCTGTTTAATCCCCTTAGGGGAGGAATTTCCAAAAATTTTCTCTAGATCTCCCTTAAACACATCAAGAAACAAACATACATGCCAAATTTCACCTACTTGCGCTCAGTAGTTTCGGCTGTAGCGTATCTGTCAGTCAGTCAGTCTGTAACGTAAGGATTTTATATATACAGATTGACAAATTCTGCTCAAGTGGATACGGTTTCAGCGGCCACACGTTTATGCTCAGATTGCAGTTAATTCTTTCAAGCTAAATGTGTAACAGTAACTAGTCAATAAGCTGAGAAGGACTTTGAATTAATAAGCAAACACATTTCAAGTTTCTTTTATAACTTTGTATGGCTTGTCACAGCATAATAAATTAGCTTAGCTTTAGTGTAACCACTAGTTTTGTGACAAAAATTTGCAATTTTTTTTGTCTTGAATTTTGTTGTCAGTTAGCAGTTTAGTCAATCACGTAATTATTTAAAAGTAAAGCTTAAATATCTTATTTTTCTTCTTTGGGTATGGTGTGTACCAACCGTAATCATCACTTGCGTAAAATTTTGAGCCGTCACATAAATACTAATAAATGTTGAAATAGCAAAAGATTGAAAATATTTTCAACTGTAATGTTCTCGAATTCTTGAATCTTTGTCTTAATGTCCGTGACCTTTATGTATTCAACCTAAGCTGTTCTAAGAGACTATTCACTAACATAATTAATATTAACACTTTGTTAGGCTATCCTATTGTATCAAGCAAATATATTACAATCTGAAGCCGTCCAAATGTTAAAGTAAATGCGTTTAAATTAAAACAGATCACTGAACATACGCCTTCGTAATATTTTCGCTTTACTCTTGTAAAAGAGAGTTGCTACATTTAACACTGATATTAATTAATATCATCTTCACAAATATGTTAAAAGCCTTGAGTGTCTATTTAAAATGTATGACGAAAACGTCATATTGTTTATTTCTTAAAGTAATCAAATTATTAATTTATTTTATGAGCTGTTTATTTGGCTCAACAGTCTTTTTGCGCAGCAAGCGGTTCCAACAGCGTTAGTGGTTATTGCCCAAGAGCTCTTTTTAAAGTAGTCCAAGAAGATTTTGACGATTAAAACTGTGGTCAATTCAGATCTGAACCTGAATTGACCAGTACTTAACATAGTTCTTATGTTTTAATTTTTCACTGTCTGCTTTCTATTTATTCAAATCCTACCTGCAAAATGAGCGTTGGAGTATTTTGCGTCCTGGTTCGAACAGACACAATCTAAACGGTATCTTGAGTTTAGCCATTCAAAAACAGATTTAGCGCCTGTTTCATAACTGTCCAATAAGTTTTGGTTAATCTACTTGGTAAATAAATACATACAAATTTCGTTCTAATTTTAAATTCACCTGGAAGGTAAGTAAGCGTTTACTTAGAGGTCGTGAACGTGAAACAGGGCCTAAGATTGCAATTCGTGTCATAATCGCTTATGGTGTAAAGCGACGTAGATGCGCTTTTTGGTCGAAATTGTGTATTGGGATTATGATGCTGCTGACGTCATCAAAATATATATGCTCAATAGTAGTTAGGCGTCTCTACTACACAAAATAAATCCAATATATCTTGGTCATATAGAATAATATACGTGACAACAAACATGGGACAGCAATGTCATACGACCAGCGAGATACGAAGTTTAAATCCAATTTAATATTGATTTTACTTGCAACATTTAACAGTATCAGCTTCATCTACCGCCCGATCTCGAGTGCGACGAAATCTCAAAAAAACTCAATTGGTTTATTTCAATCATCAGTTTGTACGTGTCTCCGCTTCACGTCAACGTACGGCAAGGAGCGCGGCACGTTCAGCAGCCCCGACGACCCGCGCCCCTACCAGCTGCGCGTCGACTGCCACCTTTACACGTTCGTCGCGGCGCCGCACGAGATTGTCGAACTCGTGTTCACAGACTTCGATATCTATAAAGGCCACCTCGAGTAAGTGATTTGAATTTTAATCTAGGGGTTCTTACGCACAAGCTGTTTCGTGCAGCCAAAGTGGTGCCATCTGGCGTAACTTGTTACCCTTGAGAATAGCATTACATAGTTTGTAACCGTGTTTTAGTTCAATGTGTAGTAGGTATATGCTGGAAATTTGATGCAATATTTATGTATTTATTTAAACATAGCAGCTGTCGTTTTTATGTCTATTTTGAACACTCGAAAGCTTCGTCGTACTTCATTTGGCATTATATTAAAATTTTATTGAGTAGGTACACGGTGTTCGTTACCTTTTGTTGCTCGTTTATATAATTTCGAAGAAATATTTTAAATAGGACTGTTGTAAAGAAACTTAGAAAAGTTTAGTGTGTATCGATATCCAAAGTTATATAACCATAATTAAGTTTGTTTGTTCCTTGATCTCTTGTAGTATTACTTACTTTAACTTGTATCACTAGTAATAAGGTGGGGACACCCCTTCATATTGTGGATATAATTGAAAATTTTATTGGTAGTCTACATTATAATTACCTACATCATAAGATTATTAACTCGTTATTTTAAACAACGTTGCCGGCATTATAATCTATTTCTGTATCGTGGGGGACTTTACAAACATTAAAAAAGGTCACCACCAAGTCTTGGAAACGTGTCGATCACACAAAATATTCTTCCGTGTGGGCATCGAATCCACAACAACCAACGTGTTAATAGTAGCGAAGTCATCACTCAAACCATCCACGATAATATATGAGCAGTCATGATCATAACTTAAATATTAGGTGCTGCTCGCGGATTCTCTAGCTCTAAATATTAGGTATATACTATCCACTAAAACTAATGCAGACTTTCACTATCAATTGAACCAAAACTCAAATAAGTTTATTAACCAAATTTCATAAGCGAATAAATATAGTACAAACTGTAATCCTGGCTGATTTGTCAAAAACGTTGACAATTCATTATGTTGGCTTTCTAACTAACTTTCAACCCCTAGTTTCCCCCTTAGGGCCTGATTTATTGAAACTTTGAAATAGTGCTTTTTGCAAAATATAATTTGTATATAGTGCTAGCTTTAAAGTTGCGAAAATCGTAACAGACTTTTATCTCCTACTTAATATTCTTATAGGTTACAAAAGCGTTAAAAACACGTTTTATATTCAAAGAGCTAAAAATACAAATATTTAATGTGGTCGTTTAAACTTTTGTTACCTATTTTACCTCCTTGGGGAATCAGTTTCTGAAAACATTTAAATATGAGATTCTTCTATTCTAACCAGAGACTTAAATTACACTTTTAAATATTCTGGCTTGGAATATTAAAAAGTCCTTCCGTAGCGAGCGCCTACGTAAGCCCAATCTCCTGAATTTAGGAACTAAACATTTGGACAGTGGGTTTCTTTTACTACGTATGCGTTCACTAAGGAAATATTGTTTAAGATTCTTCTCCTAAAGGGAAAAAAGAAGTTAAAATGTTGAAGCTAGCAGTATGAAAATACGGGCAATAGCTAGTTTAAAAATACAATAAAAAATAAAAGGTTGAGAAACTCGCCCGAAATTACTCCTGCATATGATTGTGTGCATTATGTATATTATTTATTACTCAAGGAATGAATGAACAAAATAGGGGTGAAATAAGATAATGTAATCAGCAACTCGATACTTAATAAAAAGTAAAATATATCAACGTTAGTTTTAGTACTCCAGTTTGACATCAAGCTCTTGATTAATGTACTTACTGATTGTACCCAACTATACAATATAATAATATAATACCTATTATCTCACAGAAACATTGCCATATTAATCATCTTCAAATCTCCAACCACCATAGAAATAATGACTGTTCTCGTTGAGCGAATGAGTAACTCTTAAGTTAACAATAACCAGTCTTAAAGTTCAAGGGATGAACATAAGGCGCATTTACATTTTCGACACATTTGTAGCAATAAACTTGCCGATGTAAACGTTTGAAGACAGCAGTTTGTGAGCGCAATAATACTCATTTAAGTGTAAGGAATCCCTGAATACGCTACTTTCAAATGATATGAACGGGTTTATTATTGTTTGCGTTTTATGGGGGCCTATTTTGCAAATATGCGAATTGGTGGACAATTTTTACACGAATTTGAGCGGCGATTGAATCCTACTACGAGGATTGTAAACGTGACAGTTCGAAAATGGATGATTGTTACTCTTTAAGGGTGCGTTCTACATAGCGGGACGAGTGTAGTATCTTGCTTTTCCCATTATATAAAGGAAATCTATCTTTATCTATACGATATCCAATAACTTGCCATCACTGATTCAAAAAGAAATATGCAAATTAAAGTCAATCGTATTGTCCTATATGTACACACCTCCATTAAAATACACAAACTACGATGCTTTAAATGAAACTCACACGATAATCTGCTTCAGGACACTGTGGACACGCGCCTTGACATAGAATCTACTGAATACGGGTTTTGATGAATCTTTGCAACAGTACAGATCACATATAAGGGTAGCATTTGGCTAGGTTTTGTCATGCTAACTGATACCTGCGCGTGAAAATCTCATGATGACAAATATCTTAAAACGCATTATTTCAACTGAAAGAATCATATTACCGCACACAACAATTTACGTTACTAAAAATAATACACGTATTAATTTAGTATTGTGCAATATAGAGGCTAATAAATCTTTTATAGCAAGATACATTCGACCAACGTCATGAACTATTACTCACGTAAATAGCTACTTTCTGGCGTGGAGCCTGTATATTTGGCAATGGAAAAGTAGCTTTCCTTAGCAGTAGCTCACGTCTTTCATTACAGGTATGGTATTGAATAAGTTAAACTTCATTATTACGTGGATGCATCATCTATGCTGGAGGTATAATCTAACCAATTGCTTTAGCGGCGTGGCACTCTCCCTTTGTATATCGGGAAGTACACTTCAACGAGTAAATTTTCCCTTGCTTAAAAGGTTTGTCTAGCAATAGAATCTATTGCACGGTACTCAAAAATAAAGCTATTGCATGTGATGCCACTAAACTACCCTTCTCGTATTTCTATAGATACAATTGTAGAGAAGCTTGAACCGAGAATTTTCTAATAAGAAGCTTTGTCCAGTTACTGTACGTTCTCTGATATCAGACCACAAGATCAATACAAAACGCTTCGAAGAAGATAATAATAAGAAAATATTAATATCGAGCTCAAGCGTCAAGTTTAATCAAAATGTGTCGACGATATAGCAAGTTTGTTATTCCTTATATAACACCCTAATTTTAATTTTGGTTGGTGTGACTTTTTGAACACCTTTCTAGCTACAGAGGTAATCTTAATATTAGTTATGTATGAATCTGGTTCATTTTCAAATTTGTAAATTATTGTGACAAGAATAGTCATATTTGAATAACTATTATATGGTGAAAACTTCTTCCTTTGTATATAATAATTATAACTTGACAGATGAATTATGTATAATCCAAAACACAAAAAGGATGAAATAATTATGTAACTTATCCGTATATATAGCCTGTCTGCTGGCGACCGCGTTTCAACGCTTACTAATATATTATGCCCTTACAGTGGAAAATAAAATGAACCAGTGTCAAAATTTCATGGTTCTAGCTTCTAGCTTCACTAGTTTAGGATTTACGATCATAATTATGTAAGTCAAGACATTTGATGATAATTGTTGTGAAAAAAAGATAATGACAAGATATGTATCACTACATCTACTACACCCCTCTTACCTGAAAACACACAAAATAAAACATTTTATTTACTTTTTAAGGTAAATTGAACATTCGCTTTGTGATTTTACAAAGAAAATTTTGAATGTGCTTTAATGAAAAGGAGATAAAACCTTTTCTACCAAAATCACAAACTTTGGCAATGCAAATAAAACGCCAAGGAACTTCCATTCCCGTAAATGAATTCAGAATCCGAATCCTAATTTCGATAATGAACCAATATCTGAAAGCAAGGCATTCAATGTAATTGCAAACGAAGAAATGGGAAGAGAAAAATCGTACACTTAAATACTCGTGCTGGCGTCATTTTAATCTCACCTTACATACAATGGATACATCGGGAGGAAAAATCATCTCGTCATTGCTTTATTTACATCGTATCCCAAAGCTATTGCGACGAAATTAATGTTACCTAGACATGTATCGGCTGAACAACGAGTTGTTATTAAAACAACAACGTTTTGTGTTTTAACTTATAGGCGCTTTAAAATTTAATGTAATATAATAGGCTGAATTTATAGGAAGATATTATTGTATTTGTCTTGGAAAGCGGTTGGTTACTTATTGACCACTCTATAACATTATACGCAAAAACAACGTTTTAAAAAATTGACTACAATAACTCCTCAAATCTATAAAACCAAGAAAGTAATAACAAAAATTATATTATATTTAGAAATACTATATTATGCGTATATTCATACTACCTATCTATAGGTTTGAAGCCGGTGCTGGCCTCGACAAGAGTCATGGTCAGATCATGCATGATACCTATTGTGACGGCCGGTGTCATACCAAGCTGTCATCACTATCGTTGCCAAGGACTACTGACGTCTACACGACAAACTAGCCGGTCATCAAACACAATAATTTATTAGCAAAGAGGTTTGAAGACTATTTTATTATTTGGAAATGAGTTTTTAGTTCGATGACGTATACAATCTGTCAAGTGTTTGCCAAATTCACCAGTCAATGACAACAAGACGATAGCCGTGCGGATAACACATTCCGTTCACGTTCTGAAGGCGTGGGTTCAAATCCCAGTCATAACAGTTATGTGGATTATGGTTTTTATGAAATTTGGAAAATGTTTATGAATATTTGGCAAATATTTAAAAGATTATTTAAATATTTCGAGTAAAAATTAGAAAATTCTAGAAACCTCAGGAAGGAATGGAAAGGTTAAAAAGAGACAGGAGATGGAAACACAAATTTAAATATTTTTAATAAAGATGAGAAAATTCTAGAAACTTCAAGAAGGAATGGAAAGGTTAAAAAGAGACAAGAGATTGAAAAAACAATTGAATAACGAAAAGACAATCGAAATTAGTAGATCTAGAACATTCCTAGGGGTATATAAGGCGGTGTAGACGCGCTAAGCGGCAGTTTAAGTTGAAAAGTGGTAAAGTGAAGAAGAAAAGGAAGAAAGAAGAAGTAGTAAAATAAAGTGAAAGTGAAAGTATAGTGCAGTAAAGTGCAGTGAAGAAGTGCAGTGAAGTGCATTGAAAAGTGCAGTGCAAAAGACGCTTGTGTTGGTGCTGTCCGCGTCGAAATTAAACGGCGCGTCGTGTGTGAAGTCGAATAAAGTGTCATCAGTGCTGCTCGGTGTTTCCTTCCAATCCCGTTACCCCGTCTGTAACAATTGGTGTCAGAAGTGGGATTGGAAGGATTAAAGATGCCAGTCATGCCGAGGGAAGGGCCTACGACACGTGCGAGGGCTGCCGCTCAAGAACAAGGCGACTCTAACCCAGAAGTCGTGGGCAGGGAAGCTCCTTCGCAAGGAGGTGGCTCCTAAGGAGGGGTATTTACGTCCGCAAGCGCAGCTAACCAGCTATCTCTCGCAGACCTCGCTGCACTATTCCAACAGTCACTTAAGGAAAACTCGCAGCAGCTTAAATCCGAACTCCAGCAAAACTCGCAGCAGCTTGAATCTCGACTCGAGCAAAACTCGCAGCAGCTTGAATCTCGACTCGAGCGAAACTTGCAGCAGCTTGAATCTCGACTCGAGCGAAACTCGCAGCAACTTGGCGAGATAATGGAGAGCCAGGATGAGATTCGCCGTTATATATCGGAGAACGCCCGTAAAATCGCCGAGATGGAGATGTGTATCGGTGAAGTGCAATCTCGCGTGGCTACTATAGAGGAAGAGGTGCAGTCCCGCATGGCGTCAGTATCAGAAGAGATTCACACCCGCATAGCTACCGTAGAGGAGGAGTGCAGGAGGATTAAGACCAACATCCCTTCAGTCGCAGTCGCCTCATCGAGTGCTGGTAATTTTAAAGTGCCTTCTTTCGATGGCACCTCATGCTGGGAGGCGTACAGGATGCAGTTTGAAGCTGCTTCCTCTAGCAACGGTTGGGACAGAGAGCAGGCCAAGAATGCACTCACTCTGGCGTTACGCGATGGTGCACTATCAGTGCTTCAGTCCGCGGGGAAAGACGCCACATATAAACAGCTCATCGAGGCTCTAGAGTCCAGGTATGGAGACGCGCATTTAGAATTTGTATTCCGGGCTCAGTTGCGTAACCGCTGTCAGCGCCCTAACGAGTCATTGCAGCAGTGGTCTATAGAAGTAGAGAAGATGGTAGGAAAGGCTTACCAGTCGGCACCCCCGGCACAAGTCCAAAGCATGCGTCTCCAGGCGTTCATTGATGGCATTTATGACGATGAGGTCAGGTCTGCCGTTCGTTTGAAGCACCATGACAACGTTAAGGACGCGTTAGCGCATGCTCTAGAAGTGGAGGCTGTCCGTCGAGACATTAAGGGTGGACGAAACCGAGTTGTGGCCGCAGAAATGCAGCGAACAGACCGAAGATTTGTCTCAAGATGTTATAGCTGCAGGGAACCAGGCCATTTCAGCAGTAGCTGTCCGAAACGTAAACGTAAAACTGACGCTACTGTTCAAACGACAGAACACGACCAGGAAAACTAATTCCAGCCAGGGCTGCGGGGCAAGTGCTGGCCGGTAGACGAAAAGCCCCTTAAATTTGTATCCGACAAAGCACGGATGGGAACAGCTTAACCATTGATGGAGTGGTCAATGGCGTTACCTGTTTGCTGACCTTGGACACCGGTGCGTCACGAACTGTTATATGGACTCATCTGATAAGGAAGAATGGGAAGATTCTAAAGCAGTCAATTCGACCTCGACTGACAACGGCTACCAGCCAGCACATCCCAGTCAGGGGAGAACAAATGGTGGCTTTCAAAGTAGGTGACAAAGTATATTGGCAAAAAGCACTGATTGCAGACATCGTCGACGACTGCATTGTGGGGCTAGACTTCTTCAGAGATCACCAATGTAGATTTGATATTAAGTGTGGTATATTAAAGTGTGGAGACGTGGAGATTCCAATGAATGGTGGAGGCACGGGAAAGGTTTTGTGCCTCAAAGAGAGCAAGCTCGCACCTAGGTCACAGACCTTTGTTCCTGTCACATTACCTGCCATTTCGAGTCAGAGACGTTGCATAATGATAGAAGACAATGGAGATCACGATCCATGGTTGCCGGCGTGTGTAGTTATTGCTTCTTCACAAATGGCTGTTATACCAGTCCTAAATTTAAGTGATGAAGAAAAAGTTTTGAAGAAGGGTTCTGAGATAGGAGAGACTGTGGAAGTCGCTTGGTTACGAACTGGCTGAGACTAATTTTAACGTGGAAAGTGTTTTGAAAGGTTGCAAAGACGATCTAACAGAAATCGAATCAGAGAAAGCAAAGAAATTGCTAATACAATACGTCAACATTTTCTCAAGGACGACGGTGACATCGGAAAAACAGGAGTAGTAAAACACACCATCAATACAGGGAATGAACAACCGATCCGTCAACGCCCGCGACGTGTGCCTTTTGCCAGGGAAAAGGAAGTAGAGGATATGATTGAAGATATGAGGAAAAACGGGGTTATTGAGCCATCGACTAGCCCGTGGTGCTCGCCGGTGGTATTGGTAAAGAAAAAGGATGGATCGACTAGATTCTGTATTGACTATCGAAAATTGAATGATGTAACCAAGAAAGACAGTTATCCTTTGCCTAGAATAGACGATACGTTAGACACTTTTTGCGGAATGAAATGGTTCACAACAATAGACCTAAAAAGTGGTTAATGGCAAGTGGAAATGGACCCAAAAGACAAGGAGAAGACAGCTTTTTCAATGGGCAGAGGGCTTTGGCATTTCAATGTTATGCCTTTCGGATTGTGTAACGCACCAGCTACTTTTGAAAGGTTAATGGAACACGTCCTTGCCGGGCTTTTAGGGGAAGCTTGTCTGGTGTATCTCGATGACATAATTGTAATGGGCCGAGACTTCGATGATCATTTCATGAAGCTAGAAAGTGTACTCAATAGATTGAGAAATGCAAATCTGAAGCTCAGTCTTAAAAAATGTTCATTTTTCAAGCGACAAGTTAACTACTTGGGTCATGTCGTCTCTGAAAAAGGCATTGAGAAGGATCCTGCCAAGATTTCGGCGGTTAAAGATTGGCCCATGCCTAAGGACAAAACGCAGGTGCGCTCATTTATGGGACTTTGCTCTTATTACAGACGTTTTGTGAAGAATTTCTCGAGCATCGCAAAACCCTTACATGACCTGACGGAGCAAAAACGACCATTTAATTGGGATGAAAAATGTCAAACTGCTTTCGAGGAGTTGAAGACGCGTTTATGTGAAGCGCCAATTCTTGCATATCCCGACGTCAATGGAAAATTCATTGTTGACACAGACGCAAGCAACGTGGGTATTGGTGGAACTCTTTCCCAGAGACAAGGAGATCAGGAGGCTGTTATTGCCTACTTTAGCAAATCGCTGTCTAAACCTGAAAGGAACTACTGTACCACACGAAAAGAGCTTCTAGCGGTAGTGAAAACTCTCCAGCATTTTAAAAAGTACTTGATCGGAAGAAAATTCCGGATCCGGACGGACCACGCAGCGCTTAAGTGGCTTTTGCAGTTTAAAAATTGTGAGGGTCAGGTAGCTCGATGGATAGAACAACTTCAAGAGTACGATTTCGAAGTTGAGCATCGTGGCGGGAAATCTCACGGTAATGCTGATGCCTTATCAAGACGTCCCTGTGATAAGAGCTGCAAGCATTGCGTGCGACCGGAAGGAAAAGAAGAAGCTGCCGTCAAGGTAATTAGAACGGATACCATCGACGGACGATGGAACAAGGAGTTCGTTATTAAATCGCAGGAAGAAGATAAAGATTTGAAACCGATACTGAAGCGGCTAAAGAATAACTGTCTTCGGCCAGAATGGAGTGAGGTGGCTGATACTAGTACCGTGACGAAAAGTTATTGGGCGCAATGGAACAGCCTAATAATACAAGATGGACTACTTTGTCGAAAATGGGAAAGTGCTTCTGGAAGAGACAGTTATCTTCAAACAATAGTGGCAAAATCAATGATTCCTGAAGTTTTGCGAGTTTGTCATGATGGCCCATCTGGCGGACATCTTGGAGTACGAAGAACCTTACTGAAGATTCGTCAACGATTTTATTGGCTGCACTGTAGGGAAGACGTTGAAGACTGGTGCAGGAGATGCGTTAAATGTTCTTCAGTTAAAGGGCCGCAAACTCGGAGCCGTGGAGCATTAAAACTATACACTGTAGGAACTCCTTGGGAACGGATTGCTGTGGATGTAGCTGGACCATTTCCTTTGACAGAAAGTGGTAATCGCTACATTCTGGTGGTGATGGATTATTTCACGAGATGGCCAGAAGCTTTTGCAGTCCCCAATCAGGAAGCAATTACAGTTGCGACAAAATTAGTAAATGAAGTATTTTGCCGATTTGGTTTACCGTTAGAAATCCATAGCGACCAAGGGAGAAACTTTGAATCGCAACTCTTTCAAGAAATCTGCAAGATGATGGGGATCCACAAAACTAGGACAACTCCGTATCACCCTCAATCGGATGAAATGGTGGAGAGATTTAACCAGACATTGGAACGCCATCTTGCTAAAGTGGTCGATAGCCATCAGAGAAACTGGGACGAATATATCCCACTATTTCTTCTGGCTTATAGAGCCGCAGTACATGAAAGTACGGCAACAACCCCGGCACGAACAAATTTAGGAAGGGAGCTACGACTTCCAGTAGTCCCGGATGTCCTCCGGGAACGCCTAGCTGTGTTACCGATTATGCATGTGAATTAAGAAGAAAGCTCGAAGAAATTCTTGAACACGTGAGACAAGAGAATTTAAAAGCGGGAGTAAGAATGAAGACCCGATATGACAGACGCGCAAATGCAAGAGCATTCGAAGAGTAAACTTTGGTGTGGCTTCATAATCCGGTCCGATGTAAGGGAAAATCTCCCAAATTACAGCCAAGCTGGGAAGGACCATATACTGTAATAAAGAAAATTAACGACGTAACTTACAGAATTCGGAAGACACCTAGAAGTCCACTGAAGATTGTTCATGTGGATAGGATAGCGGTATATCATGGATCCAACAATGCTCGGGACGAGCATGTCTTAGAGAGGGGGTAGTGTGACGGCCGGTGTCATACCAAGCTGTCATCACTACCGTTGCCAAGGACTACTGACGTCTACACGACAAACTAGCCGGTCATCAAACACAATAATTTATTAGCAAAGAGGTTTGAAGACTATTTTATTATTTGGAAATGAGTTTTTAGTTCGATGACGTATACACTCTGTCAAGTGTTCGCCAAATTCACCAGTCAATGACAACAAGACGATAGCCGTGCGGATAACACATTCCGTTCACGTTCTGAAGGTGTGGGTCCAAATCCCAGTCATAACAGTTATGTGGATTATGGTTTTTATGAAATTTGGAAAATGTTTATGAATATTTGGCAAATATTTAAAAGATTATTTAAATATTTCGAGTAAAAATTAGAAAATTCTAGAAACCTCAGGAAGGAATGGAAAGGTTAAAAAGAGACAGGAGATGGAAACACAAATTTAAATATTTTGAATAAAGATGAGAAAATTCTAGAAACTTCAAGAAGGAATGGAAAAGTTAAAAAGAGACAAGAGATTGAAAAAAACAATTGAATAACGAAAAGACAATCGAAACTAGTAGATCTAGAACATTCCTAGGGGTATATAAGGCGGTGTAGACGCGCTAAGCGGCAGTTTAAGTTGAAAAGTGGTAAAGTGAAGAAGAAAAGGAAGAAAGAAGAAGTAGTAAAATAAAGTGAAAGTGAAAGTATAGTGCAGTAAAGTGCAGTGAAGAAGTGCAGTGAAGTGCATTGAAAAGTGCAGTGCAAAAGACGCTTGTGTTGGTGCTGTCCGCGTCGAAATTAAACGGCGCGTCGTGTGTGAAGTCGAATAAAGTGTCACCAGTGCTACTTGGTGTTTCCTTCCAATCCCGTTACCCCGTCTGTAACACTATGTAAGAAAGAAATTATAAACCGTGTGTGCGTGCTCATGGCTAGCACAGGCCTAAAATTGTTGTTGTTGAAAATATTTTTTTCCTTTTCAGTTTTTTCAGTCAGATTTTTCTTATCGACAATACAGAATAATGTTAATGACTTAAATACTTAAAAATATAAAATACTAATTAAATAATGCTCACTCATTTAATTAAAAAGTAGGTTACAAACAAGTTTTATGTAAAAGTTTCTCTAGCATGGAGTTATTCGGATTATGCCATAGTTGTTTTGCGTAACAGAGTTTCAGCAAATAAATTACAAAACTTATGTCATTGCGGAGCAATATAGTAATTAAAATTGAATCCCTGCTGATCCGTTATGAAAATGAATTACTTTTTATTTCTAATGAAATATCAGTTGGAGTTTCATATTTATTACTCGAAATGAAATCATCGTTAATTTATACCAGCGGCCATGTTCAACTTGGAAAGCGATAAATTTAAGTCATAAAATCGTGATTAGAAAATACGGTACCTTCTATCTAACGTGCTCTAATGCTTATCGCTTTTACAGATTTGCTTATGTGTGACTAATTGCTTGCATGGATATTAACGGTCTCGTGCAGAATCTAGCCAAACCTCGATGACTAACACGTGAATGATTTATAGTGATATATTCTGTATGACGTTGGATTGATAGAACAATATATTTGATGTACTCTTCTAAGGATAAACACAAATTTCACCGATACCGTAACTTAGTTGTTCATTTTACCACTATATCTTATGAGTACTGCCTACCCCTTCGGGGATACAGGCGTGAGTCTATAAATAAATTAAAAAAAAAACTTATAAGTGTTGTTTCATCAACGCTAACGTTAAAAATTGTGTCGCGAATAGTTAGAGTATTCACAGTTTGTTTTTGTTTTTCTGGCGGTTTTTACAATGGTTATAAAATATTCGATTGTGCATAAAATATACGTGCATTCTGAAAATTGCCAGAGTATAATAATAATTGACCTGTTTCCCTCACAAGGGATTTGAAATGTAGTTGGGATATATTGAATTTAAGCACTTTTCTACTAATGCATTAATTTTATTGTACTTTCTGATCTAGGCATTTAAATACGACCACATTAGAGAGAATACAAACTACTTGCAACAACAACTGCATTCATGCCACATACAAAATAGTAATATTTTACACATTGTATCAGTGTCAGGATATTTTTTAAATCAATTATATATTTTTTTAAAGAAACGCGTTCTCATAGCCTCATTAGTCGATTTTCGGAGATTCGGGTAATCACACATTTAGTGGTATTGTAGGATGATTCTTAAAATATATTTGGCAGTAAATCACATCTGTATTTATCCCTACATAATATATGGTTTTAGATCGTAAATTTGAATTCGAAGTATAAACACGAATTCACGTTATCAGAACTTTTTAGTGCCAAAGCAATCTTTTGTGTGATCGTCTTTTGTCTCTGTCCCGGTACTACCAATGAGCTCAGATATTTACATAGAGGCGCAATTCTTATGGGCGCTCTGTAGACAAACTTTCTGTGACCCAAATTGCCGCTTGGCGGCGTGGCAGTCGCGCTGTGACAGCTGTCTCTACGAGTGCAAGAGTGACGAACGTTCTTCCTGTGTTTCTTAACTACGAGAGCAAGAGAGACGAAGAACGACGCCCGCGCCGCCAACGGCGCCAACAACGAACTACACTGGCGACAGTCGCCACTTGAAATTGGCACACGAAATCCTTAAGAAATGCGCTTCTATGTAATATGTATTCAGTGGTACTACTATTGTGGGCTATAAATATGACGCTTTCACGTGCAAGCAAGTGGAAATTGTTCAGTGTGTCGGAGACAGGAAGATATTTTGACGAGACGTATCACTCTAATTCAAAGCTTATTGTTACGAGGCGTGAATATTGTTCTTTTTCTGGATTATGGCGTTCTAAATATTTTAATACGTTGTATTGAAATGTTATGTGGAAGATTTTATTGTTTTTTTTTACTGAAATGTATGTACATATGTAGAAATGACAAATGGGGCCTATGACTGTATAAAACTTACATTATAAACTTGTTTTAATGATCAATTTGTTAATTATTAAAGCAAGTATATACTGTAAAAGGTATGAAAAATGAAAAAAACATTGGTGTTGATATTTTTCTCACGCGAAAACACAGCAACATGTGAACAACGTACAACGTTATTCTTCCCAAATGGGTTATACTGCAGGTTTCATTTTACTTTTAACAGAAACAACGTTTTGTGGTTATTTGAATGAAAACATTGCTTCAACGAGAATTTCAATAGTGGTTCAATTTTGATATTATTAACAAGATACTCCAGCTTAATTTCAGTCTTGCGACTGCTTTGGAGTGGTCAGAACGTTAATTGATTCTATTGTAATTATAGCTCCTTGTACGATTTGATTATTTTATTTTATTTATTTTATTTTATTTTATTTCTTTATGCACAACAGAAGAGTACATAGACGGACTTAATGCCTTATGGCATTATCTACCAGTCAACCTGGGTGCTGCAGAGATAAGTGTGGTAGGTGCATTTAACATAGTGAAGAAATTTTTTGAAAGTAAAAGTATATTACACATAATAATATAAGAGTACCTAAGTACGCAAAAACGAATGTAATACGCAAAAAAATGCAACTGTATAAATAAAGTAAATACCTAATTATATTACATACGAGTACATTAATACTATATATATCTTAATATATACATTTCTTTTGTGCGTGTGTATGTCACTGAACTCCTCCTAAACGACTAGACCGATCTTGATGAATTTTTTTGTGTGTGTTAAAGGGGACTTGAGAATGGTTAAAATTTTCAATTTAGTCCACTGGAAAATGATTTGTACTTAATTTTTAATTTGTAAGTATTTGTGGATTTTGGAATGTTTCACATTGGAACCTACGGATTGCGCTGCTATCGCAGTGTCAAATTTTATATTAATAATTTCGTCAAGGAGTACATCGAAAGCTTACCTGAATAATAACACATTGAAAAATAAAGATTTCGAGTCGACAACATAATATCCGCAAAATTCGGATTGTCGCGTATTTTGTTAAATTCTAATGGTTCTGACAGACAAATCACAGTCGCCATATTTGCCACTCTAGCGAAAGGTCACAGATACCGGATAACATTTCGAGTACCTACTACTAAGTCTTAGTACTAAGTAGTTTGTATGTGTAAATACTTTTTGCAGTTATATTTCTTAAACAGTTAAAACGACAACTAAAAAAGTATCCGCCCAATAATGGAGATTTGTGTTACCCCGAACATAGATGATATACTATAACTAGAGAACACCGAATTTACGCGAGCGAAGCCGCGGGCAAAAGCTAGTACATAATTATATAAATATAATATACTATAATTGATGAGAATGATGGGTTGCTTTCTTCAATTTGTTGTAGAGAAGCTCTCGGGCTTTCATTTTGAATGCATAACGGTTGGTGGACATTCTGACTTCAGGAGGGAGCCTATTCCAAAGCAGTACACATTGTACTATGAAAGAAGAGTTAACGAAAACAGAAAAATGTGTGGGACATGCAAGAAGTAAATAATGAGAGGAACGAAGGGCTCTATCATGAGTAGAAGAGAGATATTGAAAGTATTTGGTCAAGTAATCGGGGAGAAGAAGAATGAAGAAAAGAAAAGAGTGTAGTAAGAGCACGCAAACTGCGGTGCTGACGGATAGGTAACCATTTTAGTTCGGAACGAAAGGTAGATACATGATCATACTTACGAAGATTGTATATGAATCGAATGCAGTTATTTAGAAGCCGGTCATACTTGTTGAGATATTCTGCATTCAGGTCATAATAACACACATGACCATAGTCGATTAAGAGGAATATTAAGGTCTGCACAAGCATGGTCTTGGTTTTGAGCGGCAGGAAATTTTTGAGACGATATAAAGTCCGAAGGGTACCGGTGACTCTCTTACTTACGTCGGTGACCTGGGTCTTCCAGACGAGAGTGGCATCTATATACATACAGTCCCAAGAAGAGTCTTAAGAAGAGCGGAAGAAGTGCAAAACCAGGTCTGAAACCAGATTGGTACGGACTTAGACGCTTGTTTTGGTCTATAAAGTTGGACAGCTGCTTATTTACACAAGCCTCTAGCACTTTGGCTAAAAACGGTAAAATGGAGATAGGTCGAAAATGACTAGGGAGTGTAGGATTTGGCATTTTCGCCAATGGGATAACAAAAGCTTTGCGCTACAAGGAGGGAAAGGTACCGTTGTCAATGGAAAAATTAAAGATGTGGGATAAAGGAAGGATGAGGTGATCAAGGATAAGGGTGATCATACGACGGCTTATGCCAAAGTCGGTATTAAAATCTCCCATAATGATATGATGTGCATATTCTAACCCTAAAGATTCCAGAATCAATTCAAGACTGGAGAAGTAGTTGATGGCTGGAGGGCAATAAACCACTCCAAGGAGTGTTTTGGCTCCATTGACTGAAACCTCGAGGAAAAGATACTCTGCTGAAGCAGTATAATTAGGAGGTGAAGACAAGATAATTTTGATAGAAAATGAGCTACGTAGGTATAGAGCCACACCACCCCCTCTCCCGTCCACCCTGTCATTACGAATCAGAACGAAACTAGGAAGAGAGTAGGTGGTTCTACCACCTACTCTCTTCCTAGTTTCGTTCTGAAGATGAGGTTTCAGCCAGCTCTCTGAAATCAGAATGGCATGAACGTTAGCATTACTGAAAGTATCATACAGGTCGCTGTAGTGACTAGGTACGCTTTGTGCATTGATGTGACACACATATAATAACTTTTTGGTAGATTGGTCGAATGTACGCTTGACAAAGTCCCCAAGCGACTCAGTGAATGAGCAAAAACTATCATTGTTTGAGGAACTAGCGGCATCGTTAGCGGAGTGAAACGAATCACCATAAGATAACATAGAATAAATTAAATATACCTAATTATACTTAATATAAATATATAATAAACTAATATTTAAATAAACTATGCAGGAATACACATAATACGGTATGTACTTATAGAAAAAGGCAAGCACGCGTATAGATGCAATGCCTTATTGCTGCACCACCCGCCAGCAGACACATATACAAAACAGTACTAATGTTTAAGAAAAATAAAATAAGTACAAACTAAACACAAACATAAAATAAAAAAATACATATTTCCGAACGCCACTCTAATGTTATAAGTAAGTTGACATTGACAACTTTGACAACTCTTAAATGAAGAGACTGAGAAACGTAAACAAAACATTTTACAAGAAGAGGGTGTGATAAAAAGAATAAGTAACTAGTATAACAAAATGGGTATAGGGTTTGTATCGGAAAACTTGATACAAACCCTATACCAACCCGCTTGACCAGCGTGGTATAGTAGGCCAATTCCTCCTTTCAAAGGAGAGGCCTAGTCCAGCAGTGGACTATTAAAGGCTGATGATGATGATAACAAAATGACTGTGGCGTAAACTTAAAAGAAACAGATTCAGCGTTAAATAAAAAGTATGGAAAAGGAAAATAATACATAAAAACAAGGCTACTTACGCGGAATGTTCTTTGCGGCGTTTGTAGTAGCTCCAGAGGGTGCTGCGTTCCCTTCACGGTGAAGTGGTACTTGCTTTGGGATACTTTTGGATCAGCCCTCATAGTTCAACCTCGGCAACTATCTTGTGGCGGCTTCCATCCGGTGCCTTTATTATAATATTGCCATCCTGGGTCCAGCAAGTTTTGATGCCAAAGTGTGATCGGGCCTTGCCAAATACAGCTTGTCGTGCTTTAGTCAGGAATTCTCTTAACGACACCGATGTTCCCTTGAGAGCTGTTTTGGCGCGCCATACAGAAGACCTGATGTCTACTTTAGTGAACCGAACAAGAACGGGCCGCTTACTGTCCTTCTTGGAACCACCAATTCAGTGGCAACTGCTCAGATCAGCGGCAGCTATATCTTTCAGCTGAAGTTTATTGTGTATCAAATCCAGGATGGTTGCAACACAATTATCCCCTTCAGCTTCTGGCACGCCCAAGAAGAGGAGGTCCTTACGTCGATGCCTGGTTTCGGTGACGTCAAGCTGCTTGTGGCATTCCTTGATCTGTTGACGGAGTAAGCCGAGCATGTTGAAGACTAACTAACGCGGAAAGTTCTAAACTCTTCAGCAACACGCGCTACAGTGTCCTTAGAAGAACCCTCGCTGTATAACTGAGCTTCGAGCGCTGCCATCCTTTTTGTAAAGGTCTCCTCTAGACTCCTCTGTGCTGACTCCATGGCTTGTAATTGTGACATGATGGATTTATTTTCTTTATGTGATGTCATATGTGCAGGTGCTTAGCTGGCAGGTGTCAAGTTCTACAACTTATTAATGAAGTGTCATCAACACAATCCCATAAGTGCTATGCTAAACGGAACTGTTATACACTATTTTATTAAAATACAATTAGGACTGCCTCGTTGGTCTCGCGGCATAAATGTGCGCGTGGGATTGGGAGGTCTCGGGTTCGATTCCCGGGTCGGGCAAAGTGATATTGGGTTTTTCCGTTAGGAAATTATCAGTAGCAGCTCGGAGTCTGGTAATGTGCCCGGTACGGCAATAGGCTCGCCCCCTATTACGTGGGACCTAAGTTCATGGCGAAATGTGGGTGTTATATCACACCTCTACCTACCCCTTCGGGGATACAGGCGTGAGTCTATAAAAAAAAAACAATTAGGAAATACTGGTAATTTAAAAATAAATTCTATTTTTAAAATCGCAAAGATATGTTCACTTTTTCGTCACCTACCGCCCTTTATTAATGCCTTTATTATTTGATTAATGCTTTGCTTTGTAACATTACTGTAAATGTCAATTGCAATCTAAATGCGCATCCGATGCTTGATCACAAAGGACGATATAATATACGTATAATTAATTTCAATTAATTCAGCTATGAAATTCAGCACAGAAGAAGAAAATGATATGTTTCTTGTCCCAATAATTAGGAGAGAGGTGGCATATAGTAAGACGTCATAGGGTGCCGCATAAAAGTAGGCATGAACCAAACTCTTCATATGCTGTATTCAATCTCGTGACATTTTCGTCACCTACAAACCTTTAAGAAAAGCCAAGCACTTTCGCCCAAGCACTGGCACACGTTAAGGAGGTTCTCACAATCAATTGATTTAGACTGAGTCAGCTAAATTTCAAAATTTGGGTACAGTTAGTGTGGGAAGTCGGGTTACTTTGAAGAAACTTTAAGATGTCTCACATGGTGATTATACAAGCATTTAAAATGTGGAGATCAATTCCTCATATAAAATTATTAGATGTAACAATTAGTCTGCTTGTGATGTGACCACGATCAGTGCCACAGACAACCTGTCCAGAACGTCAAGCCTCTCAAGGTTTCACACCTGAAATAATAATGATCGTCTCAACGTTTTGACACAAATTTGTTCTATGGTTAGTAAAGAGTAGCATGTAAATTGTCATCAATATTGTGGTGTAGAAGTTTTGAGGGAAAATTCGGTGTTTGCTCTGCCTTTCGTATTTAGGTCAGCAATGACCATCACACAAAGGAATAGAAAATAGTCTTCAAAACACACGTTATTGTAGGTTTGTGTAATTATTCCAACTAATTATTATTTGCTTTCATATTAGGCTATAATTAAGGCCTGCGAGGTAAATATAATTATACCAGCTTTTGCCCGCTGCTTCGCACGCGTAAAGTTTGTTTAAATAAAAAAAAATTGTACAAACTCCCCGACACTCCTCAAAGAACATACGTGCCAAATTTTACTTTGTTGCGCTCAGTAGTTTCGGCTGCAGCGTGTCTGTCATTCAGTAAGGCATGAATTTGTTATATGCAGATGAAAGTGATTCCATTGAAATTTTTTTAACAAATTCTGACTTCCTTTTCAACCCTCCTAGGGGAAAGAAATCCAAAATAAATGTCTGTGTTTTCACAAACGTCATTTGCGGATTCGATAAATAAAGTATGAAGTAAATATCCCTTGAAGTATTAAAAGGGTTTCATACAAGTACTGGCTCCTCTTTTTATCCACTTAGGGTAAGAATTTCCAAAAAGACTTTCTTAGTGTTCACTAACTTCACTTGAGGAACCAATATGCAAAGTTTCAAGTTAATCAATTGAAGGAATAAAAAGTTTCAAACAAACTCTGACAACCTGTTTAACCCTCTTAGGGAGGGAATTTCGCAAACTCCTCTCTTAGTGCGCCCTTACACACCTCAAGGAACATACATGGCAAATTTCACCTACTTGCGCTCAGTGGTTTCGGCTGTAGCGTGTCTATCAGTCAGTCAGTAACGCAAGGATTTTATATATACAGAAGATGAAAGTGATTCCATTGAAAAATTAAGGGTTTTAAATAAACTCTGACTCCCTTTTCTACCCTCTTAGGAGAAGCATTTCAAAAATAAATGTGTTTGCCTTCGCTAACGTCATTTGCGGATCCTATAAACAAAGTATGAAGATAAATCCTTGAAGTATTAAAAGGGTTTCAATCAAATCCTGACTCCCCATTTTATCCACTTAGGTTAAGAATTTTCAAAAAGGTTTACTTAGTGTTCACTAACTTCATTTGAGGAATCAATGTACAAAGTATGAAGTTAATCCATTGAAGGAATAAAAAGTTTCATACAAATTTTGAAAACCTTTTTAACCCCCTTAAGGGAGGAATTTCCAAAAATCCTCTCTTAGTGCGCCCCTACACAGCTCAATAAACATACATGCCAAATTTCACTTACTTGCGCTCAGTGGTTTCGGCTGTAGCGTGTCTGTCAGTCAGTCAGTCAGTAACGCAAGGATTTTATATATACAGTATACAGATACGGATGAAAGTGATACCATTGAAAAATAAAAAGTTTTACACAAACTCTGACTCCCTTTTCTACCCTCTTAGGAGAAGCATTTCAAAAATAAATGTCTTTGCGTTCGCTAACGTCATTTGCGGATCCTATAAACAAAGTATGAAGATAATCCCTTGAAGTATTAAAAGGGTTTCAATCAAATTCTGACTCCCCATTTTATCCACTTAGGGTAAGAATTTTCAAAAAGACTTTCTTAGTGTTCACTAACTTCATTTGAGGAACCAATATACAAAGTATGAAGTTAATCCATTGAAGGAATAAAAAGTTTCATACAAATTTTGAAAACCTTTTTAACCCCCTTAAGGGAGGAATTTCCAAAAATCCTCTCTTAGTGCGCCCCTACATAGCTCAATAAACATACATGCCAAATTTCACTTACTTGCGCTCAGTGGTTTCGGCTGTAGCGAGTCTGTCAGTCAGTCAGTAACGCAAGGATTTTATATATACAGTATACAGATACAGATGAAAGTGATTCCATTGAAAAATAAAAAGTTTTACACAAACTCTGACTCCCTTTTCTACCCTCTTAGGAGAAGCATTTCAAAAATAAATGTCTGCGTTCGCTAACGTCATTTGCGGATCCTATAAACAAAGTATGAAGTTTATCCCTTGAAGTATTAAAAGGGTTTCAATCAAATTCTGACTGCCCGTTTTATCCACTTAGGGTAAGAATTTTTAAAAAGATTTTCTTATTGTTCACTTACTTCATTTGGAGAACGAATATACAAAATTTGAGGTTAATACATTGAGGGAATAAAATGTTTCATACAAACTCTGACAACCTGTTTAACCCCCTTAGGGGAGCAATTTCCAAAAATTCTCTCTTACTGCGCCCTTACACACCACAAGAAATATACATGCCAAATTTCAACTACTTGCGATCAGTAGTTTCGGCTGTAGCGTTTCTGTCAGTCAGTAAGTAACGCAAGGATTTTATATAATTATACAGATTGGTTCAGACGTACCGTACTACAGATTATGTGCCCGACCCAGTTCTCGAAAAAATTGTCGTGCATTGTTGTCCTGGGATAGGTCTATCAATATCATAATCATCAGTCCTTTATACTGTCCCACTGCTGGGCACGGGCCTCTTCTCACTATGAGAAGGGTAAGTTGGCCAGCCAAGTGCGGGTTGGCAGACTTCACATGTCTTTCGAGAACATTATGAAGAACTCTCAGACATGCAGGTTTCCTCACGATGTTTTCCTCCACCGTTTAGCAAGCGATAATTAACAATTTGAATACGTACTTAACTCCGAGAAGTCATTGGTGCGTGGCGTGGATTCGACCCCGAGACCCTCTGCGTAGCAGTCTGTCGGTCTCTCCACTCAGCTATCGCTGCCTATGATTATCAATATAGAGAAGGCCTAATTTGGTTTGGAAGGTTTAAGAAAAACACTTGACGATCGTACTAGTGATAATCATCTAAATAATAAGCATATTATAACTTACAAAAGTCAACGTAACGTGGTTTTGTATTCAAGAACCATAACGTGGTAATGATCTCGTTACTGACCCTATCATTGCCTATAGTGATTTTTATTAGTGATATAATAAATATCAATTGCTTTATTCACCTTTAAAAGCTAATTTAAAAGTTAATTTAAAAGTTAATGTAATCGTAATTTATTTATTGGTGTTTAAGTTTGAATTTATTCACATATTTTACTTTATCTGAGGATTTATCAACATTCAATTGATATTCATTCTGAGTAAACGAAATCTAAGGATGTACTGCAAACGTTATCGATATTTTATCGAAATTCATTTTGAGAAAGGCCATCACTAGTCTAGTTAAAATTAGTGACAAACTACGAAGATTCGAAACGTCATTTGTATATTTATCTTTCTCTTACATGAGAAAATAATCATAAGTCAAAGTGAAGTACACATATTGGGTAAGGCTGCTATTTTAATACGGTCTCTAGATGTCATCAGCAATACGCTCTTATGAGCAAAAACTGCATCGTAATAATTATGTATTACCATGCATTTTTGCTTCGTCTGTAATACTACCGATAAGTCTTTTCCTATTACGGATGCTGTATGTGGCGCTAAAAGAATGAACGACGTTGTTCTTGTAACGTTTCTTTCGTGTGTTGAGAGATAAATTAGATACTCTATTTGTTGGTTACAAAATATCATTTATTTCGCAAGCGCGACGACTACCACGTCACATTCTCCGTTCGACATGTTTTGCTACATCACAATACGAAGCGTTGAAAGACATACGGAGGATGACGACAATGATGTCCTAGTTTCCCCTCAACAGAAATCATTGGAAACAGGACAAAGTATGAAGGCGTGTGATTATTGGCAGCAGTTGTCAATCATAAGAGGAAAAGTGGAAATTGTAAAATAAATTTTCTTTGGGGCAAGGTAGGGAATATACGAGGCAGACGCACCGATATCCATAACAAGTATCTGTTAAATATCAAATTATAATCCTAGTGCAATTTAGCTAAATCTAAAAATATATATCTTTATTTGCTTTCATTGTAAATCCAACATTATATTGAGCCGAAAGAGAGGGTAATTCAGTTTTGTAATGTTCTAATAATTTTTTATAAACAAAAATGTAAATAAGCTTAGAGATAATTTATTTTCATTCTCTTAAACTGGACTTTTATTGTATTATTAGTTTCAGATAAAGAAAAACTATAGAATGTTCGAATCAGTACATTTCTTATTCATTATTGAAAAGTATCCGAGCTTCGAAAGAAACGCGCGACGTCAGAAATCTTCAAAAGAAAAAACTATCATACAAAAAATGTTTCGCTTCCCTATAAAGTAATATCTTTAACTTTTCCCCTGGCACAGGTGCGTTTCCCTTACTATGGCGGCAAGCTTTAGTAACTTCTTTGCCTAAGATCCCTAACCCTTCCCTCCCTAGCCATTTCCGCCCCATATCAATCCTTCCTTTCCTCTCCAAGATGCTTGAGGCTTGTGTCCACAGACAACTTTCAAAATTTATCAGTCAGAATAATCTACTGAACCGATTTCAATCTGGATTCAGACCTGAACACAGCACACTGACCGCTCTTTTGAAGGTGACTGGAGATGTTGGGGCGGGAATGGAAGACACTAAATTTACGGTGCTGGCTTTGGTCAATTTCACGAACGCCTTTAACACGGTCAATCACGAAATCCTACTATCCATCCTTTCCAGTCTTCAGATCTCTCCAGAGGCGCTGGAATGGTTCTCACAATATCTCATGGGACGTCAGCAGTCGGTTCGCCACGATGAGTATTCGTCATCATGGTGTAACCTCGAGTCTGGCGTTCCTCAAGGTGGCGTTCTCTCTCCATTATTATTTTCTATTTTTATAAATCTCCTGACCCAGAATCTTCGGTGTGCGTATCACATATATGCTGACGACTTGCAACTGTATACACAGGCAGGAGTTGACAATGTCACTTCAGCTATCGATGGGGTTAATTAAGCTCTGTCTGTTGTACATGATTGGTCAAAACGATTTGGTGTTGCAGTGAATCCTGCTAAATGCCAGGCTATCATAATAGGTAGTCAACGCAACATGAGTAAAATTGATTTTTCAACGCTTCCGTCTGTCATGTACAACATACAACAACATATAGATAGCAATACCCTTCAATCCAGTCGCTTTCATTGTACCGCTTGAAGAACTTCCTCCCTCCTAGCACTAAGGTAATGTTCATGCAGACTTTAATTTTTCCTATTATCGACTATGGTGATGTGTGCTATTTTAACCTGAATGCAGACCTTCTCAACAAACTAGACCGGCTTCTCAATAACTGCATTCGATTTGTTTACAACCTTCAAAAATATGACCATGTCTCTGAATATCGCTCCCAACTCAAATGGCTAACTATTCGTCAACGCCGTAGTATGCGTGCTCTCACCACTCTTTTCTCTTTTCTTAACTCTCCTTCTCTTCCTTCTAACCTAAGTCCTTTTCTTCAATATTTAGGCTCAAATCACGACTTCTAATAATCATCTCCTTTTGTGTCCCTCCCATAGTTCTGGGTTTGTTAACTCTTCATTCTTCGTCCAAGCTGTCTCATTATGGAATACACTCCCTCTCGAAATCAGGATGGTAAATAATTGGCTCACTTTCAAACTAAAGGCTCGAGAGTTAATACGGAGTAAAATGGCAGAATAATATCATAATGACTGTATCTATTTACTAACGTATATATTATTATGTGTATATACATATTTAGAATTTGCAAGTATTTATTCATATACATATATCTATATATATATATAATTTTTATATGTATGTATTTATTTTAAATATATATCTATAATTATACTAACATTTGTCATATATCAAATTCCAAATAATAATGTTCTAATAATCACGCACCTACTATCTACTATCTCTGCATCACCCTAAGTTGACTGGTAGAGAATGCCTTAGGCATTAAGTCCGCCTATGTACCACATATTTTTTATGCTGTGCAAAAGTTAAATAAATAATAAAAATAAAAAAAGTGTTCTGTATTTTTTGCGAATTTTTTTACTTTAATAAACTATTGGTGACGTAATTGGAAGTTCATACTCCCTGCCTACGTCTTCGGCAATATGCGTGGCCCTATGTATGTATACTATGGAAATATTTTAACTCTACACGGCAGCCTAGCGTTTCGTGTTTCAATCAGTACATGTTCAGTTATTGCCAACAATCCATTCAAAAATCGATTTCCCTCTGTAAGTAAACAAGATTCGAGCGATATTCATATTCGAAATTTGAAAAATACAAATGGCTTCACAGTCAAATGCGTGCCGAGCCCTGCTCAAGCGACTAACACCGAGATTGGCAAAAGCCCTCTTTCTTTTTGTATAATTTTGAAGAATTCCCTTAGAACTGTGCCATTAGGGATTTAAATTGCTTTAATCTGTTCAACATTGTCTTTCCGAACATTATTTCTAGCCAGAGTTTTCTAAAGATCTTCATTAACTTGATGGCTATTTGACATCGTTTTCATATCCATTTCCTCCGTGTCAGAATTATCTGAGCTGTGCAGGCCGTCGATAATCTTGTGCTAGTAATAAATGTGTGTAGCTAACCCTGGTAAGTAGTAGGAAAACATCAGTGAGGTTCGAAATGAACAACAGCTCGTTATCACTAATTGAATTATCGACGGAGTGTAGGTGCACTGCACCCTACATTGTTAGTAAGTACTTATCTGGGAGAACATTCCATGTAAGTAGACATAACTTTGGCTTCTAAAATGTGAATGTGAATCTTTTGTCTTCATTTCAAAATTATTATTTGGTTACATTTTTGAGTATCAACTATTCAAAATAGTAGTAAACACTCACTCAGAGTATTTTTGCTGTTGCATTTATCAAGAAATTGAACAGCAGTAAAATATTATATTATTGAAACTATACACACATCACTCAGTCTGTTTCCTAAGGTGTTCGAGAGAAACTGCAAATAGCCGATTTCTGGTATATTTATTTTGTTTCATGTAATTTCATCATATTTTCTATGAAATTTAATTGACTGGAACTGAGTCTTTTCTCTAAATATATATTTGATCTGTTTTGATTATTATTATTAAATGGTTTTATTTAGCTTGACCTGTTTGTTTATTTTGTCAAATTTAGTAATTGGAATTTTACCCCCTTCCTGATGACAAATTGATCTGATATTTGGTACACACTCTTATTCTTAATGACAATACAACATAATATATTCCTTGATTGTAAATTCAAGATGGCTGCAGATACAAAATGGTGGATCACATATTTCTTTACAACAACTTCAATATGGGTATCAAATGAAAGGGCTTGATTGGTAGAATAAAGCTAACTATGAAAAATTCAAGATGGCCGCCGATACGAAATGGCGGATCACATATTTCTTCACAACAACCTCAATATGGGTATCAAATGAAAGGGCTTGATTGGTAGAAAAGAGTTTACTATAAAAATTTAAGACGACCGCCGCCACAAAATGGCGGATTACATATTTTCCACAAATACCTCAATATGGGTATCAAATGAAAGGGCTTGATTGGTAGAATAGAGCTCACTATGAAAAATCCAAGATGGCTGCCGCCACAAAATGGCGGCTTACATATTTTTCACAAATACCTCAATATAGGTATTGAATGAAAGGGCTTGATTGGTAGAATAGGGATCACTATGAACTAAAAACTTGAAAATAAAATAAAAACATTTTTATGTTAAAGAGTATTATTACAATAAAAAAATATTTAGTTAGGTTATGTACTAAAAGCTAAAAAATAATGCGGTAAGTCCTAGCTACCAGATCGCACCAATCTTTTCATCAATCTGGGGTATTGATCAGATAAATATAAAATCGTTGGGCGCAATGATATTAGAAAAGTCGTAAATACGTTACGTACCTACATAGTAATCAATCCGTAGAAACGGTACACTAACGCACACATCGATAATTCCATATTTTATTTTAATTTCGGTGGACAAGATGTGTCAGTTTCACTATGACGCCGGGTCGCGACTTCACACACACATATGTCAGACTTGCCAACTAGCTTATGTTTAGCGTCCTGCTTTTGGTATGCCTATAACATATCTACTTTTTTTTAATTGTAACATCATTGGTTGGGTGCGTGAAATTTCTATCAAAATGTTCACTTTAGATACTTTGGACTAAAACTACGACAGTGTTGAGTATTGATAACTAATACTAAAGTTAATACAAATAAAAACACAGAAGATACATTAATTAGCTATTAAAAGTGATAAAAAAGTGTAAAATAGTGTTAAAAACTGTACTAAGAAATAAACAATACATGGAAGTGTTTGTATACCTCTACATTCAAACATCATTACGGAAAAGAATTATCGAACACTTTAACATAATAGAGCAAATTTTCGCAATCGATCTTAACGATTAGATGGTCAAGTGCTACAGCGCATCAACTGCGAAGCAAGAAGCCCGAGTTCGAGACTCACCGAATGAAATGCTTTTTGAGTATTTCTAAAAATTGTTTGTGTTAAAACTGATAACAGGATTAAATTTAAAACAGATACACATCACCTAAATATAATACAAAATGGATCCTAGTAATAATATTACATACTGAAAACAAAAGTCCAGTTCCCATTCTACGTCTCTACAAGACTTGTCAAGTAGTCACTTATTCGATTCAACTATGATGAGTCTACCCAATACATCGATAGAAGGACATAACACATGTTGCAAAGAACTGCAAATACAAATTACTCAATTGACATCGGATCTTCTGACTGCTAATAACGAAATAGATATATTAAATGATGAAAATACACAGCTTAAAAATGAAATAAAAAGGTACCAAAAGACAATAGAAGCCTACAAAAAATTTGATTATTTCGAGAACTCATCTATCACATCTACGAGAAAGAAAAACAGAAACAAACTATATGATAGTAATCGTCGATATTCAATAATATCATCAGAATTACCCGCACAAAATATTAATATATCTGCTACCTTAGAAACTTCTACCCAACAACACAATATAACAAATAACTGTTCAAATGAAATCATAAATGAAATCAATTCAAACCTACCTACTCAACACATTTTAAACAATGATACGACAAAACTTTTTACACAACAGGTTGACAGTATAATATGTAATGCTACACACCCAGATAGTAATAATGTGACATGTGAACGACCATCAAGGCGAAAGAACTTGAATCAAGCTGAACCACCAATAGGATTAAACAAATATAAAAAAGGTCCTAATAATTTCGGATGGCCAGGGGAAAAATGTTTATCTACAAGCACTTTTAGGAACTTCATATCACGTAACTTCCATATGTAAGCCGGGGAGCAAGGACGAAAGACGTTGTTTGTACAAGTGAAATTAAAAACTTGACTATGAACTATTATGTGGTAATATTAAGTGGCACTAACGATACTAATCCTTATGACTATCAGATAGATTTGAATACATGTTTGACAAATATTAATAATACTAACGTTTTCATATCAGAAATTCCATTTAATAGGTGCTTAAACATACAAAAGTTAAATTATATGCTTAGACATGCTTGTACTAGACATAAAAATGTTACGTATGTTGAAATGAGTTACAGTGGATTTATTCCAAACAAGCATTGGTTCTCAATAAATTTATGTAGATCATTATTGAAGGATATATTACGACTAGACTACAAAATAAGATTTGCAAATTATATGACTATTTCTAAAAACTTGGCTACGACGAAAACCGCTGCTCTTAAAGATAGCTCTACTCAAACAGAGCCTGGTGATTTTAGTCTGGAAGCTTATTCAAATGATAATAAAATAATTTCAGATGATTTTAACGATTCCTTAGTAAGTAATGAGAATGATAAAGAACATATGATTTTTATTTGTGTATAATCATATATATGTATTACATCAAAATGTTAATGGTTTGATTAATAAATTGGACTTAATAAGTCTCCATTTAAATGAATTGACTGACGCAGGTAAATCTGTGGATATTGTTTGCATGACTGAACACAACATGTTAAAGTGCGACCGTAGCCATCTAAATATACCAACTACACACTTGCCGCATGTTACTCCAGAGACAATAGAAATGGGGGTTCGTGCATATTGGTAAAGAATTACCATACATATCGACGCTTGAAAGGCAATCTTAACTAAGCGACATTGAGCAAACTTTAGAGGAGAGAGATTTGAAGTTAACTTCAAATCGCAAATCTCGATATTGTGAAAAAAATTAATAAAAATAATCCATTTGTCCGATTAAAATTATGTTAACACACTTGGAAATATTTTTTTATAGCTATCCATGTTGTGAAAATAAGACACCTAGCATCTTTATAAACAAGAGTTTCTGTCGGTTAGACAAAATCGACTTGATTTGATAAACAGGTAAAATTGTCTAAATCATCACTGTATTGTGTTTAGTAACAGGTAAATATAGGTAAACTTACTTAGTTTATAATTTTGATACGGGTATATTGATCTAAAAAGGTCTGACAATTTAAAATAAATCAAGTAAATTTATCTAATTACCATGTAACGATTTTTATGATTGTGGAAATTTTATCTAAGTAATTAATATTACCCTAAAACTTCCTTCGTAACTGACATTTAGCCAAGAACGGCATAAACGTTATGCTCTTGTGCGACCTCATGCAGCTTCCGCCAGGAAGTTTGTATTAGTATTTGTTGAAGTAGCCTCCTCTATAGAAAAATGGAAACAGGAGACAGGCTCAAGACACCCACTGTATGGCAAAAGCCCAGCCACGAAGAGATTAAAAAGCCGAAAAAGTTTTCTCAGTACCACCCCAGCCAGCGATAACAATGCTCCTAAGGCCAGAGAAAACATTTGGCGTGACAAATTCCCTCTCCCAACCTTCGTCCCTTTGGCAGAAAAACTACCTGCAGGAAACAAACTGCCTTGGCCAACCTGGAAGGCGCTCAACAGGCTGCGTACCCAGGTTGGTAGATCCAAGGACAATCTGTCAAGGTGGGGATTCATAGACCCAAGCACGAATAAATGCGGGTGTGGCGCGTCACCACAGACGATGGACCATTTGCTTTCGTGCCCCGCAGGCCCGGGGTCGTGTACGCTCAATGACCTTGTAAGAAATGGAACGCAACATAATTTAGTTCTTTCGGTTACCGGCACCGCATCTCGGCGCCACTGAGTTTTTTCTTTTTACTTGTCAACGATGTCGCTTCGCTCATGTACATTTTTTATTGTATTCGCTTTTCACGATTGGAAATATAGAAACTGTATCAAAATATCCGTGCTTTATTCATTGATCGCCACTTTCCTACATGGTAGCAGACCGTGGTTACCTTGAATAAAGTAATATCAGTGATATCGAAGTTTCTCGAAAGAAATTGCGCCGGCCATTTCAAGATCAAGATTACGCAGAGAGCACGTGGCCGCCATGAATTCGCATAATATGTTTCATCTGGAAAAATTGAACGGTCGCGATAATTTTGCCACCTGGAAGTTCAGCGCCAGAACCTACCTTGAACATAAGGGACTATGGAATTGTGTGGAACTCGTAGCAGGACAGGTAGTAGATCCGGCGAAGGACATCTTAGCTAAGTCGAAGCTGATTTTATTGATCAATTCTCAGAACTATGTGCACATACAGGATTGTTAAACCGCAAAAGAGGTATGGACTAACCTCCACAAAGCTTTTGATGATAATGGACTTACTAGAAAAGTAGGTTTACTTAAAGAATTGATCAACACTTCACTTGAGTCTAGCAGTGGCATTGAGGAGTATGTGAGCAGGATTATGAATGCAGCTCATAAATTACGGAATATAAACTTCGAAGTTGATGATGAATGGCTTGGCACGCTAATGCTGACTGGTCTGCCTGACCAGTACAAGCCCATGATGATGGGGCTCGAGAGCTCGGGTGCAAAGATAAGTGCAGACTTAGTTAAGACCAAACTATTGCAAGAAGTAGAAGTTACAGATTCAAATAGTGCGCTTTACTCACATGGAAAAAGGGGCAAACACGAAGCCCAGAAGTCTAAGGCAATTAAAGGACCCCGTTGTTACAATTGCAATGGATATGGGCATTTTGCAAGATATTGTTCTATAAAGAAAAAGAAGGAGCATCAGAAAAAAGAGGGTACAAGCTTCGCTGCAGCTTTTTCAGCCACAATTGGAGAAAACAATAAACAATGGTAAATTGATTCTGATGCATCCATGCACATGTGCAGTCATAGGGAATGGATGTACAATGTCCGCGAACCAATTGTGAAAACAATAACAGTGGCCAACAGTCAACCTTTGCTAGTGGAGGCTGCTGGTGAAATAAGTATAAACATAGCACAAGGAGGTAAAATTGAATTGAAAAATGTATTATTTGTGCCCGAACTTGCAGCTAATTTGATTTCAGTCAGCACCATTACAAAAAATGGCTTCAAAGTTGTCTTCAACGATAAGGGATGTAATGTGAATGATGCCAATGGAAAAACTATATGTTCAGCTACATTAAAAAATAAATTATATATTCTCGACATGCAGTCCATGGAAGAAACTCACTTGGCTGCCAGTATTTCTAGCTCTAGTGATATAAGGTTGTGGCATCTTAGGATGGCACATCTTAATGTTTCAGATTTGCAGAAGTTGCCAAGCTGTGCTGAGGGAATTGTGCTAAAAAGAGGTGACCCAATTACAATGCAATGTTCAAGTTGTCTTGAAGGAAGGCAGACAAGGCAGCCTTTCAAAAATGTTGGTACAAGAGCTTCAAAGCCGTTGGAATTAATACATTCAGATTTGTGCGGACCAATGGAAAGTACATCATATGGAGGTATGAAATACTTTATTAGTTTCATTGATGATTACAGCAGAATGGTACATGTGTATTTCACTAAAGATAAGCTAAGTATTTTAGATATATTTAAGGATTTTAAACGAAGAGTTGAGAATCAACTAAGTACTAAAATTAAAACATTAAGAACCGATAATGGTAAAGAATACTGTAATTTTAATTTTGAGAGATACTTAGCTACTTGTGGAATTATACATCAGACATCAACTCCATACAGTCCTCAGCAAAACGGATTAGCGGAAAGAATGAACAGAACTCTTGTTGAAAAGGCTAGATGTATGATATCTAATGCTAATCTTGAGAAGCCTGTATGGGCTGAAGCCATTGCTACAGCTGCTTATATTGTAAATAGGTCACCAGCCAAAGGCCTTGAAGGAACTACTCCATATGAAATGTGGACTGGACGCAAACCAAAACTGTCTCACATGAGAATATTTGGTTCCGAGTCAATGGTGCATATCCCTAAGGAAAGAAGACAAAAGTGGGATAAGAAATCCCAAAAGATGATCTTCGTTGGATATTGTGAGAGCACAAAAGGATACCGTGTTATGCACCCCAAGACACATCAGATAATAAAGAGTAGAGATGTTGTATTTTTTGAAAAAGCTAGTCTATGTGATGAAATTCTTATTTCAGCCCAACCAACTGGAGAGAAGAAATTAGAGATTTCAGAAAGGTCGAAAGATTGTAGTACAAAGCAAGATGAGCCAGACAATACTGCCCAGCCGACATGTAGTCTGGAAAGGATTGATAATGAAACTGCTAGCGAGTATGAGACTGATACAGCTGATGACCTTGATGAAACATACACTCCTCCAAAGCAAATTTCAGCTGTGGAGGAAAGACCCAGTAGCATCACACTGAGACCACGTAACAGAGCTGATAAAAAGGGTATGTTGTGTTTTTATACAAATTTAACTGATCCTCAAACAGTAAAATAAGCACTGTCATCCCCAGAAGCTAATGAATGGAAACAGGCTATGGATGATGAGATCAAATCTTTGATAAAAAATGAGACATGGAATCTGGTCGACCTTCCTTTAGGGAAAACTGCATTACCCAACAAATGGGTGTTTAAAAGAAAAACTGATCAACAGGGAAATGTCATACAATACAAAGCTAGACTTGTCATAAAGGGATATGCACAGAAAAGGGGTGTAGACTACCAGGAAGTTTACTCTCCGGTTGTAAGATGGACATCCATCAGATATTTATTTGCTCTAGCTGCACAGCAAGACCTTCATATACATCAAATGGATGCTGTCTCCGCCTTTTTAAAGGGATCAATTGATACGAATATCTATATGATGCAGCCTGAAATGTATAAAAATGGTGATGAGGTTTGTCATTTAAAGAAGTCAATTTATGGACTCAAACAAGCAAGCAGGTTATGGAATGTGAAACTCAGCAAAGTTTTAAAGGAAATGGATATTCAACAATCAAAAACTGACCCATGTGTTTATTATAACATAAATAAGGAAATTTACATTGCCATCTGGGTTGATGATATTTTGTTATTTGCTTCTCAGGAAAGGACATTAAATGACATACAAGAAGAACTACAACAAAAGTTGAATATGAAAAATTTTGGTGAGGTGAGCCAATGCCTGGGTCTTAATGTAACCAGAACTAAAAATTATATTATGTTAGATCAAGAAAAATACATCAAAGAGATATTATCTAGATTCAAAATGTCAGAATGCAAAACTGTTAAGACACCTGTGGAAGTAGGTCTTAAATTTGGTGAAAATACAGAATATGAAACATTTGACTGCCCATATCAACAGGCAATTGGGAGTCTCTTATATGTCGCTCAAGGAACCAGACCAGATATATCATACATAGTAAATGCTCTAAGTAGATATAACAAGCAACCGAAGTCAGAGCATTGGATTGCAGTGAAGAGAATTATGAGGTACTTACAAGGCACAAAAGATTACAAGCTCACATATACCAAGAATGGTAATGAAGAAATTTTAGGCTATTGTGATGCCGATTGGGCATGTGACACCCAAGACCGGAAATCATGCACCGGTTACGTTTTCTTGTTTCAGGGAGCAGCAATATCATGGTGTTCCCGCAAGCAGCAGACCATTGCCTTATCAACTGCAGAGGCAGAGTACATGGCCATGGGGACCGCGGCGCAGGAAGCACTTTGGTTGAGGCAGCTGCAAAGCGAACTTGGGTGCGGCTCCAACACATTGCTTATATACAGTGACAATCAGAGCGCTATCAAGTTATCTGCAAATGATTGTTACTTACCGAGATCGAAACACATAGACATTAGATACCATTTCCTTAAGGATCATGTTATCAATAAAGAATTAAAGTTTTGTTATGTTAAGGGTTGTGAGAATATATCTGATATTTTAACTAAAGCGACAACTGTAGAAAAACATATGTATTGTGTAACTAATATGGGTTTGCGTTCCGGGGTGGATGTAAGAAATGGAACGTAACATAATTTAGTTCTTTCGGTTACCGGCACCGCATCTCGGCGCCACTGAGTTTTTTCTTTTTACTTGTCAACGTTGTCGCTTCGCTCATGTACATTTTTTATTGTATTCGCTTTTCACGATTGGAAATATAGAAACTGTATCAAAATATCCGTGCTTTATTCATTGATCGCCACTTTCCTACAGACCTATATGAGGCAAGGTCAAATGCCATTCGAGTGGCCGAGTTTTGGGCCAAATCTATATAATGTGTTGCCATCGACACGATAAGTAAGTATTAGTATTTGTTAACAATAAAGTTTTTCCTGTTCCAGCGCCCACACTTAGGGAATGCAATCTCGGCCTTTTTTAGCGAGATTGAACTCGATCGAAAAAAGGGCGAGATCTCGCGAGATTAACGAGATTGCACTCGAGCATAAAAACTTCTTATTCGAAGCGCGGACTGACCCGGACGGAGAATCTGTCGGTATCGGCATTGATCAAAAATGAAATGAATTATACGAGTCCTGTGGGTCAAAAGGCAAACTTTTACAGTTCGTGTATGTGTCTGCCTGAGATCTGGGGTTCCAACTAGCGTTGAATCCGAAAGGGCGGCTCAACGGCTGGTTATCTGGCCAACAAAAAAGGAAGCCGTTTTGCAGACGATTTTGTGCTTCTGAAGGAGCTGCTTTCAAAATAATTCGTAATAATGGCATGTGATTTGAACTGAACAAATCTTTCATTTGATTGGTATATTCTTTTAATTAATCTGTAATTTCTAATAGTCTGACCACAGAAGAATAACTGAGTCTGACTAATTGGTAAGTATATTTTGTTAATTAATCTGTAATATCTAATGGATCTACTGAGTAGATAGGTATATTTGATTGATAATAATATCTCAGTTTAAAAGTCAACTCAACATAGATGATAAATTTTATTTTATTTTGACTTCTCGTTGTTTTGTTATAAAAGGAATGTTTTATTACTTAAAGATTTTTCTATGATGTGTTATTTGATAGATCCGTCCGTAAAAGTTTACTACTTAGAAGTTAGTTAAAAAAATATAAGACAGATACGTCAAACAATTTTTGATGCATAAAAGTCTATTGAAAAATTCGTGAAAATAAATGTTTATCTTATAATACATAAAATGGTTATTACTTTTGTCCTAATTTATTCAAATATTGCGTTTATTTGCAAAAAAACATACAGAACTGCCAATCTCGTGAAATCTCACTTGAGCCCGAATCTCGCGAGATTTGCATTCCCTACCCACGCTTTTACAATCAAATATTATACTTAAAAGCACATAGTTTACACTTCAGCCCCCAATAAAGACAACTTGAACGATCCATACTTTATTTTTTGTTTTACGTGCATTTATATTAGCGTGTTTTTCTAGTGTTTTTTAAACTATTAATTTATTTTCTTGAAAGTCATGATACGGAGCATGCTGATTTTTTCAGTTACCCTTTAAAATATTTTTCACTAATAGGTACTATCCCACCATTAGAAATCTCCATAACTCAGTCTTTCTACCTGGAAAGGTTCATGACTAGCAGTTGCAAAAACTGTAAACTATTGTGATGGTGCGTAAACGGTAGTATTCTTTAATCTGTTTTCAATAATAGCATGCACTGTATCTACAGGCATTGTAAGTGTGCCCTGACAAGAGAAATTTTATTTGAATGGTGTCTATATTTTTACAGCAGCGGTGATAGTCCAGTGGTGAACGTAACGGACTGCCGAGAAGCTGGTCTCGGGTTCGATCCCCAGGTACCTCGGGCACACACCTCTGACTTTTCGAAGTTATGTGTGTATTAAAAATGTTAAATATCGCTCGCTTAATAATGTGTCCGTTAGATGACCATAGGCTCGCCCGCTATTACATTGTGACCGAAACATAACTGGCGAAGTGTGGGTGTGTAATACACCTCTGCCTACCCCTTCGTGGATAACAGGCGTGAAGTTTTGTTATATTGTTATATTTTTTCCACTCCTGTATTGATTAATGCAACATCGCAAACACTCGGCGCCCGGCGCCGGCGTCGCTTAGAGAGGTCTGATGAATGAGAACCTGTAATAAACGAGTTATATCACGTATCGCGCATAACTACACGACGTTTTTTAATTTTGTGCAGTTCTTTAGTGACGAGAAACAATATTTTGTGCACGGTTAAATTTATCTACGCGCCATTTTCAGCCACTTAATAAATCAAGTAAGACTATCTAACCGACATCACTAATATTTATCGTTATCAAGTAAAAATATCTAAGGGTATAAAATAAATATTATGTTACACAAGTAAAAATATCTAAACTCTAATATTCTTCCACTTTATTTCAGGTTATCTTATACAAATGACAAAATCATAGAATATAATAACAAGTCAAAATATCTAACCACACAAATTACATTTGCTTTGTGTAGGTGAAATCTACTAAATGTTTTTAAAGGTAAATTTCATAACAAGTAAAAATACCTAAATCCAAAAATATAAAAAGTCGAAACATGAAAAACTAAATAAGTTCGTATTTCTAATTGTAGGAATGTCGTAACTGCTGATAATTCTTATAATCACTTATTTTTGGTCGTTTAGTAAGCACGAAATGTAGATTTGTTTAAAATTTCACTATATCTAAGCGACAACAAAAGTCGTCGTAGAACGATGGGACCTAGATCAAACGACGCAGAAAAATCAGGCGATTCGAATAGTATATATAACTCATTTTACGCATTTATGTCGCTTAGTTATGATTGCCTTTCAAGCGTCGATATGTAAAAATTGATTTAGATAAATGGAGTATACCCAACCTCATTGAATGTTGTGCTATACAATTAGTTACAAATAAAATTAAAATAATTTGTATTTACAGACCACCGAAGTATAAACACTGTGACACATCTAGGTTCTTATATAATTTAAGCATGATACTAAATGAACATTGTTTAAAAAGAAAAGGCAAGATAATAATATGTAGGGATTTCAATATAGACATTTCAAGAAATACTAGGATATCACAGGATTTCGAAAATTTGTTAAGTAGTTATAATTTATTAGTAGGTGTGTGAACAACAACGCGTATTATTAGCGGAACTTGCATATATAATATAATATTTAACGTCAGAGGCAGCAAATGCGAAGTCACTGAGTTAGCAATATCTGATCATACTGCACAAATACTAAAATATCCGGTAGAGAAATCTTGTATATTTCCTTACTGGTTTATTTACAGACGTGACTATTGTCAAGAAAATATTTTGAAGTTTAAAAATTGCTTAAAATTTTTAACCTTTAGTAATACCTACAATTGTTCGAGTGCTAACGATGCATTTAATGAGTTTTATGACTTATTTAAACTATTCTATGATTTGTGTTTCCCACGGAAAAGAATAAAGATGTATACAGAAAAAAGGCAAAACTGGATTACCAAAGGTCTGAAAAAATGTTGTAAGCGTAAGCGAGATATGTTATGGCGGTACAGAAAATGCTCTACTGCTGATAACAAAAAAATGTTCCAAATGTATTATAAAAGACTTAAGACTATTATTTGTATGACACAAAAATGCAAAAATATTTACATTATAAATAACGCAAAAAATAAATGTAAGGCCACCTGGCGTATTATTAATAGATGCAAATTCAATCAACCAATATAAACTGTTCATTCAATTAATTTAAACAATAAAATACTAAATAAACCCCTTGACATTGCTCAGACATTTAATAATTACTTTATTGATCAATCCAGTGACATTTTATATGACATGAAGAATAATAATAACATAAATAATTATATAAATAGCAATTGTAAATCAATTTTTATGACTCCAACTATAGCACATGACATTATTAAAATAATTAATTCATTAAACAATACAAAAAGTTCCGGATATGACGATATTACAACCAAAGTAATCAAGTCAGTGTCTTTTATTATTGCCCCTGTACTAAGCCGGGTCATTAATCAATGTATCGCGGAAGGCGTATTTCCTGATACACTAAAAACTACAATTATAAAACCTCTTTAAAAAAAAGGGGATAAAAGAAATCCTAATAATTATAGACCATTAATGCATTGCATGCATTAATACCAATATTTTCCAAAATTATTGAACAAGTTATTCAGCAAAGATTATACTCGTTTTTAGAAAAAAAACCTATATTTTAGCCGAAGAACAGTACGGTTTTCGGAAAAATATTTATACGAATATGGCTGTCTATAAATTATTTGAAAAAGTTATTAATAACATTGATAATAGGATACCAACTGTAGGTCTTTTCATGGACTTGTCGAAGGCTTTCGACCATGTAAGTCGTAATATATTATTTAGAAAATTAGATAAATACGGTATCAGAGGCAACGCTTTACAACTTATTAAGTCATTTCTATGTAACAGAAACCAAATAACATGTATTAATAAAGTATGTCCACGGTCTAAAAAAGAAGTGGTATATATGTCAAACCCTGGACATACAACTTATGGTGTGCCTCAGGGCAGTGTACTGGGTCCGCTTTTATTATTTATATAATTGACATGCCTTAAATTATTCAACACCCAATGGTTCTGTTTGCTGACGATAGCACAGTGGTATTCAGTGGTAAAAATAAACAAAATCTAGAAAATGAAATAAATATGAATTAACAACTAATAATTAACTGGTTAAAATCAAATAATTTAAAAATAAACCTAGAAGAGACTAAAATAATACAATTTAAGCAAAGGACAAAAGAAATTGAATTAAACATACATTACGATAACACAAAAATTATAAATATTAATCACACTAAATTTTTAGGTATCTGGTTGGACAAAAGCATGAACTGGAAAATACACATAGAACATGTTTGTAAAAAACTTAGTCAATACTCATATGCTCTCTACAACCATGCTAAAGTAGTAGATAAGCCAGCACTATTAACGGCGTATCATGGCTATGTGTCATCAACATTGAGGTATGGTGTTATATACTGGGGTAACTCTCCACATAGGGAATTAGCATTCAAAGCTCAAAAGAAATGTGTTAGGGCTATATGTGGTATAAAAATCACGGATTCATGTAAACCGCATTTACTACTCTGAAATTAATGACCCTGCCATCTCTCTATATTTATGAGGTCGCAATTTTTATAAAAAAGAACCTCAAATTGTTTGATACACTGACTTTAACTCGCCATCAAAATAAAATACATATGAAAAGACACAAATAGACCATTTATAATGCCAACTTTTTGGGTATGGCCCCAAAAATATATAATCATTTACCAACTTCTCTACTAAAAATGAGCAAATTTGAGGTGTTTAAAAAGACATTGTATAATATTTTAATTAAAAAAGCTTACTATACAGTCACAAAATTTTTAAATGACAAATATATTACAATATAACATTTCTAGATTTATTATTATCGCCGATGTATGCCTATTTTAATAATTTATTCATATATTTTGACAATAGTTATTTTATTTATGATTGATTATGATTTTTGTTTTTCAATATATTTAAGTTTAAGTTTATGTTAATATTTGTATGCTTTATAAAGCAAAACATAGAAGAACCTTATTATTATGTTATAACAACTCGCATTACCTATGTTCACAAATAAATTTGACTTTGACTTTGGCTACGCCCAACGATTTTATATTAGTCTGATCAATACCCCAGATTGATAAGAAGATTAGTGCGATCTGGTAGCTAGGACTTACCGAATTATTTTTTAGCTTTTAGTACATAATAAATACTTTTAAACATATTTATGAAATGGGTGCCTAACAATATGCCATAAAAATAATCTACAGTCCATTTAATCTCAGCCATGATAATTATGTCAGTCAGAACAATTATTTTATACTATACTAGTTGATACTTACGGCTTCGCCCGCGATACATACCAAACACGGTGACATACTACGTATAGGCACCAACTATGAACCACCTTAAACATAATCATAAGAAAAGTTTTCGAAGTAGACGATAGACGCCAAGTAAATCCAAACGCATGTTCGATAAACTATGTTCCCTTCAAACATAGTCCGATGATATTACCGCAGTAAATTATCAAATTAAAGTGTACGTCCATATGATAGATCACATGACGTGTTGCGGTGAGACGACTATCGTACGTCGCAGCGACTAATCGCGCGTAACTAACAAACAACGCGTTACAGAATACGCCGACGCTTTTGTGCGTTTGACTTCACGCATATGATATATTACCGGTGTTTAAATCATATGGGTGAATTTATTGGAGACGATACAGCGTTTGATTAAATTTATTGAATAGCATTCTTGGTCTAAGAAATATTTGGTGTGTTGTGTACGCTGAAACTTGCGTAAGATATGCGTTGGCAGTTTTGGTTATTGATGTCGTAGGTTAAACATAACTAGTATATGTATAGTAGGATATAGTAACAGGGAAGAGATTAGGCGTACGATCTGATTGAAACAAATAAGAGTTGGTAGGTATATAAAACCTCTCTGACAGATCTGACGTTGCACTCAAGATTTTTAAGGTGGTTATGTGTAACCGGGTAAACTGATTTTTATTCAGATTTTCAGTTGAAACGTTTGATTGAATGTTGTTGTACACATTATTGTTCATGTAGTCAAATCAGATTTGAGTTTGAGAAGGTCCACCTCTGTTGTAGATTAATTGGGTTTGTTTTAATTCATTTATTATTATTGTTTTCAATTTCATGATTATTATCGAATACAGCAGTTACCATTAACATTATTGCTCATGACTTATAAAGCGAAACTCAATTAGTTAACTGCTCTAACAAAACGTAGTTAATTAATCCAAAACACGTTGTACTAAATTACACCAATCATGTTCGACACCATTACTTACAAATTCAAGGCATAAAATATTTCCTATATTTTTCTATTCACGGCCGAAACGATCTCAGTTCTATATAAACGTCTAATATTGTTCACTTTAATCAGATGATATTGACAGTCATTCTCGTCCTTGAACGATCCTAAACAAAATACTGATTGATGAGTCTACTCCGATATCTTTAATTAGTTCTTTACAAGTCGACGAACACAAATATTACAGTGGATAGGCGTGAAAGAAAACTAATGTATAAGCAGCCGACTGGAAAATATTGAGACAGCAATTTTGTATTTATTTTATTAGGACTCATATAAAACAGACATGAACGTATCTTATCATAAGCTGCTTTGCTACAAAAAACTATCGTTCGGTACTTGACCAGTGGAGCATTTTAAATTATAATAATAATTTTATTGGACTTTTTTTGTTTCACTTCACTTAATACTTAAATACCTATTTAAACTACTTCAAAGTGAGTTGTACACAAACGTAACATACATATTACGAAACAGGACGAAACAATGGCGTTCCCTAAAAATAATAAATTCACATTATTTTTGTTGAATAAAATAGAGAAATGGTATTTGGTGTCTTGTCCAAAAACTTATAATTGCTACACTCACGTATGATCCCATGGCATAACATTTGAAGCTATTGAGCAACAAAAAATACCTTTGAAAGGTATATCCACAAAGTTCCGGCTGTCAAAAGCTTCACAGAACTAAAGTGCAAACCCATTCAACTGTCAGTCGACTGTCCAGTTTTACACTCTGGGTTTATTTCCTTTATTTTTGATCTGAATTGTGGAGAGCGGTCAATTTTAGGTTATGCACTTTACGTGAAAAGATTTTATAACTTTGACGTGGACACAAAGAATGAAACCTTGTTACGTCACGAATATATGACGTGACCTTTTTCACACCATGCTATCCTAGTGTCACGTCATTTTGTCGCGTGCACAAGGTATGCTGACGAAACATGAATGTAGGTTTTATTATTTTTGGAGATCAAAAATATACGAGCGTTTGGAGATCAAAAATATGCCAGCGTATGTAGATTTTTAAACACTCGCGTTGCATGTTTAAGAATATACAGTGTGTAAAAAGACCCTTAACGAAACCTCAAACCTCATATTATACCAATCATTACGAACATTTTTTACTTCGGCACCATACCTGGGAAATTACTTCAGTTCAGGAGATATTGTGGCTCAAAGTTACCATGGAATTTTTGTAATTAGGTACAAAATCGATGCAATTACCATGCCAACCTGTTCTATGGATGTCTTTTGCACCTATGGATAAGTAGGTATTTCGAAAATTGTACGCGCACAATTTTAATTGCGGCTTAAAAATGTGGTTATTTGAAAAAAAAAGAACATTTCCCAAGTTTTATTTTTACTTAGTATGATTTTGCATGTTATCCAAAACGAGTAAACTTCGGCTTGGTGATGGGTCTTGTGACACCCTCTATATACATATACACGGGAATTAACGCGAACATGCATTAGGTATTTACATACCTTATTTTACTTGACGTTTCGAGACGGTTGCACGTCCCGTGGTCGCAAGCTGACTGGTGTAGCGATGTCACATCTCCGAGTGCAAGGTAGAAGATTCTATTTCTACCCCCGGGTCGTCGATTTTCGAAGTACCGGCGCAAAACACACTAAACGCCCGAAAAGTACCGCCCGGTGATGCCGATACCCTACGACAGGACGTCGCGGTGATATTACGGAAGTCGAAGATACCCACCAGCAATGTCACTATGGAAGAGCGTCAAGCACTGGAAAGGATTCGGGTCAACTAGGATATTTTATTGCTTAAGGCCGACAAAGGAAACGCCACTGCAGTGATGAATACGGCTGATTATACGGACAAGGTACGAGAGTTGTTATGTGATAGCAAGGTGTATAAACCGGTCTCATAATTATAACCCCACGGCCAGAGTAACGCGCAGAATACGAGCGCAGAATACGAGCACTGATACCAGACCACCAGGACCTGTTCACGGAAGATGAGTCCACCAAGTTATATGGTCCCAAGCCATACCATCCACGTAGGCTATATGGTCTGCCTAAGGTACATAAGCTCAACGTGCCACTGCGGCCTATCGTAAGTCAGATTTCCTCGCCTACTTACGACCTTGCGAAGCACGTTGCATCGGTATTGCAGCCATTAGTCGGTATGACACCGTCTTTCGTGAAGAACTCGCGTCATTTCGTCCAGATCGTACAAAGCATCCGATTGGAACCGTAAGATGTAATGGTAAGCTTTGACATTGAGTCGCTCTTTACCAATGTTCCAATAAGGGAATGTCTGGACGTAGTGTGGGACAGACTGAGTGACAATGATATGCCTCACAACTATATTGATCTACTAAAACACTGCTTAGATGGCAACTACTTCCGCGTCCAAGCCCAATATTACCTCCAGATCGATAGTGTCACGATGGGGAGTCCAGTAGAACTGGCTAATATCTGGATGGAACATTTTGAGTAAAAGGCGCTTAGCATCGGACCTAAGACAATCAGGCTTTGGAAAAGATACGTGGATGACATCTTTAGTATCGTAAAAGAAGATAAGCAGGAAGTAGATCAATATGTGCAACACCTTAACTCCATTCATCTGAAAATGAGGTTCACCTATGAAATGGAAACTGATAGACTGATCGTTGTCATTCTTGGATGTCAAAGTGACTGTGAGACCAGATGGGTCCTTAACACACTGCGTATACCGGAAGCCTAAACACACAGATACATAGACCTGCACGCCACGTCGCACCAACCTCGACACCTGCAATCCGTTGTGACGTCACTAAAAAACAGAGCACACGACCTCTGTGACCCTGAGCATTTGAAGCTAGAGCTAGACCATGTTCAGTAGGTACTTAGGAAGAACGGATACCAGGTACAACGACGAATGACGCGGCCTGTCAAGCGCGAAAAACATCCGGCGGTAAATAGACAACCGACCTCCATGCCCTACATTAGAGGTGTTACCGATAAAATAGGAGCCAAGTTAAAAAACTACTCCATTCTGACCGTATTTACACGAGGAACCGAAGTATACAACATGGTGGGCACACCAAAGGATGTTCTACCGCTACAAACCCCAGGGGTCTATAAAATCAACTGCAACTGCGGAAGCTCTTGCATAGGGCAAACGAAGCGGACTATCGCTGAATGTATAAAAAAGCACATCGCAGGTGTACAGAACCGTCAAACGAACAAATCGGCGATTGCGGAACATTTACTTCAATCGGGCACCAATCACTGGATTGAATTTCATCGTCCCCAAGTCCTCTCCACGGAACGCCACTTTTACCCAAGAGTTGCGCGTGAGGCGATCGAAATCAGAAAAAAAGCACATCGCAGGTGTAAAGAACCGTCAAACGAACAAATCGGCGAATGCGGAACATTTACTTCTATCGGGCACCAATCACTGGATTGAATTTCATCGTCCCCAAGTCCTCTCCACGGAACGCCACTTTTACCCAAGAGTTGCGCGTGAGGCGATCGAAATCAGAAAACATAAAAATTTCAATCGGGAAGAGGGCTTCAAATTGTCATCTGCGTGGAATCCAGTGATTCGGCTAACAACACCCCACTTTAATGCGCAGTCGGCGAATGTTCAATATACAGATACAGTTAGTGTGTTTTGCGCCGGTACTTCAAAAATCAACGACCCGGGGGTAGAAAAAGGATCTGTTACATCGCACTCGGAGACGTGACATCGCTACGCCAGTCAGCTTGCGACCACGTGACGAACAACCGTCTCGCAACGTCAAGCAAAATAAGCTATGTAAATACCTAATGCATGTTCGCGTTAATTCCCGTGTATATAATTATGTATGTAGATTTTGATCGAAGCGCATCGCATAAAACAGTGTAATATGAGAATAGCCTCCTGCTGAGTTTGCTACAATGCCATTTGAATAACTATAATATCAGCATATATATTATAACAATATAAGAGTGAAGATGATAAATCATAGTAATTATCCTAATGTCATGCGAATTGTACTTAAGGATTTCACGTTGAAGCGCGGGATCAGTTGACACAGTAAAAGTGTAAAGTTAATTTTATTTTTTAATGGTAGTATTATATTATATACTAGCTGACCCGGCAAACGTTGTTTTGCAAATTTTTTTTGTTTTTTTTTTTGAAAAATAGATGTTGGCCGATTCTCATACATACCGGATAAGCACAAAAAATTTCATCAAAATCGGTCAAGCCGTTTCGGAGGAGTATGGGAACGAAAACTGTGACACGAGAATTTTATATATTAGATTATATCTCGCTAAGCACCAGGATTTTAAAGCGGCGGTTTTGTAGTAGTAGAATGTTAATTTGGAGCGAAATTTTATACAAAGTTTTTAGCCACAAACTTAATAGATTATGCATTATTTAATTCATTTCGCTTTTGCTGCGCCGTTTAAATGCCTTTACATTTAACATCCAGGCATTTTTATGTCTAAATGTTATAAATCTTTTTGCGTTCAAACAAAATTCTTTTCTTGGCCATTGGAAAAACCAAAACAAACAGACGAAAATTCGCAAAACTTAACCTAAGTCTCACAGCAAAACCATTGCGAGCGTAAACAAAGCCACAATTGAGAAATTAAAGAAGCTTTATCTAACACCATAGCATCGGCACCAGCCTTTATTCAGACTGTAAAGAAAATAAAAGTATGGGCTATGATTGAGCAAAACTGGCAAATTCGTGGTCAAACTCCGTATTACGAACATTCGCTGTGTAGTTTTAATACGATATATGGAGCGTTAACGTGTTTTATTTTTCGTTTCATTTTATTTCGCGTTTTTTGAATAATAAACGGATAATTAAACCCTGAATAGAGATTTTTGTTGTAATATGTTTTGTCATAACGTAGGTATATGCATAGAATATAATATGGTTCTGGTTTGTTGAGCGAATTTAATGGCAGACAAAACGTGAATGAATTAATATGTAAGAGATGTATGTTAAGATAGCCGAGTGGATATACCAACAGAATGCCATGCAGAGGGTATCGGGTTCGAATCCACGGCGCGCACCAATGACTTTTCGGAGTTATGTGCGTATTGAATTGTTAATTATCGCTTGTCCCGTGCCTCGGAGAGCACGTTAAGCCGTCGGTCCCGGTTGTCATGAAGATCTTTGACAGTCGTTACAGGGCATCAGTACCTTCTAAATAAACTGACACTAGTCTTAACCATGGAATATCGCTATCCCTTCGGGTTGCGGAGGTCAGACAGGCAGTCGCTCCGTGGAAAAGCTAATATTCAGCCAAATCCGGTTAGACTAGAAAGCGGACCCCAGATTGAAACTGGGATAACGCTAAGAGAAAGAAGATGTATGTTTTTAACAATATATTGTAATATGGAAGCTATCCCGATATAGTCATTTAGATTTTGTCCACGGCTCTATCCAAGTAGCTTGTATTAGTCCTCAGACTCCTAACTACTATTATATCCACACCCTTAAATCGTACCACAATATCACTGCGTTGCGACGTATGAAAAGGACAAGCAAAGCAAGAAACATGCTCTCACATTTATAATATTATAATAGATGTCTGAGTCATTGGCAAGGCCGTGCTAGTCCCTTTACCTTGTGCCTACGTCAAGAGTACCCATTGCTGCGGGCGAAATCGGTCATATGAATCATATGCCTATGACAAACGCGTTTTTGGCCGAGGCTCTAAACAGTTGTACATCTTGCATTTTTAATGTCTCAGAATAAATTATGATACAAAATTTTCAGCAAAAGCCGAACCGAAATTCAAAGCCTAAATAATCGATTTCACGGCATATTTTTTCATACCCGAGAAGGGACGTACATGAATAATTTGTAAGCGATACCGACTCGTACGTCTGCGGTCGTCATCAATCATCGTCACACATAGAATACACCTGCGCCCGTAATACCTACGTACCGCCATATCCAAACTTAATTGTGTGATGGATTTAGAGGGAAAAGTTTTTAAATAGTTTTTAAATAGCCTTCCATATTTACACTACACAACTGTAAACGAGAGGGATATAGAATAATGCTGTCCGTTTTTGTATATTGTATCATAAATAATAGTCTGTGCTATGTCTATTATTAGATTTGAATAGACTAGAAAGTGGATCTTAGACTCCGAAGGGAAAGTTCTGGATCGCAACCAAGACATCATAATTTAAATTGTTCTTATGTGAGAGGGCTGTTTTTATGTATCTAAAGATTTTTCAATAACCTCGTTTGGTCAGAGTATTTTGGAATTTTTCTCGGTATTAGTACGTATTATTATTTTATACTTCATACTATAGCGAAGGTGAAATGAAAACAAGTTCGGCACAAAATTGCTTTCAGTGTATTCGTCAAATTGCGACAAACAGTTATTCTGAGTATGATGGGCGTGCATTGTTCCATTATTTGTAAAATCCTTCGTGGCACTGTTCCTATTTTCACTGCAGGATTTATTTATATTCAAGAAAAGAAATTATATATTTATATATTTTTTTTCAGATTTTCACCTGACTCTACACTCACGTTTTTGTTCCGTCACTGAGAACAAATTGCCTGAAAATAAAGTATACTTTTAAATATGGCAACTGAACCCGAAGCTTTACGATCTATGGTAAATACCTGTGACGTGTATCAACAAGACAGCTAAAAGAAAAACCATGTTTCAGAGTCTCCTGCCACGAAAGGATATTTAATTTACTGTCTCAAAAGTTAATCCAGCAAAAATGCCTTTAAGATAAGAACTGAGTTAAACGAACTGTTTAGTTATTTTGAAATCACATTGGCTTTTGTTTCAGTCGGTTTCGGCTTTTAAATGGACATTTAGTAGCAAACACTCGTTTCTCCTCATTGAATAAATGCTAATTCGATTTCTCCGTTTCCCATTGCCTCTTCTAATCTTTACTCGGTAGGTTTATTGCCCAGAAAATCTTTTAAGTGGCAGTATAAACTGCGTCAATATTGTCTTTTATATTTATAGTGACATTTACAGTTGCAGCAACTTTGAACCTCTGTTCAGTAAATGGCAGTTGGTACTGTTGTTATTACACAGGGCTTAAATTTGAGTTATGGATACGATTCACCCCCGCTCACTATTTTAGGATGGCCTAAAGTTATGTTGTTATATGCGTGCCAACCAACTAACCACCAGGGATGCTGAAGACCGTGCGAAGTGGAGGAGACATAGCCGGAAAGCGGACCCCGGGCTCCAAGGCGTGGGTTTTGGAGCGCAACCGGGACAGCGCTAGGATGATGATGATGACTATTACGAATGTGTATGTCATCTGCAGACAATAGGTCAACTCGTAAAGATATGTGCCACCAAGTGCACTAATTTTAAGACTTACACACACAAACTCTACTCTAACTTTCTATAGCAACACGAACAGGGTTAACATTTAACCTTTTAACATTTTACTAACGAATTTTATCCCAGTGTTACCATATCGTTCTATACTGTCGACGTATTTCTCTCTGGTTTCTCTAGATATCTAAATAGGTGTCCAATTGTATCACACACGCTCGTTGCTACAAATTACGCCAGAACAAGAGCCAGGCGTACATTTTTTATTGTTTTTCCAAACTCTCGAAATGTTTTGCTGCTATTGTTTTAAAAACTGCCTCTTTATCTTTTTAATGTTAAAACGACGGACACAAAGGACAATTTGAGTTAAAACAAAATTTATTAGCGCTGTCGCACGGGTGATAGGTTTTTAGGTGGTGAGCCAGACTCAATCACTCGTCGATCAAAAAAAAAAAAAAGAAAATCAGGTTTTATTTACGAAAGAAAACACTTTGAGCATTGTACACTTCCCGATATAATTCCTATATTGATACAATGCAGCTACTTTAAAAGTAAGAAAATTAATAATTGAGAACATGAGAAATTCAGGGGTCAATGTCGCACGGGTGATAGGTTTATAGGTGGTGAGCCAGACTCAATCACTCGTCGATCAAATACAGCTGCTATTAAAGGTATACAAATTTATAAGATTTGAAAATTTTTTGGTCATTTAAACTGATTTTAAATTGTCTTTCGGGGTATTATACGAAAATACGTGGTATACACGTACTTCTAGTAAATATCCCGACAGACAATTTGAAATGCACTTACTATGTAAATAAAATATACGTATCGTGTCTGGTATTCATAATAAAACATACAGTAATAAAACAATATATCGTGGAAATAATTACGTAGATTATTCAACACATTTACTAAAATATCTAATTAGCCTACGTAAAATTTTTTACTCATAGTTACGAAGGAAAACATCTAAGAATTACTTACCTAAAATAATTACGCAAACAAAAGGTAGAAATAAGGCTAATAGAAACCTTTCCCGTTATTACGTTTTATGAGAGTCGTTCTAAATTTTATTGTAAGAAGATTATATCTGAGTAATCACAGACCTTAAATTACTCTATGTTATAATTAAGTACTTCATACCAGCGAAAATCGTCTTATAAAGAACCATTATATGAGCGAAATGTAACTGCTGTAACATGAGAACTAAACTGCGTGGAAGGAAAGAGTAATACTGAGAATTGTACAGCGTTATATTGTAATAGCTAATTATTGTTTTTGTACTTAAATACTGGTGTAAATGTCTGGATTCACACCTTTTACCCTAGGAGTAGGCAAGAACAACAGAAAGCCACCTCACGCACCTCCTCTACATTCATTCTTCATATCGATATATCAACGGACTGCCATGCAGAGGGTTTCGTGCTTGAATCCACGGCGCGCACCACTGACTTTTCAAAGTTATGTGCGTATTAAAATGATAATTATCGTTTGCCCTGTGCCTCGGAGAGCACGTTAAACCTTCGGTCCCGGCTGTCATGAAGATCTTTGATAAACGTTACGGGGAGTCAGTACACTCAAATAAACTGATACTGGTCTGAACCATGGAATATCAGTATCCCTTTGGGTTGTGGAGGTCAGTTGCTCTGTGAGGAAGCTGATATTCTGTCCTATCTGTATAGGATATGGAGATAGCTGGCAACCCTAGCCAAGTAAACAAGTCTGGATCGTACTAGTACTTTTAAAATAACTTACTGTGAGAAATAGTGCTCAAAATAAGTCTCCATAGTGTTAATAGTTGTAAACAACATAACTTACAATACTACATGGAAAGTTTTTGCCGATGTCTGGACTATTCGTGAGTTACACAACAAAATAACATCCTGCACAGTCATTACCATTTTCAAATTCACTCACACATAAAAATTTTGTCAGCTGATACCTACTTAAACACAACACACACATGCAAGAAACTCAAAAATAAACAACTGTTTTTGACAGCAACGGAACAGATTATAAAATCAACACATCTGTCAGTCTTACCAACATATTAAAACTTAACATTTGGCGCGTTCCAGTAATAACCAACGGTATTAAGCACAAGATTTTACTACTTCTGCCATCTATTATTTAGAACCACAAACTACGGCAAGTAATACGTCAGATAAAGTTACTATGGACGAACAAGAAAATATCACTCAACGAACGCGTAAACCCCAGCGATCCAGTTCACTAGATGAAATATCAAAATCGGATTCTTCCTTATTCGACACCACCATGATGAGTTTACCTAACTCCTCGTTTATTGACTGCCAAATGGTTCAAGAACTTAATGAAAAAATTAATGAGCTCAATAACCAGTTGGCAAGTGCTCACACCGAAATTGAAAATTTGAATATTGAGAACCTCAGATTAAAGTCCGAACTAGACAAAAGTCTGAAAGTCACCGAGACATTCAAAAAGATCACTTCCGAGGACTGTACGCCTAAGTTAAGTAGTATTAAGAAAGGAAAAGGAAAACGAAGTACATTTTTAACGCCTACAAAAAATATGACTGCAATACGCGAAACCGACATCCAGTGTACAAATGATTCAAATACAGCGGCCCAGAATATAATAAACATTGAGTCACCAAATGAGCTTTTAAATCCTCACTTCGATGAGCATGATACAGATAGTAAGAACAGCTGGTTCTTATTGGTGGGTAGTTGAGTAAAGACCTATTTTTGAACAGCTGATATAATTATTTTAAATAAAATAGTTATACTATAGTATAAGTAAATTTAATGCATAATAAATACAGCTGAAGTTAAATACCTGCCAGACAAGCGTTATCTCCACAAAAATCACAATAGTTAATACCACAAACACATACAACAGTTTTGCAGCACCAGCATGGAATCATCTATCCACAATATCTAGCAATATTTCGAAGAGTGGATGGCTAAGTTCGAAGCGGATCTTCTCAAAAAGAATTCCACTGGTACGGGCGGCTTAGCAGAAGAATTTGGGAATTTCAAAGACTTCATAATGCAAACGATGAAGTCTTTTTCTCAACAATTGGCATCCATCGCTCGCCAAGTGGACGGTATGGAGACACGCAGCCGTCGCAAAATGATTCTCCTGCATGGTGTTGAGGAGGTAAAGAATGAGGATACAGCTCAGATTGTTGTCCAAGTAGTGAAGCAGCGGCTGAAGCTGGATACTTTCTCTACGGCTGAAATCAAGCGATGTCATAGAATGGGCCGTCTTCAGTCATGTAAGGCTAGGCCCATCCTCATCAAGTTGCAGAGCACTTCGGTACGAGACAGCATATGGTTCGCCAAAACGAAGTTGAAGGGATCCGGTCTAACGCTGTCCGAGTTTTTGACCCGAACGCGACACATGGCGTTCATGGCAGCGCGGGAGAAGTTTGGCGTGACCAAGTGTTGGACCAGGGAAGGCTCTGTATTCGTCCTCGGCGCTGAGGGTCAACGGCATCGGGTGTTGTGCCTAGGCGACCTCAACCAAATCAAGGGCGCAGATCCAGAGAAGCCTGCAGGGAAGGTTACTGCTGCGAAGACCAAGCGGACTGCAGCATCGAAGAAATAGGATAATTTTGTTTTGTTTACTTGACCGGGTGAATTTACATTTCACAGTTTTACTACCTTCTTCTTATTTATTTTATTAACCCGCACAATAATTTTCATTTTTCACTTTTACATCTCTCATGTCAGTAATGTCATTGTCACCTGTACTTCTGTTTCAACTCCCTATTTGAATCTCAGGTTTTTTATCCTTTAGCTTCTGTCAAATATCTATTAGAAATTCACCTGGTCTAAATCAAATTTTCTCTTGTTTTTCGGTTCTGTAAAGCTATGTGGTGTTATATACTTATACAATAGTCTTTTTGTAACACGCAACTGGCGGGTGGACATATGTTTTTACATAGCTTTAATATATATTTTTTATTTAAGCATAACTTACATATTATTAGTATATTATATTCATATTTTTATTTATATATAGATAATATATATTTATATTAAAAATATTATGCAAGATACAAGTAGTGACGATGACAGCTTTTTAACTGCTAGGAGTAGTCTCAATGACAGTTTCACTAGTCTGCCCTCACTTGCAGAGATTCTTCAGTCTCAGTTCTCTGACGTCGCGGGGAACTTTAATGTAGTCCATATAAATGCCCAAAGTATTCCAGCTCATTTTCCTGATATGCTGACAACCTTTGACTGTAAGAACATACATGCTATTCTCGTTTCAGAGTCATGGCTCAAACCATGTCTGCCATCAACTTCATATTCTCTTCCAGGGTTCCGCCTAATTAGAAATGATCGCGCGGCCGGTGGTGGCGGCGGTGTCGCTATATACCTACAAGCTCAAATTCCTTTCCGTATAGTAAGCATCTCACCGCAACCACCACCCTCGAATGCCGGCGAGCATCTCTTCTTAGAAGTGGAACTGAATCATTCTAAAGTTCTTCTAGGGGTCTATTATTCTCCTTCGTTACGTATAAATTTTTTCCCTTCTTTCGAACATCTCCTAGAAACTTTAGTACCTTCTTACAGTCACGCAATTATAATGGGTGATTTTAACACCTGCCTTATAAAACAGGATAATCGTGCCACGACCTTCGAGCGTATTTTACATTCGAACAATCTATCTATTCTTCCTCTCAATGCTACACACCATTTTCCAAACTCTGTACCTTCTCTCCTTGACCTAATTTTCGTTTCTTCCCCTACTTTTGTATCCAAACATGGTCAGTGTTCTGCAGATGCTTTCTCCTACCATGACTTAATCTATCTTTCGTATAAAATACACCCATCAAAGGTAAAACCTAAAATTATCATGCAACGCAACTTCGGTGGGATGGATCGTTTGAAGCTTTGCGAGGATGCCCGTAGCATTGATTGGTCTCCTCTGTACTCATCAGATTGTGTAGATGACAAAGTAAAAATTTTGACACATAAATTAACTCACCTGTACGACGAGCATGCACCAATCCGTGCCATTAAATTAAAGCACCTACCCGCACCTTGGCTTACGGACGAAATTAAAATTCTTATGAAAAAGAAAGCGGCTGCCAAGGCGAAGTATAAATGTCGTCCAACCCCTGGAAATTTGGAAAAATACACAAGTGCCAGAAATCTCTGCAATAAGGTGTGTAGGAAAGCACAGCGCCATCACATTCACAACTCTGTTGAAAACGGAGACCCAGTTAAAATCTGGAAATTTCTTAGAACACTGGGAGTTGGTAAGTCTCGCAATGACACAATCTCCAAAGATATAAATATAGATTCGCTTAACGCACATTTCACTGCTTCACCCAACTTTGATAGGAAAACAAAATCAAACACGTTACAAGATCTTTCACGTATCCCAACTCCCAGATACTCACCTTTTGTTTTCGAGCAATTTTCCTGTTGTGGTGTTAAAAAGAGCATCATTTCAATCTCATCCAATGCTGTTGGCAATGACTGCATCAGTCGAAATATGATCCTACCCATCCTAGATGAAATCCTCCCTGTCCTTTGTCATATCCTAAATTACTCAGTTACCAGCGGCGTCTTTCCATCAGCGTGGAAAGATGCACAAATATTTCCAATACCTAAAAAATCCAAACCCTGTTCCATTAATGACTTCCGTCCTATATCCATACTTCCATTCCTTTCTAAAGTCCTTGAGCGTCTTGTACATACACAACTCTGTACTTTCCTTTCCAAGAATGCTCTCCTGAATCCTTTCCAATCCGGTTTTCGTCCTGGTCATAGTACTACCACAGCATTGGTTCATATCACTGATGAGATAAGGCTGGGCATGGATGGTGAAAAACTAACGCTGTTGTCCTTGCTTGATTTTAGCAACGCATTTAACACTGTGGATTTCCACATCCTGCTTGCCATACTCCGCTCTATTAACATATCTCCAACGGTAATTGACTGGTTTCATAGTTATCTGTCTGGACACCGACAGCGTATACGTGTCGATGAGTCGTACTCCTCGTGGTGTAATACAACTGTCGGGGTACCGCAGGGTGGCGTGCTATCTCCGTTACTTTTCGCAATTTTCATAAATTCTATCTCCAAACAGTTACTTTCATCTTACCACCTTTATGCAGATGATTTGCAGATATATTCACAAGCACCACTAGAGTCAATTTCAACGGCGTTTTCTAATATTAACATAGATTTGGCGCGTATCTGTACATGGAGTAAAAATTATGGCCTCAAGGTGAATCCGACAAAAACACAGGTCATTCTAATTGGCAGTTCTAGGATGATTTCCAAGATAAATTGGCCACAGCTGCCACAGATTGAGTTCGATGGTAACATCTTACCAATCTCAGATAACGTGAAAAACCTCGGTATTTATCTGGACAAAACTTTTTCATGGGGAAGTCAATTACAGGATACCAGCCGTAAATTGTTTGTTTCAGCTGGGTCATTGCGTAGGCTGAGGAACTTTCTTCCCACCAACACCAAGATTGCGCTTGCACAATCCTTGCTTCTCCCAATACTCGATTATGCCGATGTCAGCTATCTTGATCTTAATGAGGACCAGCTTGATAAACTTGAGCGTCTCCAAAACTTCTGTATTAGATTAATTTTTGATTTACGCAAATATGATCATGTATCTGAATTTCGATTCAGGCTCAAGTGGCTCCCAATTCGACTTCGCCGGAATACTCATATTCTTATGTTACTGTACAACGTGTTGTTTAATCCTAATACCCCCACGTATCTCAAAGAACGTTTTAAGTTCCTTCATGACACACATTTAAAGACCTTGAGGTCGTCGGTGGATCTGAGACTGCAGATGCCAACACATTCCACAAACTTCTACGATAAATCCTTCGCTGTTCAAGCTGTCCGTTTGTGGAATGCGCTGCCGGTCGAAATTAGGCAAGCTAAATCATTGAACATTTTCAAAAATGCACTAAAGAAACACTATTTGTCATTGTAAACTAATTTTGTCACTGTATTTTGTGTTCATATTATTATATGTATGTATATGCATTATATTTATGTATATGTATTATATTTATGTATAATATTATATATGTATGTATCATATTATGGATTTATTTATTTATAATATATTTAGCACCTATCATATCTATTGTATATATGCCTGCGTATGTATGTACAAAAAATAAAAACAATTTATAGTACCTAATCAGATACTTATTGTGACTACACATCAAAGCTTTTTGTCTTTTCAGTCTGTCCATCCTAAGGTTGCCTGGAAGAGATCGCACTTTGCGATAAGGCCGCCCTTGTGCATTTGATATGTATGTAGTACACTTGTCATTTACACCGAATTTGTATTAACATTTGCACAATAAAGAATTATCTATCTATCTATCTATCTTAGGGAGTTTAAATACAGCTACACAAATTACACCTTCTCTGACGATTAAAGATTCGAATAAATGTTTACAGAAACAAACAATATTAGATTCACCTAAACAAACATTACTGAAAATTAAAACTCCCGATACGTGCATAGAAACTAAAAAGAAAGTTGTAATTATTGCTAATGACCAAGGACGCCACTTACAACACACACTGCAGGTCTTAATTGGCGAACGGTTTCAAGTCACCTGTTTCTGGAAGCCAGGAGCTACATTACAAGATGTTTTGATGTCCGAAGGTCCACAACTGAACAGTCTAACGAAACAAGATTACGCTATAGTAGTTGGTGGTATAAACGATCGATCTCCGAGCATCTTTAGTATATGTATAAGTCACTTTCTGTGCTCTTCTAGAAATACGAATGTTCTATTTTGCGAAATTCCTTACAATAGCTTCCTGAATGAAAAGAAATTAAACTATGAAATTAAGTTATTATGTTCCAAATTTCAACATGCAAGGTACATTGACATGGGTTTTTCCACAATGATACCATAGCGCAGATTATTTCCTAGCCATATATCGCAGATTTTGCTACGAGAAATATTATTTAAGTATAATTATCTTCGATTCACTGCTTTTCAAGCTTCATTGACAAATAAAAAAAAAGTACTAATAGAAAAAGCCACCCAAACGAATGACTTTGAGTATATAAGCAAGTCAAATGAATCTTTACCAAATAGTAACGTTATTATAGATGAGCTGGCTGATACTCACAAGGCAAATAGTATTAGTAATTTTTGACGTGACAACGTCTTATAAATTGGTTTGCCGGGTGACACTTCAAGAAACTGCGTTACGCTCCGCTCACGTTATGCGCTCACAATGAGAGCGAGTGAGAGGCACGCGTCCCGCCTAAGAGCGAGAGAGACAGACATAAAAAGTGAAAGGCACGCGTCTTTCATCCTTCTTCCTACTATACGAATGAATATTCACATTAAAATTATTTTACCACTCAAAGTCGTTGTCACGTAAAACTTTCGCCCGTATACCGACTTTACAGGCAACCAATTTTTTCGTCCATAATTCAATCAATGTGCTTCACCAGAATATTAACAGACTCTTAAGTAAAGTCGATCTACTTTGTGTGAGTCTCAATACACTCTTACAAAAAAATATTAATGTTGACATTATTTGTGTAACCGAACACAACATGATACAACAAGATATATCTCAGTTATGTTTAGAGTCGATTTCCCTGGGAGCCGCATGTGTGAGAAAAAATAGAAATGGTGGCTCTTGTATACTTGTGCAAAATAAGCACAAATTTAAAATGGTTGAGGAAATATAGAACTTATCGACCACAACATCCTGGTAATATGTGTGTACAGACCTCCCAGCTATACTCTCAATGACATTGAAATCTTTTTTTGTAAATTTAACGATTTGTTACAAAACTTTTGCCGTGGAAATAAAAGAATTATTATTTGTGGTGACCTGAATATTAATATTTTAAAAAAGAATAAATTGACGACACAATATAAGTTTATTTTATCCCAATACAATCTCAGATTAGCTATAGAGTCGCCAACACGTTTGTCTAGCCAAACGTGCATAGATCACATCATACACAATGTTAAAGGGTCCAAAGGTAACATCATTGATCTAGCTCTCTCAGATCATACAGCACAGTTGCTGACCTGTCCTGTAAAAGCCTTTTCCACAATTAATCATTGGTATATAGAAAGAAGAGATTATAGTGAGGAAAATTTAGAAAAGTTTAAAGAATATATTAGTTGTATTTCATTTAGTAGTGTGTATAATAGCAACGACCCGGAAAAAGCTTTTAATTATTTTCATGACTTGTTTGTTCTCTTTTATAAATTGTGCTTCCCCATAGTCAAATATAAGAAGTCTATATATCAAAAACAAACATGGATAAGCAAAGGTATCAAACTATGTTCTAAACGAAAACGCAGCTTACTTATGAAATATAGAAGAACTAAGTGTGTCAATGACAAAATTAAATTTAAAACTTACTCTAGTAAATTAAACAAAATTATCAGACTTACTAAGAAGTCACAAAATGATTATTATATTTCCAGTAGCCAGAATAAGACCAGAGTAACCTGGAACGTAATTAATAAAAATAAGTTTAATATACCAAAAGGTTATATCACACAGATTTATGCAAATGGGAAATTAATTACTGATCCAAGAGCAATTGCACATAGTTTTAATGATTTTTATATTAATCAAATTGAAACCTTGATTCATAATAAAAAGTTGACGGTTAATAATAATTTGACATCCAGTAATAAACAATGTATCTTAAATTTTTCTAGCAATAATAAATTGACATCTAATTATAAATCCACAGACACTAATTGTAATTCAATATTTATTCAGCCTACCACACCAGATGACATTCAAAGAATCATAAAATCACTCAGGAACACGAGTAGTACTGGCTACGATGAAATAGCGACCAAAGTAATTAAATATGTGAGCCAGGTTATTTCGCCAATTCTTTGTCATATATTTAATTTGTGCATATGTGACGGCGTATTTCCGTCAAAACTAAGAACAACAATTATATAACCACTCTTTAAAAAGCTAGATAAGGAGAACATGACATGCTACAGGCCCATAGCTCTTATACCTGTTTTATCTAAGGTACTGGAAAAAATAATTCATGGTAGTTTATATACCTTTATGGAAAAATATCACATTATTACGGATGCGCAAACAGGATTTAGGAAAAATTTATCGATGAACAAAGCTATTTATGAATTGCTTAGAGAAGTAATGTTTAATGTCGATCGCAATACACCTGTCTGCGCCTTATTCATGGATCTTACAAAAGCATTCGATTGTGTGGACCATGAAATTCTTAAGGGCAAGTTATATAATAGTGGCATAAGGGGCAACGCCTTAGATCTGATAGTTTCGTATCTGAGCCTTAGACAACAAGCAACTATGATAACTACAATATGTAAAATGGAGAAAAAAGAACTGCCTTTTTTATCAGGATACAGAACTATTAAATATGGTGTTCCTCAGGGTAGCGTCCTGGGACCACTGTTGTTTCTTCTTTATATAAACGATTTCCCAGGAGCTGTTGCCACTTCCATGATACTTTTCGCTGATGATAGCACTGTCATATTTTCGGACAAAAATCATGACAACTTAAAACGCAGTATAACAGAAAATCTAACAAATATAGTTGATTGGTTAACAATAACCTAATAATGAATCTGGAAAAATCCAGCTTAATGTTATTCAGAAACAGAGCTAGACCGGCTATAGATTTAAAGATCGAATATTCAGGTACACAAATAAAAGAGGTTGACTTTGCGAGATTCCTTGGCCTAGATCTTGATTGCAACTTGAATTGGAAGAAACATATAGAAAATTTATGCTTGAAGCTTGATAGAAGCTCGTATGCTCTCTACAGGTTATCAAAAACTGTTAATACTTCTACAGTTGTAACAGCATATCATGCAAATGCAGAATCATTAATGCGTTATGGTATCATCTTTTGGGGAAACTCTACCAATTGGGAGTATGTTTTTAAAGCTCAAAAGCAATGCATTAGAGCTATTTATAGACTTAAGAGTACTGACAGCTGTAAACCAAATTTCAAAAAACTTAATATACTGACTCTTCCATGTATCTATATATTGGAGGTAGCTATATTTGTAAAGAAAAATATGCACCTATTTACTCATTTAAGTGGTCGACGCTATGGATATAAAATAAAAACTGTGCCTAACAAAACATCGCTTCTTAATAGAAGCTTATTTTGTATGTCATCAAGGATTTACAACAAACTCCCTGCTAATATTTGTAAATTAGACAATATAAATGAGTTCAAGGCAAAACTAAAGAATATATTACTGCAAAAAGTGTATTACAGTGTTAAGGAATACTTAGAAGACAAATATATATTATAATTAAAGTACAATGGTATTCCAATGATGATATTATTTGACATGGTTTTTTGATATAATTTAATTTTATGTACCTTTTATAATAACTTGACCAAAACTAAATTTGACCTAAGAGGTTTTCTCATTGACATTATATTCATTGTTTTCGTAAAATCATAATTCTTGACATTTTTTTTTTATTTTGTGAAGATCATGATAATTTTATATTTTAAAATATTTCACAAAAATTGTAATTTAAAAAAAAAAGCTTATTTTCAAATATTTGCATGCCACAAGGTAGAGTATGGAGAATCGTTTATTTTATGTAACATCTTTACCATTGTACCTACCCATATTCGCAAATAAAGTTTATTATTATTATTATTATACTTAACTAGTAAGCAGACCCTGGGCTTCTAAACGTGTAAGTTTTGGATGCAACCGGGAAAACGCTAGGACGATGATGATGATGACATACTCACCGGTTTCGAGTGCGTCGGACATTTCCGTTTTCCAAGGGGTCTTGAAAGTATTGTTTGTTGTAATTTTTAGTTATTCCATATTTTATATTAAGGTCTATACAATATTAGAATATCATAGAAAGATAGGTACTAGATCTCAAATGCGATGAGCTCCAATCCCAATTTTCTTCTCCTTGCCAATGTATTCATCCTGTTCATTACTCTTTATGGTCTTAGTTTCGTCGAATACAATTGATATTATTTATAGAGAAGTATACATGGATTTTAGATACTGTTTATGAAACTCTCTTCACTACAAGTTATAAATCAAACTGCTACCCACTAAAATGTTATGACCAGTAAAGCTAAACTTTGCCATTTAATTTTCATCTAGATTTACTATACTTGATTCAGAATTTAAATGGTACGTTATGTTCCACTTAAACAAGGATTGACAAATAGTTTTTGAAATAATTTGATGTTAAATAGAATATTTTGTCTAATTTTTAGCTAATGCTAAACGTTCTTAATCTTATACTAATATATAAAGCTGAAGAGTTTGTTTGTTTGTTTGGTTGAACGCGCTAATCTCAGGATCTACTGGTCCGACTTGAAAAAATCTTTCAGTGTTAGATAGCCCATTTATCGATGAAGGCTATAGGCTATATAACATCACGCTATGAGCGACGGGAGCTGAGTAGTAGCCTTAAATAACGCGGGTGTAACTGCGGGCATCGTCTAGTTTATTATAATTCTGTTCTACGTATTATTTCTATCACTTTAGGTAGCAGGAAAAGACGCGTAAAACTATACAAACTCATTAAATAAACATCGGGAGCCCGATTACATAGCAGTTTCCTTGATATTGGGTCAAATCCGGACCGTTTAATAACATTTCACCGTGGCAACCGCAACAGTTTTTACCAAAGGCTCAATCCTAGAGATACTTCGTCCACAAACATTGATGGAATAAACAAAAACATTCCCAAGTAGCCTACGGGGTGAAGTTTTGTATTATTAGATTCCTAGAGAGCTCTTATGTTACATCTTGACAATAGGAGTCGAGATCTGATAATTGCGTAGGTAAACAGACTCACAACTTTTTATCTTTGGTTTACTTTCCAAACTCTTGGGAAACGTTTAGAGGATACAATGTGTACGAGTCTTATCTTAATAGAGTTCATAGTCTAATTACATATATTGAGTGCTAATAGTAGAATGGAGACATTGATTAGTGTTCAATGAACTAAACTTTAGTTTCATGATAACAGCTGTTGTTCTCAATAGGCAGTTAAACGATTGAGGTTTGTTAGAAATAAAATATCTTGAATATCCATAGTCAAGTTATGTATAGATCGGTTCACGAAAGTTGACCACAAATGGCAGCCGTCGCGCATTTGTACATTTGTGCACCAATGGCGTGGCTCTATTCTTGACGCATTTAGGGAATGCGTCAAGAACGGAGCCATGCCATTGGCATTCCGCCCGCGCCTCACCCCGCACCTCCACAGGGACCTAAAAAATGATTTCTGCGCAGTGGTCATCTTTCATGAACCGACCTATACCCAACGTACACTAACTGCAATTAATCTGGCCCCGCCACTACGGGCTGTCAACGATCACCGCGGTGCTTTAGCGAGTAGGTTCTAAACGGCTGTAGGGGAGCTTCGCGTTCAGCCCACTTGCCTGCCCCAAGGACTCGATTATTCTGTGATGAAAAAAGTTTAGATACTGTTCAAATAAACAGCCTTGCCTGCATTCATATGTAAAAATGTCTAACTCACTAAATGTCTCACATGAATCTTTGATCGTTTGCTCGTCTTCTTTTCCCATTCATACCTCCGTCTATATGAGGCGCAAAATAATAATACAAAAAATATTATTGAACGTAGCGTGATCATTTCTTAGACCCTTTAAAAAGTAATTTTTTTTTAGTAGCACTAATCAGTTATAAAACGTATGTAATTTCACAATAGTGAAATTACATGATACGTTTTATGTCATTCACCTTCTGATTATTCTTAATTTATTTAAGACTAAAACTATACGTCTCAACCTACAACAATAAGAACATCATCGATCATTTGAACACCACCGGTAGCCATTACACTTCTCTTCTATTATTAATTGTTCGACCTCTTTATAGCACAGAAAACTTTCTCCACTAGTCCAACTATACCCACAGCAGTATAATTGTCGTACTAGAAACTCAGACTATACTTTAAGTTACAAGTATCTACTTAAATGTTACTGAATCGCCTTGCAAAGTGTGCAGTTCAGCTTTGTAAACGGTAACTGGAACACTACTGTATGCACTTTCGTGAGTAAGGCTTACCGGACAGTGACTAATTAGGCGTTTCTTTGTGTAAAAAGAAAAGTACATTATCCAATGGTTGTGTATAAAATGTCAGGTCCATATTTTGTGTAGTTATTTTGTATGTCTCTACAAAGTCGTCTATTTTCCAGTGAAAGTCTCATTCAAATCGGTTGAAGTGATGATGGTCGTTGATGACTTGGTATTGTGTAACTAACTGTATACACTTGACAAACAAGTATCTACTTTAATGTTACTGAATCGCCTTGCAAAGTGTGCAGTTCAGCTTTGTAAACGGTAACTGGAACACTACTGTATGCACTTTCGTGAGTAAAACTTACTGGACAGTGTCCGATTAGGAGTTTCCTTGTGTAATAAATTAATACTTTAAAAAAGACTAGAAAAACACGCTTTTATAAATGCACATAAAAACAAAAAATAAATATGGATTGTTCAAGTTGTCTCTATTTCTGGGCTGAAGTGTGAACTATGTGCTTTTAAATATAATATCTGCAAAGGATGCTATGCAAATGTCAGATATTTTGATATTTTGTGTAGTTATTTTGTATGTCTCTACAAAGTCGTCTATTTTCCAGTGAAAGTCTCATTCAAATCGGTTGAAGTGATGATGGTCGTTGATGACTTGGTATTGTGTAACTAACTGTATACACTTGACAAACATAATTATTTTGACATCACAGATAGACACATACATTTTATTTATATGTGTATAGATTGCGATATGAAATATAACTACATAGCTACCTATTTGCTCTTATGAAGCAAAAAGTAAATTTGGTAGGAGGAAATAAAAAAACACGCCTGGGCATTCAATCACACGTCTTCAAGAAACATCGAATAATCTTATCTATCACAAAAAACTCCGGGTCCATGTCGACACTATCTGAGTCCCTTGGCAGCCATCGCGTGGAAGAAATCAATAATACCGAAGGCTTTATTAGGAAAGTTCCTAAATAGTTCTTTCCACAAAGTCCAAATAACGTACTATTCAACGTTTCTTTTAAAAGTGACATGTCATGAATGATTCAGTATTTTCGTATTCAGTGTTACAATATATTATATGCGACTAAAAATAAATTTTGGTAATTCGTCTACTGTATTTTTGTATGTAAATTCAGTACCACCAATGTCGATTGCCTACTTATTTGTCACGGACTCATTATAGTATGTATCGAGGTCCATGCATTATATGTAATTATGTGGCCAATACTAGAGCATTTCATATTAGATTAAAATGATTCTAAAAATAAAAGATCATAAGCTAAACTTCATCTACGTCTAGGACCACCGTGGAAGTCGGTTATTGCGGTAAAAAAATCTTACCATAACATCGTCCGTTGCGACTTGAAAGAAGAATTACAAACAAGCAAACACACTTTTGCATTCATACTATTAGGGATTATTAGACTGTGCTATTAGTGTGATTGTAATACAATATTTTATTTGCTTATCACAATATTTAATAATGTAAGTATTGAATCTTATAAATGCTATTTATGATCGCGTAAAGCCAGCTCACATCCTCCTGTAACTTAATGCTGCGAAATTATGTTTGCGTTCATGCATATTATGAGTTTCGGATCTAAAAAAAAATTAAAAGTATTACTATGTTTCATAATGACGATAATTTAAAAAATAGATTAGGTATATGCGTTAAAAGTCAAGTGAATCTGATACGATTCTTAGCTTTTCATTATTTGTATTCAAGTGTATTTTATATGATTGTGACGTTGACGAATATAAGTTGTAAGCATTTGCTGACCTGTATGATGACACAATCTCTACAACTGTCCTTCTTCTTCTTTCTCCTAGCGTTATCTCAGTTTCAATCTGGGGTCCGCTTACTAGTCTAACCGGATTTGGCTGAATATTAGCTTTTCCACAGAGCGACTGCCTGTCTGACCTCCGCAACCCGAAGGGATACCGATATTCCATGGTTTAGACTAGTGTCAGTTTATTTAGAAGGTACTGACGCCCTGTAACGACTGTCAAAGATCTTCATGACAACCGGGACCGACGGCTTAACGTACTCTCCGAGGCACGGGACAAGCGATAATTAACTACAACTACACTGTCCTTCTATTTATAGTTAAAGTCATGTATCCAATAAGGTGTCAATTTTCATTTGACGTTATATTTGCAATAAGGAGCTTGAATAGACTCGACCTGACAAACGATACAGAAGTCAAAGGGAACCTTCGTGAATTTTTATTCTATTCTTATTTTCTGACTTAATACAAAGATGCATTTCCTTTCCAACATCCGACCAAATAAAATAGCCTATGTTTTATTCCTATTTCTCTTATTTTCGTATAAGTGTAAGGCCTCTCGAGAGGTAGTGTATAAGCCACCCGAAAGGACCATGACATGGCCAAACGATTCTTGTTCTGAGACAAAAACTGGTACCGACGGGTTTGCATGGCATGGCTCTCCGTAGCACTGTAACGCTCTGATACAAATGCCACATAAACGTAAGCTCTGTTATCCAATCTTTACTTTACTAATCTCTAACATACGGCAAGTCATGTCACTGTATAAGCGCTAAGAGAAGTATAATTCTGATGAATAAGCTATGTTTCATTAAAATCCGGTCAGTAGTTTTTCTCGAAATAGTTGCTTATTTAGATCTATAAGTATTACATTTGCTTTTGTAACAGTAGCAATATAGTTCCCGAAAATCTATAGATGATTACACAGGTATAACTTATACCCGATATACAGTTTATAGTTGTAACCGCAGCCGTATTCGCAAAGGTTTGAACGGTACTTCGAGGCTATCGATATGAATTACGGTCCCATAAATTTGAACTGAATCTGCATCTGAACAAGATGTGAATTCGTGTTTACGTTCATAAAACCTTGTATCTATTGCTAGAACACAATTTATGTTGTTCTGTATTCTGCTTGTTCGAGAAATCTGGTGAAGTGATGAACGGTGACAGTTGTGGCCTATGTCAGATCTGTTCTTATGGGAGATGACTCAGATTTTGAATATGTTCTAATACTATTGACATTGATCATTTTGGTTTTACTTAAAAAACAATCTAGTTTAGTTCTCGATTATTTCGAAATTTTGTTAAGACTGGTGAATTGGAGAGGTTGCCTATACTAATATTTTTGTAGCAAGTCTCAATTGCGTTTAAAATAAAAATAACCAGTTAATTTACCTTCAATTTATGATGATATTTCGACATGGGTTCAACTACCGAGGTCGCGGGAAGACCTGACCAGTCAGAGACGTACAAAAAAGAAAGTTCTAAAGAGATCTTAAAGTCTATATCACTCTGCAAATACAATTCAACTGTGCAGGCGTTACATAATTATGGTCATATAGAACCACCGGCTTATTATAATATTTATAAGGATAAATAAGGTTGAGTAACAGAGGTACTTAGATATAATAATATCACTAATTTGTCTTTCAAGTATCTTTTCTAAACAATTTCGGCCTAATAAATATTTGACCGTAATTAACAACTTCTGTAGCATAAACCACATAATTACCATCTTGAATGAATTAATACACTATAACCTTCCCCAGTTGAGAATTATAAATCACAGACGATATAAAATATTCACAAAGAGGAGAACAGACAATGAACATTGTATCCTTTCATTGTGGACTGACACAAAATAATGCGAATAATGAATTACCCGCTGAACGGAACAGTTATATGAATACTACAGTGCTTGTGTGGCCAGTCGAATGCCAGGAAATGGTAGTATTGAACGCCAGCACTCATGTCAGACTGTTGCCAATGTTGTGGACGAAATTAAACAGAACATGCCTACGTGGTATTTTAATATTTGTGTCGTTGAAAAGTTCGGGTTTTTAGCAGCCAGCGCAACTGCAGATGTGGATAATGTTGGTTTCACTTTTGTTTTTCAGAGGATAGCATTAAGTAATGGGTATTTAAAAAATGTAAACATAAATATGAAAGAAAGCGTCGTTTTAGCAGCCGTCTCTTATGTTGTGAATGCGATCTCCAAGCGAGACAACAGTTGATAGTCCATGAATTGATTGACTCGTTACAGGACTGGGTGATAGGGCCTCTTTAAACTTTCAACATGTTTGTCTGTCTGTCGGGCCTAAAATTCAAAAAGATTATAAATACAAAGTCGAGAAAAATACTTTAAAATAAAGTTGAATAAATGTCTTCTATAGGCACCTAATATAAAAAGCCCACTTATAAAACTAAATTGTTACACGTATTTATAGGAAGGCTTTGACCTAAGCAATTCAAACATATTTATTCGTAACATTGTGTAGGGTTTTCTTTCCTTTGGCAGTAATAAAATAAATAAAAAGGGCTCCTCTAGTTTAGCAGTCTGTTTTTACCCACAGACTGTTACGCAAAAGGTTTGAACCTGATACCCATAACTTTCAGGTTCAATACTACTGTTTTTTCGAAGTTATTTGAGTATTCCATTGTTAAGTTTTTTTTTTTGCTTGCTATAGGAAACTTAGCAAGTCTGACATTTATCCATAATTTTCCCTCGAAAACACATTAGAAGAATGCCACTTTTGCAGCGCGGTGGATTCTTTATTGCCTAACCCTTTCTCATAGTGAGAAGAGGCCCACGTCCAAGACTGGGACAGTTTATATGAATATTGTATTTAAGTTCCTCATAAGGAAACTACTAAATGTGCATTATTATGGACGAATATTAATATAATTGTAAGTACAGAATCTTTGAATCTCACAGACGCGATTGATTGGTAGATCCACTTGAGCGTTGCTAAATTTCATATTATAATTGATCCAGTTATAGCATGAATATATAGAGATATATTCATAATATAACTGGCTTAACTAAGCTTCTTAAGAAGATTTCTGAAGTATAATTGATATCAATGTAATATCCTAGTAGTTGTGACTGGAATGGGTTCTTTTAAATTTATTGTTTTGGCTTAACGTCTTGCCTTTGTGATACGAGGCAACTTGTATCCTTTTAATTCACTTGGTATATAAATGTTAATACTTACTTACTTTTCGTGTTGATGGCAACACTTTAAATATATTTAGCCCAAAACTCGGCCACTCGGATGGCATTTGGCCTTGCCTCATACAGGTCGTCAAGCGTACACGACTCCGGGCTTGCAGGGCACGTAAGTAAATGGCCCATCGTCTGTGGAGACTCGCCACATCCGCATTTGTTCGTACTTGGGTCTATAAATCCCCACCTTGACAGATTGTCCTTAGATCTGCCAACCTGGGTACGCAGACTATTGAGTGCTTTCCAGGTTGGCCAAGGAAGCCGGTATCCTGCAGGTAGTTTTTCCTCCAAAGGGACGAAAGTTGGAAGAGGGAATTTGTCACGCCTTAGGTTTTCTCTGGCCTTGGAAACATTGTTGTCGCTGGCTGGGATGGTGCTAAGAAAACTCTTTCTGCTTTTCAACCTCTTCGTGGCTGGGCTTTGGCCATACAATAGGTGTCTGCAATCTGTCTCCTGTTTCAATTTTTCTATGGCGGAGGCTACTTCTCTACGGACAGCTGGAGGTGCAATGCCTGCCAGTGGATATAGCATCTCTACCGGGGTCGGCTTCAGACATCCTGTAATTTTCCGGCACGTTTCGTTGAGAGCTATATCCACTTTTTTGGCGTGAGACGATCGATGCCAAACCGGGGATGCATATACGCCCGCAGAGAAACACAATGCCAATCCTGTAGTACGCAAAACTGAAGGCGCAGCGCCCCATTTTGAGGATGTTAATCGGAGCAGAAGGTTATTGCGTGCAGAGACCTTTTGTTTTATGTTTTCACAGTTGGCTTTGTAAGTAAGTGTTCGATCCAGAGTGATGCCTAGGTATTTTGGGTGGCTGCAATGAGAAACGGGGGTGCCTCGCCAGGAGATGTTAAGGGTACGATTCGCAGATCTGTTACGCAGGTGAAATGCACAGGATTGTGATTTTACCGGATTAGGTTTCAGACTATTTTCATCATAGTAAATGCCTAGCTTGCACAATGCGGCTGATAGAGTAGCTTCCGCCTGCTCAAAGGTTTTGCTTTGTGTTGCGAGAGCTAAGTCATCTGCGTAAATGAATCGATTTGTGTCTGGAATCTTTGGTTGGTCGTTGGTGTAAATATTAAATAGAATCGGAGCCAGTACGCTACCTTGGGGCAGTTCATTCTTTTGTTTGCGCCACCTGCTCTTATCCGTAAGCATATGGACTCGGAAGTGTCGATTCCGCAGAAGTTCTCCAAGAAGACGAACAAACTTCATATCGCCAGTGACGTTCGCGACCTTCCACAGTAGTCTCCGTATGTTTACGGTGTCGTACGCAGCTGAGAGATCCACAAAGACGACACCCGAGACTTCGCCAGCTTCAAACCCGTTTTCTATATACTGGGTGAGGTTCAGAACTTGGCCACAGCATGACTTTTCCGGTCTGAAGCCGGCTTGCTCAGGTATTAGTTTTGGGTCTATGATATCACTCAGTCGGTTAAGAAGCATTCTCTCCAGTAGCTTGTATGTGTGGCAGAGGAGTGAGATAGGGCGGAAGCTTTTTGGATCATCTGGGCACTTACCGGGTTTCAGAACACCTATTACTTTAGACTTCCTCCACAGATAAGGTATTTTTTCTGTCTCCATACATGAATTTTAAAAATTAAGAAGCCATGAAACCGCAACTGGACCAAGATGTTTTAGTTGTTCTGTGGAAATGTCGTCCACCCCTGGAGCCTTTCCTTATTTCATATTTTTTATGGCTGAATTGATTTCTGGGATGTTGAACGGGCTACTCGTGACGTGATTTGGAGCAGAAAAATAACTGAGCGTTTTAGGTGTCCTTTTTGGTCGTTGTGGTGGCTTACCGTTTATAAGTAGTTGGTGTGCGACTTGATTTGCAGTAACTAGACACGTTTGTACAGCTTTTGGGGGTCCATTTGTGAGTTTATGGATTGTAGACCATGCCTTCTTACTGCTATGGGTTAGGTCGATGGAGTGGATTGTGTTAATCCACTTTTCTCGCCGCTTTTCAGATATTTCGTTAAGTAGCTCTTCACCCAAATGGAGCGTTTCTTCAGAGAAGGGGTCTTCGTTGTAAGAAGACTCATATCGATCCATCATTTGGGCAGACTTTGGTGAAAGGCCTGGTATGTGTGAAGTGCGGCAGCCCCTGGGTATATACCGTCGAGACGCTACCGCAACAATTTTTACGAACTGACTGTAATGCTGGGGGTTCGGTGTTATGTTCAGTAAACAGTCGTCAATGCATCTCGAATAGTTATCCCAGTCCGCCTTTGCGTAGTTGTAACGTCGCTTGAAAGGTACTTCGTTTGGTCTTATTATAGGCTGAACAGTACACATAATGGGTCTATGCTGACTTCTAGGTATAGGGTAACACATAGATTTAGTACACTGTGTGCTTATGGATGAGCTGACAAAAATTTGATCAGGGTTGTAACCTCTTCTCCACCTACCGCTGTTAAATGAAGAAGGAATATTAGGGTTATGGATTAAAGTCAGGTTTAATGCATCCGCCCATTCTTCCACAGCTTGTCCGTCCAGGTTGGTATCACGGTAACTCCAGGAGATGTTATGGCTGTTGAAATCGCCAACAATGATTTTGATAGAGTGTTTATCAAAGTTGGGCAGCCTGTGAAAGATGAAAGGTACGTTGGGTGGTTTATACACGGAAGAAACCGTGCAATTATTGAGCTCGACTGTTATCAATTCTATGGCGTTTTGAGTAGAATCGCACACAGAGACTATCGGAATATTGGGTCTAGAAAACACTGCACTGCCATATTTTGGGTGGGGAATCTCCGCTATAAGAACCATGCCTTCGATTTGGGGACTAGGTTGTGATGTGTCCCTGTGAGTTTCCTGCACACATAGTATGTCGCAGCCTGTTTTGCGGCACAGGTCTGATAATATCTCTGACTTTGCGCTCGAGAAGCCCTCAATGTTCATAGAAACAATGGGTAAGGCGGGCTCTAATGAATGCCGTCTTTGTGGCACCTGAGGTGGAACCAGTGTTTGGCGGCGTTGGGTTGAATTGTGTTGTTCCATCGTGGTGAGAGGATTTGTCACCTAGACTCTGCGTTACCGAGTGCTAGGTGTCCAGGGTGCGCCGGACGTCGGGAATCTTGTTCGCTTTTCTACGTCGCTCGGGGAGGCTCCTCTCATGCACCCCATGTTAATCTAAATGATTTTTATTGTTTATAAATCATGTTCTTCCATTGTTAACGCGCATGTATGTTTGAAGGATTTTTATTCATTACGAAATAACATGACCTACAGACAAAATAGGTACCTATACTGAATCCTCAGCTGATTGGTTCTGGGTATTGTTTTGAAGATGCTTATCTTCCAAAATCCACAATAACATAGGGAGGCACACGAACTGTGGGTATAGAAATATCACCTAAATTAAGATATTTGCTGCTTTATTTGGTTTAAGATATGAATGGAACAAATAGTTTATGGTTTGATTGATAATTTGTGTAAATCAAAATGTAATAAGTATATTAATGTAAAAAATATAATATTATTGTCATTATATAATTACTTACCTGTTATTATGCTCAGTGGGCTAGTTGCTGTTGATATCCACACATAACCCATTACCATTAACCAGCATTATTTATCAAACTGTGGGTGTATGATTGATAAAAATTATGCAATATTTACATCACGTGACCACGCTGTGCTATGTTTTTATTCTTTTAATTTTAGGGACTTTTATGGCGCACAGCGCATGTCAGTCCCATCGTAACCTAAGACAATATAAAAACCAAAGGAGATTAATGTATCAGGGCCATAAAGTCGAACAACTTTCTTGCATCATCTGAACTCGGTTTAGCTAGTAATCGGTGGAATGTACCTATGTCGTTCTTGATCAACTTTAGAGCCCTAAACAACCTGCTCCTATCAGCCTCATATCAGACACATTCCATCAACAAGTCCTCTATAACTTCACCACCTCACAGTTGGCAGAGGTTTTCTTTTTCATCGAGAAGGCGAATTTGTTACTTAGAATGTGTCCAGATCTAAGTCTATGAGCTGTAACTACAAATTTTCTGCTTAAGTTAATAATTATAAACCAGGGTACACGGGGAGGCTGACATTGTATGGTTTTATACCAGATTCCTTTTTCTACTGACATTTTGTCAAAGTGTTCCTTCCAATGATCATAACAAACATTTTTGAATTTAGGCAATATTTCCGAGTAATCAAGCATAATATTAGTTTCTTTTCCGTGTTTGGCTGCGTATTTCGCCAACATGTCAGCCTTCTCGTTACCGCGTATTCCAATATGCGATGGGACCCATTGCAATCTCAGTTGAACACCTTTTTGATTCAGTTCGTCTATCTTAGAAATAATGTTATATGCTACCGAAGCACCTCTGTATCCAGAGTCGCATCGAGCTATGCAGCATATGCTGTAGTGAACTTTTACTATCAAAACAAATAACAATATTTCTGTCTTGACAATTTGTGACAAATTTCAATGATTCTGAGATCGCAATGAGTTCCAGCGTCATAATAGATGCAGGTTCACTTATTTTAAAGCAATTATTATTTGAGCTATATATGTTATGACAGGATATATAGTAAGCCGCGTCATGACCATCTACACTCTTCGACCCATCTGTAAAAATAGTAAACCAACCATTATATTTTGTACATAATTCTTTGCTCACTTCGGGTTTTAGTGAAGTGCAATCATAAGACCCTTTCGGTGACTTTACAGCCTCTAAATCACAGTCAATTATCTCGTTCACATTAATGTTAGTGACCCATGTTCTTAGGGTGAACATAAATAAAAGGTTGGAAGACGCTACCTCGATTTCTTTAATCTCGTTATATGCTACGGCTAATATAGGAAAAACCTTATTGTGCCAGCCACTATTCTGTCGAAGAGTATAGAGTTCTTCCAATAGAGTATTTCTTATATTATTTTCAACGGATTTGGCTTTCAGACAAAACTTATAAGCTAAATATTTTCTTCGTATGTACAGCGGAACCACACACAGCTCACTCTCCATGACGTGTATCGGAGTGGATTTAACAAAACCTCCTATAATACGCAATGCTTGATTTTGTAACTTATTTAGCTTATCTAAGTGACATTTCGCACTCGCATCATCAATAACAACTATAATCAGGGCTATATAAATATGTCTTAAATGTTGAGGATGCAATCCCCAAGACGTACCTGCTAAAACTTTTAGTAAATTAAGGTTTCTTTGAACTTTTTCAACGATTGTGTTAATATGTCTACTCCAGCGTAATGACCTGTCTAGCCATACACCTAAATATTTGTAACTGTAAACTATATCTAAGTTATGACCATTTATTTCAAGTTCTACCTTAGATCTTCTATAACCTCTGCTAAAATACACACCTTAGATTTAGCGGCCGATAGTTCTAATCCTAACTCATCTAAAACACAGATACAGGCTATCTAGTACTGTTTGAAGTGCTCGTTGGGTTTCTTTCAAATCTTTAAACGTTAGGTACAAAACAAAATCGTCTGCATATTGACACATAGTAACATTCTGAATTTTATTGAAACACTTTATTGTAACGATGTTAAAAAGAAAGTATGGGTAAAATTGGGTCGGCCTGAACCAATCCTCTATCTGTATACTATATGAAAAATTTGCTTTGATCCATTTAATCTTTTATCATAAGATGTCTTTCACTCAAAAAACTCCAAAAATATTGGCAAAACTTTTTCCTAACCCCTATCTCATCTAAAGTGCTCATCAGTACATCTATTAACACATTGTTATAGGTATTCGTAACATCAAGAAAACAAGCTACTGTTGGCGTTTTATGTGTTTTTTTTTTTTTGGTTTCGTGTTGGAAAATCCTCGTGGAGTCCCTTCGCCCTGGGGGGGAACGGCGAAGGGGACTGTCAGATTCTTACTGACTAAAAACCAACCCGAATGCTCCTCATGTACCCATGTGTTGGAGGGTAGGTTTTCACCGAAGCATTCCTCGCTACCCCCCGATGGGTATTAGCCCACCAGATGGTCAGGCGGGCCCCGAACGAAACCCCGTTGGCGGTGGATGAAGGTGTTTGGCTCCGCCGCCAAAACACCCAGTGGCCGCAGACGATAGGGAGGATGGCAGCGCAACACCGCATCTACTCTTCCTCTGCGGCCGCACCGCGAGCGACGCAACGATGGTGCGCCCCCATTTGGTCGCGGGAGATAGGGCGCATGGCAACGCAACACCGACACGCCTCTCCTTCCGTGACCACACCCGACTGCGAGGGACAGACAGAACTGTCCCCCGCACCCGCAACTTGGAACGCATCCTACGCAGGCCTCACCCAAGCCCACGTGGAGCATCCCCTCCCGGGATCCCGCTTAGCTTCACCGTGAGTGTACCTCAAACCCATGGTTACTGAGCCCCCCACCACGACAAGGTGGAGATCCCACAGAGGGGGTTTTAAGTGAAAATCCTGTGTATATTTGACTAACTAATGTAACTAAACAGTCCTGACAAGATTGGCATCTCCTAAAACCAGAAGTATACTGAGATAACAACTTATCTTTTTCAATATACTCGTAGCACTCAAGCCGCTTTGTCAACATAGAGTGAAAGATTTTACATATGCAGGATATTAAGGAGATAGGTCTTAATTTAATACTATTATTCTCTGGTGAGGATTTTGGTATTGGTGTTACTAATATATTCCGCCATTGTTTTGGGATAAACCCAAAGCTAAAAATAAGGTTGTACAATAACAAAAAATACACATTATTTAAAATGCTCACAATGTAAACAACATTTTGATCTTTTGTGCAGTAATGTGTCTGAAAACTGGTATAAGAAGATGACAAAAGATCAAAGAACTAAGTGGGTATGTTTTTGCTGCAAGTCAAAGGAACCCAAAGGTGACAATTCTAACAGTCCTATTCGCTCACTGAAAGCAAGAGCAAGGACTAGTTTGGAAACAAATTCTAGCCAGAATAAGAATGACCTGAATATGTCGTCGAGCCTACTGTGGGATCCTTGTGAGAACGTCGCAATCCGTAACTCTCGGTCGAAATTGACACAAAACACCGTGAGTGAGCAGAGTACTGAAAATGTATTTGGTTTTCTTGAGGACGTAACTTGCGTTGATAACTTGCGAATGATAATACGTGAAGAGATCCAAAGCGTACTGAATGAGCGACTGACCACTCAAATGAGCAGTGCGATAACTGATAGAGTTACAGTGATTATGCAAAGTGGCTTCTCACAGTTACAAAAACGTATTAATCTGTTAGAAAATAAGGATGCTATAAAATTAAAAATAAAATAAAATAAATTTATTTCAGGCAAGATACCCATAATAGAATTAGAACATCAAATTAATTAATTACAAAATTGCCAATACACACATTTGGACATAATAAATCAAAATATAAAATAGTAATTAAATTTAAAATAATCAAAGTATGATATAATAAAAAAAAAACAATGTCTGAGTGTAAAATAATCTAGAAAAAAAAATAAAACAGTCAAATAATTAATAAATTAACAAATAAGTAAAGCAATTTGAATTAATTGCTATAATGCAAAGTACAATTCAAAGGCATGTCGGGCAGTCAGACGCAGGTAGCAAAGCAGTAAAATGTCTTCCAGATAATATTACCAATGAGACTAGTAAGACACCAAAAAAGCAATCTAAAAATATACAAAGTGCTAAAGAAAGTAAACCAACCCAGTCAGAAACGCACCTTGCAGTTTACCTCAAAATAATGAAGAACCACCTACACTTACCACGAATCTCCTGAACAGCGAGACTCATAAAAGCGAACGGTCAGAGGGAAACAAAAAGGTTATCCGTCGATCTGATAGTAAACTAATACGTGGCGAAGCTTTTCCTTTACCTACGGGACTACAAGCATCGGAACGTTGGAATTATTTACACCTTTACTACGTGCAGATAGGTACAACCGTAGAGCAGGTATGTGACCACCTTAAAACTATTTGCGAATGCGAGTGTACCGTCGAAGCTCTGAAAGCTCGAGGTAACTATGCTTCTTTCAAATTGGGAGTTCCATCTAAATTGGCTGACCGAGTATTATCCCCTGGTAATTGGACGGAAGGTATATGCATCAGGCCTTGGCGGCAGCCCTTTCGGAACAAAATTAAGAAACAAGGAGTGCCTCAAGCCCAGTAAGAAAATGCATCTGTTTTATCAGAACGTCAGAGGTTTAAGATCAAAAACTGAACAATTTCGTAACAATCTCCACCTATGTCCATGCGACATTGTAGCATTGACTGAAACATTTCTGAATAGTTCAGTTACTGACGCAGAATTGTTTCCCCAAGACTTCATAGTTTTGCGTAAAGATCGGGCAGGTGACAGGGGATGGGGCGGTGTTTTATTAGCCGTTAGGAACTGCTATAGTGTTAAGCTTTAATTAGATATTGATGGCTTATCGGACAACAAAGAGTTAATTTTTGGAATGGTAACTTATAAAAATACGAAAATTATTGCATGTTTAGTATATTTGCCGCCAAATTATAGTAATACGCAATATTGTGTTGTTCTAGACTGTATAGAAAATGCTATGTATAAATACTCGGACTATCAGTTTTGAAATAAAACGACGTATTCCCAGAGACGAGTGGCAAAGACTGACAATGTTTTATTTTGAACTATAGAAGTAAACATAATTCAACAAAGTACATGTCTATACGTCTACCGACAATAAAAGACATGTGGCCAGTACGATACATGGCCAGTGCTAATACATACTGTGTAGATATTAAACCTTCAACACCCCCATCATATCTAACAATATGTATATACAAATTATTACAATGTTTGAATACCTAATATATCCAAAAACTTAAGCCTTTGTGAATACATCAGCTGGCACCTAAGCTGTAGGCAAATACTTCACATTTACAATTGTATTTACTACACATTTATACAAAAGTAAAATATCTAGAATAGCAATTGTTAAATTGACTCAAAAATCCAACTGCATAAGTAATATCAGGCCTGGTTAGAACTGCTAAGTACATTAGACAACCAATAGCTTGCTGATATGGGAATTTTTCAACATAGTTTTCCCCCTTAGATACATGCATGTTAATTTTTGTAACACCTGATCAATATAATCAGACTGGTTCAATGTGATAGATTTCTCAGACTTATTAACACACTGACACCAATGACTTTCTTAAGTTTGAAATACTAACTAATACATTTTTCAAATATTCTGTTTCCTTACAACCATTTGAAAAAATAAAATCTCTACAAAAAATATTTCTAACTGTAGTATACATACATGGATCTATCTTAGATCTCCTATAACCAATATTTGGAAAACATTCATAGCAACTAAACATGCATGGAACCGAACTTTGTTACCACTTTCATATTTTTTACTAAGCACTCACTTACACTGTAGAACCCCACCATCTTGTGGACTATCACATAATGCCCATGCATCATTTCCTTTGAAATACTTTAGTTCTTCTTGCATGGCCAACCTCCACTGTTTCTTGTCTGGTCCGTTGCAGTGTCAAACCGGCCCCATCATCATAGGTTTCAGCGCTTGTACTTGTACAAAGATTCAACATACCATATCTCTCTGGTGGTTTCCGTGTTCGTCTAGGTCTGTCCATGAAACCTTCATTTTCACGCTGAAGTGTACTCTCTGAGTCTTTATAATCATTATCACTGTTGGAGTTATTTTCAAGACTAGATATAGATTCCAAACCTTTTACCTTCTGGGCTTGTTGTTTATCTTCAAGACTAGATGTTGATTCAAAACCTGTTACCTTCTGGGCTTGGCCTGGTTTAACCTCATCTCCCACTGAAGCAACATTTTGGTCTTGCACTTGAATCACGCATTTAGAATTTATTTCTGGCTCAATAGTAGCCACATCCCTACTTGTAAACACAGTCCTTGTTTCTGGATTATAGTCTCTGTATCCCTTTATGTTATCTGGATATCCTGTAAGAATACATTTTACAGATTTTTTATCCCATTTCTTACGCTTTTGTTTATCAACATGTACCATGACAGTGCTACCGAATATTCTGATATGGCTAATATCTGGTTTTGTTCCAGTCCATAATTCATATGGCGTTCTGTTATCCAACGCAGCAGCAACAGTTCGATTCTGCAGATACACTGCCGTATTGGTGGCCTCACCCCAAAACTCTTTACCCAGGTTTGCATCAAACAGTAGACATCTCGCTTTTTCTACGACTGTGCGATTGTATCTTTCGCACAAACCATTTTGTTCTGGGCTGTATGGGTTGCTTTTTTGGTGGATAATACCAGCACTGTTTAGGTAATCTCCAAATTCCTTATTGCAATACTCTAAACCATTATCGCTTCTTATCACATTAATTGTTCTATTTGTTTGATTTTCCAACTGTGCTTTAAATATCTTGAAAAACATCAGAGCCTCATTCTTGTGCTTTAGAAAATAAACAAATGTAAAGCGACTGTTGTCATCGATAAATAATAAGAAATACCTTGCTCCTCCTATCGATGTAGTCTTCATAGGGCCACAAATGTCTGTGTGCACTAAATCAAGCAAGTTACTGCTTCTCTGACCACTGCCTTTAAATGGTAAGCGACACTGTTTACCTTCACAGCATGTTGTGCAAGAAGCTTTGCTTATTTCTATATTTTCGTCAAATGACATTCCCAAGACAGCATTTTTCATTATAATTAAATATTCCTTGTTGACATGTCCTAATCTGCGATGCCATGTTACTCCTGACACAACTGATGCAGCCAAATACTCCTGAGATATCAAGTTTACCTTGTATACTCCATTGACCAATACTGCTGTAGATAGATAGATAGATAAATCTTTATTGTGCAAATACAGTTGGTACAAATTAGGTATAAAAACTTATATGTAGGTATACAAATAGTAAATGCACAAAGGCGGCCTTATCGCAAAGTGCGATCTCTTCCAGGCAACCTTAGGATGGATAGACTGAAAAAGAGAAGTTTGATGGTGTAGTGATCATATATATATGGACACTAATAGCTATTTAAATATAATGTACATAGATGAGTAGGTATATATTACCTATACATAGGTACAAATAATACGTAATATACATACTAACTATACATATAATACATATATAATTATACATACATACAATACATATAATACATAGCTATGTAATACATACATATACATATAATGATATCAATTTCGATTATAATGACAAGTAGTGCTTCTTTAATGCGTCTTTAAATATATTAAGTGATTTTGCTTGCTTAATCTCAATTGGCAGTGCATTCCACAAACGTACAGCCTGAACAGCAAAGGATTTATCGTAGAAGTTTGTGGAATGTGTCGGCATCTGCAGTCTCAGATCCACTGACGACCTCAAGGTCCTTGAATGTGTGTCATGAAGGAACTTAAAACGTTCTTTGAGATACATGGGGCTATTAGGATTAAACAGCACATTATACAGTAGCATAAGAATATGAGTATTCCGGCGAAGACGAATTGGGAGCCACTTGAGTCTGGATCGAAATTCAGATACATGATCATATTTGCGTAAACCAAAAATGAATCTTATACAGAAGTTTTGGAGACGCTCAAGTTTGTCAAGTTGGTCCTCATTAAGATCAAGATAGCTGACATCGGCATAATCGAGTATTGGGAGAAGCAAGGATTGTGCAAGCGCAATCTTGGTGGTTGTGGGAAGAAAGTTCCGTAGCCTACGTAATGACCCAGCTGAGGCAAACAGCTTTCGACTTGTCTCCTGTATTTGACATCCCCAAGATAAAGTTTTATCTAGATAGATCCCCAGGTTTTTTACGTTATCTGAGATTGTTAATATTTTACCGTCGAACTGAATCTCAGGTAACTGCGGCCAGTTGACCTTGGAGATCATTCTGGAACTGCCAATCAGAATAATTTGTGTTTTAGATGGGTTTACTTTAAGGCCATAATTTTTACTCCACGTGCAAATTTGCGCCAGGTCAAAGTTTATATTAGAGAACGCCTCTGAAATCGCTTTTAGTGGTGCCTGTGAGTATATCTGTAAATCATCTGCGTAAAGGTGGTAGGACGAAAGTAAGTGCTTAGAGATAGAATTTATGAAAATTGCGAATAGTAATGGAGATAGCACGCCACCCTGCGGTACACCGACAGTTGTGCTACACCATGACGAGTACGACTCATCAACGCGTATACGCTGTCGGCGTCCAAACAGGTAACTATGAAACCAGTCAATTACCGTTGGAGATATGTTAATAGAGCGGAGAATGGCAAGCAGGATGTGGAAATCCACGGTGTTAAATGCGTTGCTAAGATCAAGTAGGGACAAAAGCGTGAGTTTTCCACCATCCATGCCTAGCCTTATCTCATCAGTGATATGAACCAATGCTGTAGTAGTACTATGACCAGGACGAAAACCAGATTGGAATGGATTCAGGAGAGCATTCTTGGAAAGGAAAGTACAGAGTTGTGTATGTACAAGACGCTCAAGGACTTTGGAGAGGAATGGAAGTATGGATATAGGACGGAAATCAGTAAAGGAACAGGGTTTGGATTTTTTAGGGATCGGTACTACTTGTGCATCTTTCCACGCAGATGGAAATACACCGCTGGTAATTGAGTAGTTCAGGATATGGCAAAGGACAGAGAGGATTTCATCTAGGATAGGCAGGATCATATTTCGACTGATACAGTCATTACCAACAGCATTTAATGAGATAGAAATTATGCTCTTTTTAACATCACAACCGGAAAATTGCTCGAAAACAAAAGGTGAGTAGCTGGGAGTTGGGATACGTGAAAGATCTTGTAACGTGTTAGTTTTTCTTGTCCCATCAAAGTTGGACGAAGCAGAGAAATGTGCGTTAAGTGAATCTATATTTATATCTTTGGGGATTGCGTCATTGTGCGACTTACCAACTCCCAGTGTTCTAAGAAATTTCCAAATTTTAACTGGATCTCCGTTTTCAACCGAGTTGTGAATATGCTGGCGTTGTGCTTTCCTACACACCTTATTGCAGAGATTTCTGGCACGTATGTATTTTTCCAAATTCACAGGGTTTGGACGGCATTTGTACTTCGCCTTGGCAGCCGCTTTCTTTGACATAAGTATTTTGATTTCGTCAGTAAGCCAAGGTGCAGGTAGGTGTTTTAATTTAATGGCACGGATTGGTGCATGCACATCGTAGAGCTGAGTTAATTTGTCTGTAAACATATTGACTTTGATATCTACACAGTCTGATGTGTACAAAGGAGACCAATCTATACTACGGGCATCTGCGCAGAGCTTTACAATGTCCATCCCACCAAAGTTGCGTTGCATAATAATTCTCGGTTTTGCCTTTGGTGGACGTATTTTATATGAAAGATAGATTAAATCATGGTAAGAGAAACTGTCTGCAGAGCACTGACCATGTTTGGATACAAAAGTAGGGGAAGAAACAAAAATGAGGTCAAGAAGAGAAGGTACAGAGTTTGGGAAATGGTGTGTAGCATGAAGAGGAAGAATAGATAAATTGCAAGAATTTAAAATACGCCTAAATGTGGTGGAACGATTATCCTGTTTTAAGAGGCAGGTGTTAAAATCACCCATTATAATTGTGTGACTGTAAGAAAGTACCAAAGTTTCTAGGATGTGTTCAAAAGAAGGGAAAAAATTTATACGTAACGAAGGGGAATAATAAACACCTAGAAGAACTTTAGCACGATTTAGTTCCACTTCTAAGAATAGATGCTCGCCGGCATTCGAGGGTGGTGGTTGCGGCGAGATGCTAACTATTCGGTACGGAATTTGAGCACGTAGGTAAATAGCAACACCGCCACCACCACCAACCGCGCGATCATTTCTTATTAGGTGGTACCCCGGAAGAGAATATGAAGTTGATGGGAGACATGGTTTGAGCCATGATTCTGAAACGAGAATAGCATGAATGTTCCTACAGTCAAAGGTTGCCAGCATATCAGGGAAATGAGCTGGAATACTTTGGGCATTTATATGGACTACATTAAAGTTCCCTGCGACGTCAGAGAACTGAGACTGAAGAATGTCTGCAAGTGAAGGCAAACTAGTAAAATTGTCATTGAGACTACTAGCAGTTAAAAAGCTGTCATCGTCACTATTTGTATCTAACATAATACATCGACTATATTAAATAACAATATATCTATAATATATAATAAATTAACTATATCAATACAATAAAACGTTATATATTTATATTATATAGAATACTTAAATAAAAATATATTGTAAAACGGTGTAAAGTCAGTCCACCCGCCAGTTGCGTGTTACAAGAAGAGTATTGTAAATAACACTACATAGCTTTATAGAAGAAAGAAACAAAGAGAAAAAAACAATTAAAATGCGTAATAAAATTTGAACCAGGTGAATTTGTTAAATAAGTAAAATATAAAAAAAAAAGTATATATAAAACAAAATAATATTTGACATAGGCTGAGGATAAAATACCAATGATTCAGATTGGCAGTAGTACGTCAAGCAAGTGACATAACTGACATATGATACGTCAAAGTGAAAAATACTGTGAAAGTTAAAACTAAATACAATTTTATGTTATGAAGAAGGTAGAAAAAATAATATAAATTCACCCAGTCGCAAAAACAAACAAACAAGAAACCTATTTTTTCGAAGCCACCGTCCGCTTGGTTTTCGCAGCAGCAACCTTCCCCACAGGTTTCTCTGGGTCTGCGACTTTAATTTTGTTGAGGTCGCCCAAGCACAGCACCCGATGCCGACGACCATCCGCGCCAGGGACGAATACCGAGCCTTCCCTGGTCCAGCACTTTGTCACGCCAAACTTCTCCCGCGCTGCCATGAACGCCACATGCCGCGTTCGGGTCAAAAACTCAGACAGCGTTACTCCGGACCCCTTCAACTTAGTTTTGGCAAACCATATGCTGTCTCGAACTGATGTGCTCCGGAACTTGACGAGAATAGGTCTAGGCTTATTTGGTTGGAGACGGCCCATTCGATGACAACGTTTGATATCTTCCGTAGTGAATGTATCAAACTTCAGCCGTTGCTTCACCACTTGGACGACCATCTCAGCTGTTTCTTGACTCTTCTCCTCTTCAACGCCGTGCAGGAGAATCATATTTCGACGGCTGCGTGTCTCCATACTGTCCACAGTGCGGGCGACAGACTCCAACTGTTGCGAAAAGGACTTAAGTGTCTGGATTATGAAGTCCTTGAAAGCCACAAATTCTTCTGCCAAGCCGCCCGTACCAGTAGAGCTCTTCTTGAGGAGATCCGCTTCGAACTTGGCCATCCTTTCCTCAAAATATTGTAGCAACTGTTTCTTTTTATTGTAAACATAACAGCCTTTTTCTGTGAAAGACACACTGTTTCCTTTTTTAATTAATTGACTTACTGATAGTAGATTAGTAGTCAGAGATGGTATACAGCGTACGTCTTCTACCACGATGTCGTACTCGCAATCATCAATTGTGGTCGTTATTTTAACATTGCCAGAACATAATACTGTCAACTTCTCACTATTAGCTACGACAATTTCTTTATTTTGTTCATATTTGGCATTCATTACCCAGCCTTCATTTGCTGTTAGGTGTACACTTGCCCCGGAGTCAATATATCAATCATTTTTGTTGAAATTCGCACTTAAAAATACAGCACTGAATGCGTTTGATTGCACTCTTTCCGTATTTTTCTTCTGTGCAAAATTATTTTCAGTCATGCACTGATTTTTGTAATGGCCGACTTGTTTACAACGGTAGCATTTCACTGCCGTGTTTGACTTTGACAGAACAGTATTGTCAACATTATACTCTTTCTTGGCCATAGACAATTTTTTTTTATTTTGGTTTGCATGATTAATAAAGGCGCCGTTCATTTCGCTTTCGTATTCTACTGACTCCATATCTAATAGTTTTGTTTTAATATTGTCTGCCGTAATGGAAATTCCTGAATGTTCTATTGCCATTATCATTGGAGCAAAACGATCAGGCAATCCAGCCAACAACAATGACCCTGTCCACTGATCATTTATTTGAAATCCTGTTCCGCTTAGTTTTTGCGCTGTATCAATAATCTGCGTCACATATGATGTCATTGAAGTGCAATTTTCTCGTCGGATTGAAATTAAATTTCTTAATAGACTAATTCTTCGTGAAAAGCCACTACCGTCAAATAATTGCTGTAATGTATCCCACAATTCTTTTGAGGATTTTACATTTTTGACGTGGACATACAATTTCTTTTTCTTGTTCTGGCTTTATGCAATGTTTCATGCCTTCCAGAACTAAAAAAAAATTCTGCAGCGAAACACCACTTCGAATAATTATCGCGTCCCTTTAGTTTCGGCACATTTACTAGGTAGTTGCTAGACATTTTGTCAAACTGATATACTGGAACTGATAAACTGCGATAATTAAAATTACAGCTAAATCGCACTGGATACTGTCTTTTAACACTTGCTTGCAAAATCCTTGTTAAAACGAATACTGTATTTTAACACTTGCTTACAAAATCCTTGTTAAAACGACTCAATTACGATTTTATGAGCTCTCTGGGCCCATAACCTGAAATAAAATGACGTATTCCCAGAGTCGAGTGGCAAAGACTGACAATGTTTTATTTTGAACTATAGAAGTAAACATAATTCAAAGTACATGTCTATATGTCTACCGACAATAAAAGACATGGCCAGTACGATACATGGCCAGTGCTAATACATACTGTGTAGATATTAAACCTTCAACTAGTTTGTCATATTAGGTGACTTTAATTTGACCTCATGTAATAAGGCTACTTCACACTTTAATAACTTTATGGAATTTTGTAAACTGAAACAGTACAACTATGTTAAAAATAAATATGGAGGCATTTTAGATTTGATTTTAATAAACATTGAAACTGACAGTATTAGTGTGGATGGCGATGTCGAATCTCTTGTGCAAATGGACGCATATCACCCACCTATCGAGATTACAGTTACTGTTAGTATCTCAACAACAGTGTTGAAATCCCAGCCATCTGGCATATCTGGCATCAACATAACAAAATAAATACACCACACCCGTTTGGAATTTCCGTAAGGCTAATTTACTTGGTTTGTATGCAGATATAGGTAACATAGATTGGTCCAACGTATTACAGCAATATGATGTTAATGTAGCAGTAGATACTTTATATGAGAACATAAACAAAACAATAAATGATAACGTTCCAAATAAAATTCCATATTCAACAGTCCCAACGCACTCTTATCCTACATGGTAAAACTCTGAAATAATTCGGCTTATAAAAGTAAAATACAGTAATTTTATCAAATACAAAAATAATGGCCTACAGTTTAATAAAAAAATGTTCAAGTTTTATAGAACTATAGTAAAAAAACTTATTGATGATGCATATAAGAAATACATAAAATCTATAGAGAAAGATATTAGTAAAGAGCCTGCTAGTTTCTGGAAATACGTGAAAAATAAACGCAACAATAGACAATGTAACAAAGAATATTTATTAGGATCTAAAACAGTAACAGGTCAGGAGGCGGCTGACGCATTTGGTGAGTATTTTAGTTCTATGTTTCAAAAAAAATCGCCCGAATTAAATCCTGTCAAAGCGTGAGCGTGCTGCGAACGATCAATAATTGAGTGCTGCGCATGTGCTGTCTGTCAGTACTATGTACTGTCTCATCATACATTGTTAAATGTCACTGTCATTACATCGTTTGCTTATATAAACTAACTAGAGGACGCCAGCAGCTACGCCTGCATTTTTTTTTAATTTACCCGTTTTGCCCGATCCCGTGGGAATTTCGGGAAATCCCGTCTTAGTGCACCCCTACGGTTCCCAAGGAACATACATGCCAAATTTCAGCTTCCTGCGGCCAATAGTTTCGGCAGTAGCGTGTCTGTCAGTCAGTCAGTAACGCAAGGATTTTATATATTAAGATAATTATTGTAACTACCTTGACTAATCCCTACTTATATTTGGTATAAATGCGAAAGTGTGTATGTACATATGTCGGTACCGATTTCACTTCTACTAATTTTATAAGTGCGAAGGTGTGTTTAGAGTCATATTGGACCGTAACTTTGACATTTGATTAATAATAATAATAATATTCTACCACATTCACACAACACCATCTAGTCCCAAACTAAGCAGAGCTTGTACTATGGGTACTAGATAATGGATAAACATACATATATACTTTTTTTTTGTAAATACATACATATTATACATAGAAACACCCAGACCAAGACAAACATCCATGTTCATGCACACAAATGTTTGACTTGAGCGGGAATCGAACCCGCGACCTTCGGCGTAGCAGTCGCTTACACTCCCGCTGCGCCAACCGTCCGCCATGATTGTATGTAAGGTAATGTTGTTGAGTAGGTACTCGTACTTTTCGGTAGATAATGGATACTGACCAAGTTATTTCGGACCCTATAGAGTTTCTGAACTCTTTAGAATTATCAGGAGTGCCTTCACATAAATTGAGACTGAAAGCTGATGTTCCAGTCCTGTTAATGTAGAATCTTAACGCACTAAAACTATGTAATGGTAAACGGCTATAAGTAAAACACCTAGGACGAAACATTATAAAAGCTATTATAATGAGTGGGACGTCAAAAGGTAAAACCGTCGTAATTCCCCGCATACCCATTATTCGCCAAACAATAAAGGAGATTTGTGTTACCCCGAATTTAACGCAAGCGAAGCCGCGGCAAAAGCTAGTAATTACATAATTTATTTACAATGATGTTTTTAATCCATAATTACGCCCCGCGCGCGGAATGCAAAGTCAGCGAAATATTTTTTTTTTCAAATGCTTACATCTAAATAATTTTCTAAGCTAGTATTGCTATAACTATTTTATTACATAGATAATATTACCAGGTATATAAAAACAAAAGGAAGTAAGTTTCAGGTAATACTTTTATTATGATAAACAAAAGTGTCGAGTAAGTATTTAAAGACGACATTGCTTACGTTACGGCCGCTCGCCTAAAGTAAACATTTCATTCAAACGTAATTTGTTTCATACCATTAGAATGAGTCATTCATTAGGTTGCAGAAAAATAAACACCACTCCACTCACGTTATTAACAATCGAACAAAAACTAATTTATTGAGCGCGCCCGTCTTTAAGTGGCGGCGCGCACTTGAAATTTGTCGATGCTGAGTCAGTACTTAAAAAAGGTGAGCGGGCAAGCGGACTAACAGTAGATGAAATCTGGCTACATATGATAAGAATGATTCGATACGATACTTGCCATTAAGTACTTATTGAGTAAAAGCATCGAATGCAAAGTACAAAATTATGGATATTGAAAGGAAAAATACTCGATACCACAGAGTATCGATATTTTTCCGTGCGTTGGTTAGTATAGTATTATATGTAACAGCAACGGAGGAGAGGCCGTGTTTGGCTTGAGCATCGGTCGCATGAAGCAGTATAGACCCACTACGATAACCCCATTTAATTAAAAATACAAAACCTTTTTGCTACTTTATCATTAAAAACTTTTTTAAGGTTTTTAATAAGAAAGTAGATTATTTATGAAAAATATGCAAGTATAGTCCGTTCACAGTTATTTTACCTCTAGCTGTTAGATTGGCCAACCTGGGCATTGTGTTGCTATATTTGGTATATAATACTCCCATTTTAAATATACATTATTGCTAAAAAAGTACTTATTTTTTTATTGCCTAAGCGATCCTATTAAATATTTGGAAGTAATGTTTGTAACAAAACCTCTTGATATTGGCATTGCTGTATGCATGTACATTTATTTTCTTACGAAATAACTAATTTACTATGAAGATAAGTAGTTATAATAAAAATGTTGTCTATTTAATATATAAAGGTAAACGCATCATAATTACGCCAACGTGAGTTTCTAATTATTAAATACAAAAACTGCAAATTTAATTTTCATATTTATTTTGAATAAAAATGATGTGGGTGTAAAATTACACCTCTGCCTACCCTTGCATGGAAACAGGCGTGCGTGAGTCTAGAAGAATGATCCATGTGGTCTGCCAATGTTATGATGATTCGTAACTGCTGTCATATTCTGTATCAGACTCAGAATATAATTCTATTATGAACCTGTCCATTTCAGCATCCGTAGACCCATCTGTTTCACGAAGCTTGTCTTCAATGTGGCGCTCATGTTTGCATTGTTTTTGTCAGTGTTCTGCAGTGATAGATTGAAAATCTTCTTCAGCTAAATTCACAATGTTGGTTGCCTCTTGTCCTAAATTTTTCCTTGTGACTCGCCTCTTAATGAGACTCCACATAAGTTCAATTGCGTTTAGCTCGCAGTGGTATGGCGGTAATCTAACCACTTTGCGGCCATGAGCTTCAAGCATTTGAATTTTTGAAGCATTTCCACTAATATTGGGTAAAATGTTATGCACGGGTAACCCTATTTTACATTCCTGTCATAACAGCGTACAATTCCAACATAAAAAAAATAAACACCGACATCTGTCAGAGGTAAAATAACTGTGAACGGACTGTAAGGTATAATCCTTAAAGTAAGCAAGTAATAGAGACCGTATTAAAATAGCAACCTAACCCAATATATTTACTTCACTCTGACTTATGATTTTCTTCTCATGTAAGAGAAAGATAAATATACAAATGTCATTTCGAATCTTCGAAACTGTCGTAACTTTTAACTAGACTAGTGATGTGCTTACTCAAAATGAATTTCGATAAAATATCGATAATGTTTGCAATAAATCCTTAGATATGGTTTACTCAGAATGAATATTAATTGAATGTTGATAAATCCTCAGATAAAGTAAAATATGTGAATAAATCCAGCTTATACTTTAACACTAGTTAATAAGTTACGAAGAAAAATATATTTTTAAATTACCTTTTTAAGGTGAATAAAGCAATTGATATTCATAATATCACTAATAATCACTACCTATATGCAATAATAGGGTCAATGATGAGATCATTACCACGTAATGGCTTTCGAATACAAAACCACGTTACGTATTTCAGACTTTTGGAAGATATATGGTTATTATTTAGAAAATTATCACGATCGTTAAGTGTTCGTCTAAAATCTTCCAAACCAAGTTAAGCCTTTTCAAATTGAAGGGAGGTCCGAGCCCAGTACGCTCAGTTACATAATTATAATTATATTAAATCACCAATCGAGAGCAGGCTGCAGTAATAAGTGAGTTAACTAACAGATTAGAAATACAATTTAACTGCAGCGTCAATTTTAAATAAAATATTACACACATAATGAACCACATTTATTTAGGGTAAAATAGAGAAAGTCACAGACAGTGTCATTGGCTTAGTTAGAAAAAAAAACTCAAATCTTTACAAAATCATATTATATATACAGGTCAAATTAATTACGCCCCTATAGAACATAACGCCTACGTCTAAAATAAGTAAAAAATAATTTATAAGAATTAACGCAGGAGCCCGCATGGTGCGTAAGAAACAAAATAAAATTGTGTGCGTACTTCTAACTGGCACCGAACTCAAAAAGTGTTGTTGTTAAAAATATTAGTTTTTCTGCTGCCAAGTGCGAGCATCTTTAGATGTTGGTAAAGGCTCTTGGCAATTAGTCCATTTACTGACACAACTATCGACATAATGATCGCCGAGTTCACATCCCACATATCGACAATCTCATGAGCTGGGCCCAAATATTTGAACTCCTTCTCTTTTTCTGCTTTTACGAGATTGCTGTCATGCGATATGGTAATAAATCTATCAATGCGAGTCGCTCTGCTCGGTCGATCACTACAATATCACACTTATTGGCTACAATAAAGCTGTCTGTAATGATAGACCTATACCAGGACAACAACGTACGACCAATTTTTCGAGAACTGGGTCGGGCACAATCTGTATCTGTACTACGGTGAACCAATGAGATTATATTTATGGACTAGTTGCTGATGGCTTATCTTGGCCACTTGATTGTGTCTGTGCAAATACTGGCCATTGGCAAAACTCGAACAACTGGATACTATATGTCTGAGAGATTCCCCGGGCTGGTGACATGCCCGCCATATGTCAATCGCACCGTCCCTCAGTACATACGATCGGTAGTTGTTTGTCATGACAACTTCGTCCATAATTATGAAGACAAAACCTTTGGTTTCACCAAAGAGAATAATAGAAATAAGAGAATAGAATATTAATAAAAATTATTACACAAACCTACAGTACTGCAGGTTTATGTAATTATTTCTATAAAAGTAAAAGACAGAGGAGGATTAGTATCACCATCTAAATATGTATTACATATTTTAAAAGTCACAGTAAAGGTTGTACGTGAAGGCACAAGCCGAAAGTTTGTGATGATCGATGAAAACACTTTTCTTGAGATATATAATTGTATTCAAGTATACTTATTTTTCAAAGAAATATTGCAGTATAGCTTCTACATCACAAAAGTGCAAAGGCTACATTCTTTTTTGCAATAACTGTCACCCACATCGGCGAATACGTGGGCTGAAGCTAGTCTATAAAATAAAAGTATCGATAAAGTTATAACGTCACTATGTTTATGCGTCACAATCTTTATACGAATAAATCAAAATGTCTATGAACAAAGTACCAAAGTTGCAGGGGAAGTTTTTTTAAATTTTGATGGGTAATGGGTCCCCACACGGTGACCTATGTCAGACCTTTTAGTGATGGTCTTGCATGAGGATCCCTCCATCTACAACATATTATATATAATCTAAGGTATAATCTGCGTAAAAACCTGTCACGTATGCGTCAGAGGTCTATATAGACAATTTTAGGTGGACGACTATAATTAAGTTTTTCATTTGTGACGTCAATCCTTGACGCATCACTCGGCCCGGTCGACCCCGCCGCCCGCGCCCTGAAACGGACTATAAATATTGAAGCGCTGGCTGCGCCCGGCCCTTTCTGGCGCCTACAGGCAGACGAGCTAAGTGACCAGCTTTCCTGGACGACCCGGCAGCGGACCCTCATCAATCTCCTTACCATCGCCGAATCACGCGACCCTGTCTATACCTTTTCGATAGCATTTTATTGAAATTTTTTTCTAAATTTGCTTTGCTAAATAATGTTAGATTTACTTGACGAATTAAATTAATTTTTATTGTAACATTTAACCACGTTTCTCATTTAAACACCCCCTAAGTAGGGAAAACGTTACACATTATTTTTAAAACATTTAGGACCTATATTTGGTGTTTTGGTGGATTCTATGATAAGTTTTATAATTTTTGTATGGCGACGGCGCGTCGCAACCCTGTCCGTCATAAACAGCCACGACTACTCTGACAAGTGTCTGATTTATGAAGAATAAGTTTTATGATATTGTCAAATTTAATATCTGAATGTGAATGCATAAAATCATACAATTTCAAAGCAAACAATAAAATTTGAGGAGTATGATTTGTTTTACGTTCTTTAATTGTTTTCATCTCGCATAGAGTATATAATTATACATAACTAATATATTATTCCCTCTACCACTTTTATACACGATACCAATCTTCAAAAACCTAGTTGCATAACGGGTCTCAGACTAACTTTTTTGTATGACAGGCATTGTGCACATTCCATAATAATATTCTTGGACAACTTACACCCAATCATGTGATCCCAAAATAGGCGGAGCCTATAGTATAGTAACCAGCAACGATGTTACAAGTAAATTAGAAGTAGATACGGTATAGGCGTACCAAAAGCAGGACGCTAAACAATAAGCCAGTTGGCAAGTCAGACGTATGTTTGTGTGACGTCGCGAGCCGGCGTTATAGTGAAACTGACACATCTTGTCAACGGAAATTAAAATAAAATATGGAGTTATCGATACGTGAGTTAGTGTACCATTTCTACGGATTGATTACTACGTAGGTAACGTATCTAGGACTTTTCTAATATCATTGGTAACCAGACACCTGATAAATATATACTTCTAAAACTATAGGTAAGTACATATTATAGATAAATTATATCCAGACACTGAACAAATCATCGTGTCTATCACACAAAGATTATCTAGTATCCATGACCTCCGGCGTAGAAGTCACGGGCACTAAGCACTAGACCAACAGGCTAGTCATATAGAGAGACAAAGTTTAAGCAGGAGTGGTTTTCAGTAGCCAATATAAACCTTTCACGTCACACATTATTATGATCTGATGAAAATGCTAAAATAGCTTATATTATTATATTATCCTCTAGTCTGTATGTGATTTTTGCGTAAATTTGAAGTCCACAGACAAGAGTCTATACACTACTACGCATACATTGTCTTGTGATTCTGACAAAATAAACTTCAAACCAATGCTGTATATCGATACATGACAAGATGTACGCATGCTCTAAATTCCGTTATGACGTCACGAGCCGTTCCGCCCGCGCTTGATTTTCATTTTTTTCAGTCCACGGAATGTTTTCTGTTCAGAGCAAAATCAAACGTTCGTGGTAGGCAGTAAGCTCATTTTTAGGGTTCCGTACCTCACAAGGTAAAAAAAAGGAACCCTTATAAGATCACTTTCTTGTCCGTCTGTCTGTCTGTCTGTCTGTTCGTGTGGCACCACTAATTTTCTCAGGAACGGGTGGACCTAGCAAATTGAATTTATACCAGATACTGAGGTCTATGGTGTATAAGAATCAGGGTCCTGGGTCAACCCAATAAAAAGATATGGTCAAAATTAGATTTTTGCGAAAACTTGTAAGTACCAAATTAACCCTAATTTTCAACTTTTTTTATTTTCGGAATTTTTCTTTACTTGTGCTGTAAGACCTTGGTTTTAACCAAAATTGACAATACTAGGTCAACCGTAAGTGCCCTATAGATTTTGGGTCGAAAATAGGTTTTCGAATTTCGTTTACGGTAACTACCATATAGGTATGGTAGTTACCGTTGAACTAGAATCACGAAATTTGGCCAAAAGCAGGGTCTTACAGTACAAATAAAGGAAAAATAACAAAAAATATAAAAGTGTAAAATTTAAGGGTGTCTCCATACATACATAGTAGACTCCATTTAAGATAGTCTTCTAAGTTGTATGGGCGCTCATACAGATTTAGAGGAGTAGCGTAATTAGCACAAACCTCAAATAAGGTAAAATGCGTACGGAACCCTCGGTGCGTGGGTCAGACTCGCACTTATCCGATTTTTTTTTATGAATTATATGATTTTGAGAGCCTAAAAACATTACAAAACCGAAAAGCGGTCCCCGAAAATGGGCACCGAATTTTTTCAGTCCGGAACGGAATGAAACGTATGCGTGTTTTCCTATCAAAGCAAAATCTATCGTTTGCGGTGGTTAGTCCGTTTATTTTAGAAAATACATTTGACAAGTGAAGCTATGAAGCTCGCTAGTCTCACTGAATTCCGCCATCGAAAAGCGGCCCCGAAAAGCGGATGTCTGCGGCCAGGCTTAGAATGTTTTCATAAACATGTTATGTATTTAGTATGCAGTTGAGTATAATATTATTGTTGAATATAACATCGTATCAATCTTTAAAAGAAATACACGACTTTATACGATGTCTACCAAATATTATGAAATAACAAACATATTTACCTAAAATTCAAAAGGACTATGTGCAGAAGCATTTAAATGGATAATTTAATGGAAAAAAAATAAGAACTTTATTTAAATGGAAAAAAAAATAAGAACATTTTTTACTCTCCAACTGGAGAGTAAAAAATGTTCTTATTTTTTTTTCAATTTACTTACAATCGAATATATTTTCTGATGATTATTTTAATCGTTTTACCGTTACAGTTCAAAGAACAACGCCCATTTTTCTTAGAGACCAGCTGTAGACAGTCAAAAATTATGGTAGTTTTTATTGCATTAGATAAAAGTGTGTTAAACTAGCACTTTGAGATTGATCAGAGGTCCGTCGCAACTATAATTTTATTAAAAAAGGACAAAAAAACATTAGGTATGAACATACTTTTATTAGGATAGTTCAAATATTTCATAGTTTTGAGTAGAAAGGAATGTGTTAATCGTTTGGTAGAAGGGTAGAAACACAAAAAAAAATGCCAAAAGTCGTAAAAGAGATCCAAAAACATAAAAAGGCATTCGTAATGCGCACGGGCTAATAACAAACAAAAGCAATTGAATATGACATTATTGACATTTATTAAGAGTCAAAAAAGTATTACCATTTTGCAGTTTTTAAACGATATTGATTAATCGATATAGATTTTGGACATAGGTTATCAACTTATCAATCTTTAGATTTGGTTCAAAATCAAACTTATTTGTAGTTAATCGCGTATATACCTTAAAAATACACACATAAAAAATGTTTAAAGACCAAATAAAGATTTGCTAGTCACTTAAATAATTTTGAGTACTGAAAACGGGAAATCGATTAAGAAGAAGTGATAATCGCTTTAATATTATCATTTATTTACTGGCAACTTCTGATCTATTACGTTTTGGCTATATAACACATATATAACACATCTCTTTAAACATATTTTTATTGAATAGGTTTCTCGGCACACTTATAATAATGCCTATAAATTAAGTTATAAATTAAAAGGATTATTCAACAGCAAATTGAAACTCTATTGTGCTGTTCATGAGTTCCAAACTGGGCCAGAAATGGGCATTGTTCTTTTAGAGTCGCAACAGAAAATCAATAGTTATGAATATAATATACGACACACGGGACAGGGAAATATTATATATATTAGATTTAAATAACTTAACTAGCTGGAAGATTAAAGATCTTGAAAACAGAATAATTAAATTAATGTATGGTAGAAAAAACTTACGTCTGTCTATAAACCTGTAGATAGATAGATAGATAGAAATGCTTTATTGTACAGCAAAGGCAAAACAATTACAGAAAAAGACATTTATAAACTTAGGTCTAGTTGTACATGGGCGGTCTTATAGCAGGTTGCTATTTCTTACAGACAACCTGATGGACTATATTCAATTATATTATGCGAAATCGGGTAACTAATGGTGTACTACATAATAGATACATAATCTTCATAGTAAATAGCTTTAACATAAATACTATACACTTAATACTACATACATAATTAATACTATATTAATTATTATAGATACTATAAAAGATGATATGAGATATATAATATACATGTATAAATATATATGTATATTATATAATTATATATTAATTATATAATATATATATATATTAAATATATACATATACATCTACTATAATACATACTTCAATACATTATGATATAATAAACCATTACTAGAAACTATTTAATTAACATTATACATACAATAACAGTAATGATCAAAATGCAAGTAGTGTTGAGTGACAAGGTTTTTAAAAATTGGTAGGTTTTAGCCTGACTAATATTTAGTGGCAACGTATTCTACAAGCGTACAGCTTAAACTGCAAAGGATTTATCACTAAAAACTGTAGAATGTGGAGGGACTTTCAATTTAAGATTTTCTGATGATCTCACGTACTTCTAGTGTTTCACGGAGATATTCAAAACATCTTTTGAGATACATAGGAAACGAGGGATTGAATAATATATTGTAAAGAAAACAAAGGATGTGAGTATTCCGTCGAAGGCGGATTGGCAGCCATTTGAGCTTGTTGCGAAATTCAGAGATGTGATCATATTTACGTAAACCAAATATGAATCTTATACAAAAATTCTGAAGTCGCTCAAGTTTATCTAGCTGGACCTCATTGAGATCTAGATAGCTGACATCGGCATAGTCAAGAATTGGTAGGAGAATAGATTGTACAAGTGCAATTTTAGTGGTGATCGGAAGAAAGTTACGTAGTCTGCGCAGTGAACCCTGTATCCTATATTTTTTATTTTAAGTCCTTGGGTTTTAATATGTAATCCGAAATACTTACAATTAGAGATCTAGTCAATATGTATTTATTTATTTATATATATATCGGAATGGTCATCAGTACGGGACGTCAACGACTACGAAACGGAAGTGCGAAGATGGCGCGCTTCGACAGAGTCTAGTGTGACATTCGCTACAGTTGAAGAGGGGGGTGACGGTTCACGTTGAACGGAGCAAGATAACTATCACTTCTCCTGGAGACTCCGAGCGGACAACAAGTACCTAGAAACTGTCACTCGTTTCGTGTTCAGTAATACAAAATAGCTAGTCAGTTTTGTTAAATTTGATTTGGTGTGAACTTTTAACAAACTGTGATGTGAAGTGTTGATACCGGCCAAGAATCAAGCTACCCGCCGACATATAATATTGACGTAAGATTGTTTAAATTTTGAACCAAGGACTTTATTTTACAAAATAAGTAGATATAAATTAATGCAAATACAATTTTTATCTGGATAAAATAAGATTTATATTTAAGTAGCCAATTTATGATAAGTCGACGCCAAGCGTATGAGTAAAAATCTACGAAAGCGTTGTTCTAGCAATCCGTTCTTTTTCCTTGTTTTTATAGATTTAGCCGTATTTAAGCGCCCATTCAAGCGTCCAACATCGCATAATTGAAAATCGCACAACTCTTCTTGAGTGGGTTTTTCGATTTATTGAAATGACACTTCCTTTGTGTTATTTGTTACTTAATTAACTCACGTATATTTTAAATGAACATTAAAATTGCAAAGAATATTTGTATTTATATAGTATTTTCTTGTATTCATGCCATCACAACACTTTCATTGGAATTTGTTTTAGTAATTGAACGGTGTTTCAATTATAAAAAGTTGAAGAAAAATGTATATTATTATGTTAAAAATATTTATATTACATAATAATATAAATTTATTCCGCCTACAAAATAAGACAGAAATTTGAAAAACCTGCAGAAGATTCAACACACTTTGGATTACTTATATTTATTTTGAGAGAACACAATCCGTATTGACCAAAGGTGGCAATAAATGTTGTATACAAAGTACTTTAAAGAGTGTGTCAAAATGGTGGTTCAAATGTTAAACGGGTACTGAATATGCAAAAGTCTAGAAACTAGGGCAACTTACGAACATGAGGGGTGGTATGATTGGCTTATAAATACAACACTGTCTTTCTTAGAAATTTTTGCTGCGAGAAAATATAACGCAGCATTAAATTTGTTAATAGTCCATTAATGAAATAAACATTCAAAATTTACATATTTTTTTTAATTCTAACCCGTTAAAATTTCACACAGGTTACGAGATACTATCAACCGGCCCAGATTTGTTGGTTCAGTTTACGGCTAACTCCAACATACCGGGTCAAGGTTTCAAGGCGAGCTACCAGTTCCAAATGGACGACAACCCTAATTCAGGCTTAGTAAGCTTGTAATAGTTTTAAATTATATTTCACAAACGCACGAGTTGGGTCTGTTGTGTATATTGGACAAAATAATATAACGTATTCAGTGGTTTATCCGGGTTATGCTACAAGCAAGTTTGGATTTTATTTTTAGGTGTGTACCTACGTATATTTTCAGCTTACACTATAATATTTGTAATAAGTCAATTAGTATTTTAGGATGTTATGAAATATTTCATTTCATCATTGTAAGTTGAAATCATAATTTTTTTATTAGTCACTGTCAACCTCGAAATAAGACTTGGAAATGTAACCAATGATTTGTTGCATGAGTTTTATTATAATAATGTGAGATTATACCCATGGCTGAAAGATCATTTACTTATATATAGCCGATTATATAGGTTGCATAATCAACTGAGGCGATTATAATAACGAAGTAAGAGGTAATAAAATAAATATATAATAATAAATATATCTTCTTTCTCTTAGCGTTATCCCAGTTTCAATCTGGGGTCCGCTTACTAGTCTAACCGGATTTGGCTGAATATTAGCTTTTCCACAGAGCGACTGCCTGTCTGACCTCCGCAACCCGAAGGTATAGCGATATTCCATGGTTTAGACTAGTGTCAGTTTATTTAGAAGGTACTGACGCCCTGTAACGACTGTCAAAGATCTTCATGACAACCGGGACCGACGGCTTATCGTGCTCTCCGAGGCACGGGACAAGCGATAATTAACAATTCAATGCGCACATAACTCCGAAAAGTCATTGGTGCGCGCCGTGGATTCGAACCCGATACCCTCTGCATGGCAGTCTGTTGGTATATCCACTCGGCTATCGCTGCCTCAATAATAATAAATATATAATAAATAAAAATATAATATTATACATACATATAAATAATTATAAGTGAGTGAGTGAGAAATCAATCCTATCAACTTACATGATTACATTTTACATTTGAAAGTTGGTTCGGCGATACACCGAAACCGATTAGGTTCTAGGCGACTTGGAGAAGGAAATGGACTGTATACAAAGGATAGCGGGTTTTTAGCCGCCTAGGATTGGATTTGGGAGAAATGATTGTGAGTGGGTATAGGATATTCCAAGGACGGAGGGCACTTACCTTATACGGCGATCTTCTTCGTTTCCGAAGGGCAGTCTCCTGGTGGTTTCGTGTTGCAGCTGCTTGATTCACTTCACTACACAGTCACTTCCACTTGCGAGCGGTTTATATAATCGGTAATAACTATAGCGGGAGCGGCGCGGTGATCCGGTATGGCCGACGCGTATCTAGCGAATCGAATGTTCTCGAAAGTTCTGGACTGTCTCTCGCGTCGACGTTTCGCGGCGACCAATCAGGCGAAAGGCAGTGACTCTTCCAGGGAGTGGGATAGAGAGGGACGGAAATATGGTATCGCTCGCACTAAACAAGCGTGGAACGATTGACGTTGATGCGATTAGTTATAGATATGAAGGTAGATGGCGCTACCATATCCCCCCGGCCCTAAAGGGTTGCCTTTAAAAAAAATAGAATTGATCTTAGCTATGTTGAGTGTACTACCGCATAACCCATCAATAGGCTAAGACAGCATTGACAGCATGAAATTCGAGACAGACGCGTTGCCGGACAGTTTGAGATTTAAAGCTTGGTCAAAGTAGGTAGACGCTAGGACGCGCGTGTCCTGATATCTGTCAAGTAGTGACTGAAATATGACCTGATAATTCTCAGCACTGGGTGTGACACCTGCAAATACGGACTGGGCTTTCGGTGACAGTTTACCTTTTAAATAGTACAATCTGTCAGAATCTGTCAGAGAACCATTATCGTGCACTGTAGACTTAAAACTTGCATAGAATAACTGCCAATTTCGTATATCTCCGTCAAACGACATAATCTCGATTGGTGGTAATCTCGGTTTGCGGGCAACGGGCTCTGCTGAACATTTACCCTCCAATTACGATTGTATACGCTTAATAAGACAATAAAGATCTTCGAATGAGGTATACGCCTGATAGTTCGGTTTTTCATCAGGATTGATAGAAAGTAATCTTGCGTTATAATCGCCTAACAACTTATGAAAATCTGTTCGAATACTATCTACTGTCATACAATAACTGAGAAATGCTTCGCTATTACTGTCAGACATAGAAGCGGTTTTTGAACGCTCGTATATGTTTTGAATGCGCTCAAATAAAATATTGCGTTTTGCTTCTAAGATTGTCATCTCTTTGTCTTCCGACACGCGTGACTTCTTTTGTTGTGACATGCTTACGTAAGTATAAGCTAATGAGAACGAAACAAAACAAGAATATCTAATGTACCTATTATTTTACCTAAGTAGGCTAAGTAGGGAACACTTTAGAGCTGTGGAATTAAAAGTTGCTCGAAATATGAGATTTATAAGACAACTATGATAGTTCCAGAATTAATAATTTAGTAAGTAGGTAGCTACATAAAAGTTTACCTACTGATGCGGGCGGAAACAACCATGTGACGGTTATGTGAATATATTAGGAGTATAGCTAGGTGCTATAACTGCCTAGGTATAGCGATATAACGTATAAAAACGTAAATGAATCCGGCTCGAAGGACCAAAAAAATGGTTCGGCGATACACCGAAACCGATTAGGTTCTAGGCGACTTGGAGAAGGAAATGGACTGTATAAAAAGGATAGCGGGTTTTTAGCTGCCTAGGATTGGATTTGGGAGAAATGATTGTGAGTGGGTATAGGATATTCCAAGGACGGAGGGCACTTACCTTATACGGCGATCTTCTTCGTTTCCGAAGGGCAGTCTCCTGGTGATTTCGTGTTGCAGCTGCTTGATTCACTTCACTACACAGTCACTTCCACTTGCGAGCGGTTTATATAATCGGTAATAACTATAGCGGGCGCGGCGCGGTGATCCGGTATGGCCGACGCGTATCTAGCGAATCGAATGTTCTCAAAAGTTCTGGACTGTCTCTCGCGTCGACGTTTCGCGGCGACCAATCAGGCTAAAGGCAGTGCCTCTTCCAGGGAGTGGGATAGAGAGGGACGGAAATATGGTATCGCTCGCACTAGACAAGCGTGGAACGATTGACGTTGATGCGATTAGTTATCGATAGGAAGGTAGATGGCGCTACCAAAAGTAATAAGTGATTCCTATATCAATGAAAATAACTTTTCTCATATAGCAACGTTAACAGGATATTAAGCTTTCATGCGTCGTTAGGATTAAGTACTAAAGATTTAATGACATAACTGAAAAAATAGGTTCATCCAATTATTATTGGATGTACCTATTAAATGATTTCAGCAGAGCTAGACATTTAATCAATAAATATTAATTGTCATCCGAGAGCACATTTGCGACATTAAGCGACAATCTCTCTGATTTCCCAATGGACCGTCATCGCCCAAATAGTTTCAAAGTAAGAGCGATGAAATTGATGTTTTGTGGTCTCTAGTTCAACATACTCGTAGTTCGGCCTACCGTTTACTCTAGATATAATAGGCAATACAGAAATTGTTAAAATGGTAACCTTATAGTTTTAATCGATAAGCAAACGATCTTGTTGTTTCGAAAGTTGGAACTTTATTTAATTTGGTTCAATAGACGAACAATTTTCACTAGAAAATAATAGGCGTAACACAAATATCCTAAATAAAAATATAGGAGTGAGTGTAATATTTTCATATAAACACCAATACCAATATACGCACAAACTGAGCGTATTTAATGACTTGCATTATTCTCTTTAGAAATGTTGACCTCTGATCTTCTAAATATTGAGGGTAGAAAGCAAAAACCTATTATTGTCAGCTAATTTAATTTTCATGGCGGTATAATGGAACAATAATCTTTTCCTCAGATGGAGATATTAATAAGAAAGCAAGTACGGAGGGAATATCCGGCTTAGGACCGGCTGTAAGTGCGGCGAGTAAGTATTGAAATAATGCCAACATTTATAAACACTGGCACAGCGTTTTCTAAGGAAATCTATATTTCTAATAAAATTTCAGAGCCATTTTTACGTGAAAATTGCCCAGGGACGTTATTTTTTGCACTGTCCTTCACTGGATATCTAAAGATTACGAAATTGCCGGTTTTGTCTAAAATACAGAATTGAGTAGATAAAGCATAAGTTTTTAAATTATGAATCTCGTAGTTATGCTTGTGTGGTATTTAATCATTTTTAAAGAGTTGGACCGAGGGTGCAATTCACTTATTTTTTTAATTACGTGCTTTCTTCTATTATTTTTCTTATTTTTCCTTTCATGAAAGGTTGCTTTCAAAATATCACCGATCAAAGTAATATTTTATTGAATTGTGACGTCGCTGTGACGTCGGGACGACACCGCCTCCCGGCTGCCTGCATGTTCCGTCCCCACCGCACTGCGAGCCTCTATATAAGCGGACGCGTTGGCTTCGCGCGCTCTTTCTTGCGGCGGCTACATCTGAGTTAAGTCACCAACATCTCCTGGACCATCGGCAGCTGGATTCTCCACACAAACCCCACCCCTCGCCGAACTACGCGACCCTGTGTTAATTTTTCTAAAAATCACATAAATAGTAATTTTTTTCCATTAAGCTTGCTAAATGATGTCTTCAATTTATTTGGCAATTAAATCAATTTTTATTGTAACATTTAACCACGCTTCTCATTTAGACACCCCCTAGTAGGGATAACGTAACAGCACACACTCGAAAGGTCCTTTTTACGTTTCAGTGGCGCCCACGGGAATATTATAGGTAGGGTTTTGTTGAGAATCCGCTGCCGGTGAGTCTTCTTTTTTTTATTTTTTGTGTATGTGTGAAGTCGTTCCAAAGCAGTGTGTAGTTATTTTAGTGGCATTTACCTATTGTTTCTTTTTGCTTGTTCTATTGTGCTCGGAAAGTCGGTGGTGTTGTGCTGATCACAATAGACATTTTCTCTTTTTGTTCTGTTGTGCTCGGAAGGTCGGTATTGTGTTGAGCCGGTCACAACAGACAAATTTTGTCTTACTACGCTTGGTAAGCATTTCTATATTATAACTTTTTCTGTTACCGCGTGTGATAATTACTGTGTATCAACCGCACAAGTAACGAGTTATAATCGTTCGACTGCGGCCACGTGTCCTCTAAAGACGCGCTAAGGTCACATTCGTCGATCGCATTCTTTGTATTTTGCGATTTATGACCTCACGTCCACTAACGACGTGCCTAGGTCACCTTGATCGTACTGCTTCGCGATTAGCTTTTTTAAATGCCACTAAGGTAATTAAGTGCTACTGGTAATTATTGCTAATAATCTGCTTTGGCTGACTTATGGAACGAGTTCACACCCTTCTCTTTTTCATTTCTTTCTATTTTCTACTATAACCTTCTGCTAGTGATTTTGTACGGCGATATATTTCTATATAGTCGGTATTATTTAATACTTTTACCGCCTACTACGGCAATTATCTTTTAAAATTAACTATTCTTTTCTTTCTTACTAAGAAAGTTGCATCTTTATTATACCACGTGTACCTAACATGGTTGGACTGGCTGAGAATGAACGTACCTAAGATGCTAGCGTATTATATACTAGGTATCTAGCTAGAATTCCGCGTTCATTTATTAATAAAATGTACACGTGTCGCATGCAGGTTGCTCACTAACAATAATGAAAAAGTTGAATCTTTGTCTATTTGATATAGAAATACGAATATCATCGTAGAATTATTAGTCGTTCGTTTTGTCAAATGTTTATTATGCTACAATCGTTGTTTTTGGTCTTCGATTTTATCTCCTTGTTACTGCCTATCGGTATGTTAATTGAGAATGCATCTATTTATGCATTTACTGTTCATTGTGAACTCAATCATAAAATTCCTGCGTCGCAATTATTGAATTATGTTCTTTTTGTAATGTTTTGTGTCGCTAGGATTGTTCTTTCAATGTCTGGTTTCTACTGAAATATATAAAACATATAATGATAAATAAATGGTAAAATTAAGCCGCTGACAGCTGGATAAATACTTAATTATCAATATGTAACTTGTTTCCTTTTTACTAAATGCTATGCATCTGGTTTTACTAGACCAGTTTAAGTAGTGGTTATATTGTGCTCTTGTGTTAACGCAGGTGTTATTATATCTTACTGAATTTATCAAACTTAATTGAATTGAAACTAACTTTAACTAAAGTGGGTATTTACACATAAATTTAATCAATAACTACTATTCTTGAATAACTAAGTGTCTATTTACATATGAATCAAATAAATAATATTTATACCTCTTTAAATAACTAAAGTGGCTGTTTACACACAAATTAATAAATAATTTCAATACTTAAATAACTAATGTGGGTATTTCTACATAAATCAATAATTTTATACTTTTATAGCTAAAGCAAATTAATTGATTTACAAGTTAAAGATAATACCATTTCGTATTTCACCGTCGTTTATTTCAAACCTAAAAGCTGAATGAAATAATTAAATCTTATTCTATTATAGCATAAATGTGTTTATAAACGATTGGGTACAGTGTCATTAATAACAATGTAAGACGCATATGTATGCAGAGTTATAATTACCTACATAATTATTTGTGAAGGCCAACAATCGTTCTTTTGTTTCCGAGTCGAAGATAATGCATTGTGTTGTGTTAACGAATTATATAAACATGCTAACATAAAACATGAATAAATATGCTAACATAAAACATGAATAAATATGCTAACATAAAACATGAATAAATATGCTAACATAAAACATGAATAGTTATTACTGTTATAAATTGTCGAAGAGGTTTTCCAAACTTAATATTTTTGAAAGAATCTGTTATTTATCTAACTAATTATCCAACTATCTGATAACTATCCAACTTTCACATAACTATATAAATATCAGATATGTTTCTCTTGGTGATTGCCATATAGAAGATCTTAAATTAACTCACTACAAAGTTTAAGAATGTAATGATTAATGCTCATCACTAATGATTTAATCACTAAAATAACTTAACACTTCGCTACATATAATATAAAAATCTTTAACTCCTAATTACAGCTAAATCATGTACCCATATATCTTGTTACTTATAGCTTTGGTAATGACTGATCGAAATATAATAAAATATTTTTTTCCCTTATGGCTCAGTGGCTGAAAGGTTGTTGTCGGATCGGTCTGTGGTTCGATTCTCGATTGTGTTTATTTTTTTTTGTGTTTTTTAACTATGGTAGTGTATGTACTATGTCGTCGACAGTCTCCTTCGACGATGTACTATACATTACATCTTGCAGCGAATATTTTTTTTGTGTTTTTAACTATGGTAGTGTGTACTATGTCGTCGACAGTCTCCTTCGACGATGTACTATACATTACATCTTGCCGTGAATATTTTTTTGTGTTGTTGGCTATGGTTGTGTACACTTTGTCATCGATTGTCTCTTGCGGTAATGTACTATACATTGCAACCTATTCCGAATTGTGTATTTGCCGTTGTCGATTTTGTATCATAATCAGAAACCAGTTATTTGTCCGCGAGAATGGAATGCGGCCGGCGCCAAGCGCGCAGTGATGACTCACGTGTTCACTGGTTCAAACCTTCATTTTTATTCCATTTTAAATGAATACAAATTGTCCTTGCAATATTGCATCTACCTTGTTAATGAGCAATTTGTTTGTGATACTGCCAACTAATCGTATGATTGTAGTATCGTAATATAGTAAGATCGTAATATTGGTTTACGACTTATACTCTCTCAATTAACTTCACTAATCGAATATGGGTGGTCAGGTGGTGCCTACCAACATAGACTGGGTGACTATTTACTATAAAACTCACGTATAATACCTCTTCGCGCGTCGTGTATTATAATGAATGCGACTCGCATCTTGAATGAATGTTGGCTTGTTTATGCGTATGATAGTGTGTAGGCCTTTTTGAATGTGATGAATGTCAGGTTATAGGAACGTTCAATGCTTGGTGACGTATGAATGGCCGAGGGTTATACTTGTTTTTTTCCTCTTTCAGGGTTAATAGTTGCCTCGTATTTAACCTACTGACACCACTACCACTCATCTGTTACAGGGTCTCCGAATGCAGTTGCCGCCTACCAGCCACAGAATTTTCCCTATGGGAAAATTCTGGCCTAATGGGGGGAGTGTGTGACGTCGCTGTGACGTCGGGACGACACCGCCTCCCGGCTGCCTGCATGTTCCGTCCCCACCGCACTGCGAGCCTCTATATAAGCGGACGCGTGGGCTTCGCGCGCTCTTTCTTGCGGCGGCTACATCCGAGTTAAGTCACCAACATCTCCTGGACCATCGGCAGCTGGATTCTCCACACAAACCCCACCCCTCGCCGAACTACGCGACCCTGTGTTAATTTTTCTAAAAATCACATAAATAGTAATTTTTTTCCATTAAGCTTGCTAAATGATGTCTTCAATTTATTTGGCAATTAAATCAATTTTTATTGTAACATTTAACCACGCTTCTCATTTAGACACCCCCTAGTAGGGATAACGTAACAGCACACACTCGAAAGGTCCTTTTTACGTTTCAGAATTAAAAATTGATAATAATAGTTACGATGTGGAGGCGTCAATTTTTGAACGAAATAGCTGAAATAACGGATGCCGATAGCGAGAGACTACAATTACTGAAGTATTTTTTTATGGAAATATAATATGCTGTTCTCTTTAAAAAAAACTGCCCATAAAATCTATTTAGGTATAACTGAATTTTGTTCAGAAAAACAAAAAATTATCTACTGAGGTGAGTTAAGTTACATTCACTACTATTGCTTTATTAATTCGTCAATCGCAGCACTTAGACTGCTGGTGCTGGTCTCTAAGAAATAAATATTGAAATTTTCTTATTTCGAGGGGGAATATAACGGGTGAATGTTTGCTCCGAAAGTTCATCTTTCTCAAACTTAGAAGATAGAGATTTGAGAAGACGTGTAGGTACTATTAATTAGGGGTACCTACAATTTACAATAAAAATTACGTCTTCTATATTGCTCCTTGCATCCTGGCATGCTTCTTAAAGAACGTCGTACTTTAAATGAAAGCATTCCAACTAAACGCAATATGATTCAAAAGGTAATAACAAAAATGTAGTACATTCGCCGTGAGTATCTCGACACGTTTGTCGCTTGCACAGATCCCGTAAGTCTTCCAAATGTCAAGCAGGTATTTTCATAGCCACACAGATACTGTTACTCGTATAAGGCTCTGTTCAGATGTGGCAAAGCCGACGCGCGGTTTTAAATCGCGCATAAGTCAAAATTGTAAGCAAATTGTAAGCCGCGTCAATCGCCGCGTTGAGAGAAAATATAATAAAATATAATGTGACTACTTCTTTGCCGTGTGGTCGACGGCATAGAATACAAGTGTCACCACCCCCTATCTTCCCGTGGGTGTCGTAAGAGGCGACTAAGGGATAACACGATGCAAATACCATCTTTGCGTAGAGACGGAAAACTCTACATCAAACCCTATACGACTGCCTTGTTGGTCTCGCGGTATAAATGTGCGCGTGGGATCGGGAGGTCCCGGGTTCGATTCCTGGGTCGGGCAGTGTTATTGGGTTTTTCTGTCACGAAATTCTCAGTAGCAGCACGGAGTCTGGAAATGTGCCCGGTACGGCAATAGGCTCGCCCCTTATTACGTGGGACGAAAGTATATCTGGCGAAAAGTGGATGTAGAAATACACCTCTGCCTACCCCTTTGGGGATAAAAGGCGTGACGATATGTGCAATGTGACTATCTGGACACAGTTATACCAATTTCAGTTATACCAATTTCATAACCTGCTGATTTAGGTTGGCTTAACAGTGCTGCTAGCTTTGGCCTCAGAACTGTGATATTAGTATCTCGCATAGCCGAGCGTGTACCTACGCATTCTAAGCTTTTGTTTGGATTCGAGAAATGTGGCCGAAAACGTGTGGCCTCAGGTCTCGTACTATGGCCGGTGTCGTTTGCTTGTTTAGTTTAGTGGAACTGAACCCTTACACCGTTGACGTTCATCATATTACATTGTCTAAGCAACGTTGCTACTAAGGACGTAGACGTCAAAATAGCCGGAATTTAATTAATGTATTCGTGGCGTATTATTTCGCAACGTTTACGTGATAAGCCTGCGTGTATATTTCTTACCCTATCTTATAACCAAGTAATTTTTGGATATTTCATTCAGATTTCCTTCATACAGATTTAAATTATAGGAGAATAAAGTAGTTTTCTTAAATCAAAGGATTATAACTATTTAACGAATATTTCATCGAATATTGTTAGGTTTTTATACCGGCACTGATATGTGTTTACGGTCCAAAATCATATTTTATATGAAGAACTGTTTGCCGTGACTAGGTATTTTGGGGAATACAGTTTAACAATCCGTTGCATTTATGATGATAGTATGATAAACCATCACGCATCTTGCCAAGAATTCTAAACAACCACTGCAAACTAAATTTTAAAGACGTTTTCGTTAATTCATCGATACGTCCCACTCGCAATGATAATTATATGCGGAGCTGAGACGGGCAGTGCGTTTAGTCCACTGATGCAAGCTTGATAAGCGAGCTATGACAAAAACCACACTCGAATTATTTCAAGGATAGAATCCTGAACTTTATTCAGGTACAGTTTGACCAAATAATAAATCAATTTGAGTTCATCTCAGTATTAAATTGATAATTATGCTGTAATAAAATAACTAATCATCGTCTTTGCGTTATCCTGGTTGTATTCAAACCTTTCTTGTTTGACTAGTTAGTGAATCCCAGGGTTCGCTTGCTAGTCAAACAACTTTGACGGACCAGACTAACAAGCTTTGTGGAGCGCAGTGCTAAAATAGCTATTTGCTAACAAGTCTGGTGCATGTACCTTGAAGCCGACGGCGTTTGAGTGTTCTGAGTTAGCTAATTACTTTCCACGACTTATTTCATCATATTATTATGTCCTAAACTTTTATATGGGTAGTTGGGTACTCTTATGTGTATAGTGGTCTCAATGACGAAGACAATCTGCCACACGCATAAAAACATTCGTATTAGGTATTCGAGGCAAAAACTAGCACATGATCATTATGTACCTTCCATTCAAAACATACTGTGACCTCCATATTCACGTTACTAAGGGCAAAATAAGACTTTGGGTTAGGAAATAAACCTTGTATCGTGGGGACCTGTACAAACATCACAATCACAATATATACGTCTATAATTATTATGGGTATAGATTTTAATGTGATGATATCGTTAACAGATGTTTTGAGGGGTTTGGGATAACTTGTTAAGCAATTTTGAAGTATTAGGCGTATCCTCCATTAATTATGACATTAAAATCACTGCCACGATATAAGTATTAAGCATTGCTTCTTTTCTGATTTATTTTAATGCTGTACAGCAATGGGCTCTTTGAATGTTAATTTGGGTAATATGAGTTTTAGTATTACAAATGATTTGAAAGGGAATGCTGGTAACATTGTTTTTAATATAAAATAATATAATAGCACAATGGAAGGAAGATAAGAGGAAGCGCGTGAGGTTTATAAGGATAGGAGCAAGTGACGTTCTGTTGTCTCTGCCTACTCCGACGGGAAAAAGGCGTGAGTATATGTATGTATGTATAATGGCACAATTGTTTGCTTCAAATAAGTACGTTTAAAAACATCTCACGGACACAAATGGCCGCCGATAACAATAGTAAAACTGGATCGCCACTACGACCGAGAAATAAGTGAAAATAGAGTAGCTAAACGAATACAATGCAAGGTTCATTTGGTCATAATATTACCCCTACTACAGTGCAGCCGTTTTATGATGGCGGGTCTGAAGTTCGCACAAAAGGCTGCGCAATAATCCTTTTTAGGAACTACCCGGGGTCATGAAGCGGGGTGCGCGGGGCGATGGCCAGTGATGCACCTTATGTAAATACAAATTAATACTTTACTCAATATAAATTGTAATCGATTAGTTTTATAATAAATTTTGAATTCTTTTATTTTTGTTATAATAATTAAAATACTATAAGGTATAAAATTAAATAGATTTATTAAACCGAGCAATATAGTGAGAATTTGTTTTTAGTAAAAAAACAAATCTAATAAAATTTATTTTCTCGGTTTAAAGACCAGATTTACTTATATCAGTTATCTATTAACGATGACATAAATGAAAAGAGTTGGAACGCATTTAAAATCTTTATATGTAATTGAATACACGCATATTTTTTAACCGACTTCAAACAAAAAAAAATGGAGGAGGTTCTCAATTCGGCTGGTATATTTTTTTTTCGATGTATGTACATCGATTTCTCCGAGGTTTCTGAATCGATTTACATAATTCTTTTTTGTTTGATGCGGAATAGTGTCGAATTGGTCCCATAAAAATATGATTCATGTAAGCCCAGTAGTTTTTATTTTATGAGTATTTTTTCATTTACGAAGGCTGAAATTCCTATGTATAATATTGTGACGGCCGGTGTTATGCCTAATTGTCATCACTACCGTCGTCAAGGACTACTGACGTCTACACGACAAACTGGCCGGTCGTCAAACATAATAACTAGCAAAAAGGTTTGAAGACTATTTCATTATTTGGAAACGACAGTTTTAAGTTAGATGACGTAAACACTCTGTCAAGTGTTCGCAAAATTCGCCACTAACTGGCAACTAGGCGATGGCCGTATGCATAATACATCCCCTTACCGTTCTGAAGGCGTGTGTTCAAATCCTAGTCATAACAGTTTTGTGGATTTTTTATGAAATTTAGAAAATGTTTCAAGGACGTAAAACATGCGGTAATGCCAATTTTTTATGGTATTCTTCAAAACAAGTGAATATAGAACAAAACTAAGGATTGAATGAAACAAGACTGACTCCATCAGGATAGTTCTTCAAAATTTAATTCTATAACTGATTCATCTGGCCAAAATTAAATTGCACTTTCAGCTCTATAATACATGCTCATAATTATGGAAATAGGAATACCAAAGAACATAATTATTAAATATTTGAATGACGTTTTTATTATAAAGTAGTTTTCAAGATATCAACATTCAAATATTTTGTGCCCAGATGGATCATAATTTGTTACGGATGAATTACAAATAGAAATAAAAAACTTTATTAAGAAAACCATTATATTTTAACAACTACAATAATCTTTTTTTATAAAAACAATTATCAGTGATCATATCACGGAAGAAACACTTCTGAAACTCTAAAACAGTATCTATACTATAATAAAACTGTAGAGGTGAAGAAGTCGGTACAGTAAAGATATTTTGGCGAAAATTTGCTAAAAAATCTAGGATAATGCTAAAAAGCAATACTTGATATTTTTTAGAATTTATGTCAGTCTGTCTGTCTTTCCCTATATTGCTAAAGATCTCTGAAATGGCGAAATTGATTTCAATAAAACTTACACTCATGTACAAAGGATACTCAAATCTATAAAATAGTATTTATGTTCCCCACCACGGGAAACCAGACTCTCATAATCATTACCAAGTACGGTCAAGCGTCTTTGACGCTATATTAATCATTTCATATTTACTTATTTATAAACACGTTAAGGTATTTATAACTAATACATATTTTTTCTCAGAGGGCTATTCATTTCCTCTCGTTAATATAATAATAAAATTTATATTGATTTATGAAAGGGAAAATGCGATATCGACTATTTTATTCTGCACAATGGCAGACGAACGCGACGTATAAATCAGAAGAACGAAGTTCAAATACTTTTTTTTTGTATTTAGTTAGATTGCAATTATTTCAAATATTATATAATTTGGCCAATATACGGATTAAGCTAAACTGTACAATAAATTACAGATCGTTTTGTTAGTTGGTCACCGAAATATTCCCATAGACATCGAAATTGTTGTCTCTGAAGAACTAACCATAACCAATTTACAAGATGAATTATAGGAAAATTACAGGAGAAAGATTGGAGATTGAACGAAAAAAAACATACATACATATACTAACGCCTTTTCCCCGTCGGGGTAGGCAGAAACAACGGAACACCACTTACTTCTATCCATACAAACCTCACGCGCTTTCTCTACATTCATTACTCTTTTCATATATGCTCGCCGGTTCCTAAATCAGAATCCTATCCATCAGTCTCACTCCACAGATACTACACACGCAGTGATCGCATCTCAACTGCGTTAATTCTGTTTTCATGAAAAAAATCACGTATAAAAAAAACATGATTCCATCATGTTTTTTTTTATTTTATTAGTTAATTATAAAAATTAATTTTGATTTAACTGTCTCAGTCGTTGCATTTATTGTAGTGCTTTGCTGTCATGTGGTCTGTTTAATAACTTAGATGGCTCTACATCACTTAATGCGATACCATCTAAATTCTTCACTCGACTTAAAGCTACATAATTATATCTGACCTTGCGCGATTTTTTTCACAAGATCTATCACTGCGCTCTCCAATGTTGTACCTTGGAGCTTGTGAACAGTGACACCCCAACTTAAAATTAGCGGGAGCATTAACCTCTCAACATCACCGTAACCTTTATTCGCTTGAAAAGTTGCAGATGCTGGTGTGATTGATACTAGATCCTCCGTATCTTTTACCCTAGTGCCCACAGTTTGATCATCAAATTCAATGAACACTGCTTCGGGCAGTTCTCTTACTTCTAGTTGATCACGGTGAAGGGCTGGCCACTTTATTTTTTTAATAATTACCATTGCTCCGTTGACTAGTCCATCTGAGACCGCCATATTCCTTCTTAACATCACCCTGGAGCCTACGCCTATTTTTATGCTGTGTAACAATCCTCCACACTTGTTTGATTTTTATAGGTATTTATTTTCTAACTTTCATTTTAACCCGTAAAGCTACCTTTAAAACAAGTTAACCAAAAAAGTTATGTACTTCTTTACTTAAAACGTCAGCAAATTGTAATTTTATGATTAAATTTAAAAATAATATTTGCTTAATATATATGCTTCTCATTCATTTTATAAAAATAAATCTGCATGAATAACGAATGCATGAATAATAAATAACGAATTTATTGGGGACCTAGCTTCCCCACGTGTGTATATGTGTTGCTTGAAATCGCGTGTGTCGCTAAGGGTTAATATTTATCTATGACTTTCTGACGTGTCCAAAATTTGTTTTTTACATTTTTATGGAAATAAATATATACGAGTTTGAGTTTACAGTAAAAAGTATTAAATAAACATAACTACGTTAAAAAAAACCGACTTCAAAAACTAAAAAGTAAAAAATAATAAAGATTTAATATTAATTAAATACCTATTATTTATACGTATGTGCTATTTACTACCTAATAGGTTTGAAGTCGGTGCGAAGCCTTAAACAAATAATGATATTTTAATAACTTAAATGAATACGAGCAAATTCATGATCATTATCATCAGCCCGCCGTAGTCAACTGCTGGATATAGGCCTCTCCAATGGCACACCACTGAGCCCGATTTTCGGCTCTTTGTGTCCAGCCGCTACCAGCCACTTTGCGTATATCGTAATTCCACCTAGCCGAAGGGCGTCCTCTACTACGTTTGCCAAGGCGCGGTCTCCACTCTAGAACACGGCTACTCCAACGGTTATCGGTTTTGCGACAAATGTGACCAGCCCACTGCCACTTCAGCTTGCTAATTCTTTGAGCTATGTCGATTACCTTGACTCTCTGTCGGATCACTTCCTTACGAATTTGATCCTTCAGAAACTCCGAGCATAGCCCTCTCCGTAGCTCGCTGAACAACCTTAAATTGGTGGACTAGTTGCACCGTCAGTGTTCACATCTCGGCACCGTAAGTCATAACGGGTAGAACGCACTCATTGAAGACCTTTGTCTTAAGGCTTTGCGGTAGGGAGGACGAAAATACTTGACGGAGTTTTTAAGGCTTGGCACCGACTTCAAACCTATTAGGTAGCAAATAGCACATAAGTATAAATAATAGGTATTTAATTTATATTAAATCTTTATTATTTTTTACTTTTTAGTTTTTGAAGTCGGTTTTTTTAACGTAGTTATGTTTATTCCAATTAATTTTAATCGATATCAGTAAAAATCTATTAAATTGAGCGTCAAACACGTACATTGGACATCCCTATTTTACTTTTAAGTTTTCGGTGCGATATAAAGTGTTTCTGTCACACCTTAGTATTCGTTTTACTATCTCTGTCTTGAGTACAGACGATGACAAAAGTATTGATAGTCCATTGAAAAGTTACATTTGAGGTTGCATTTATCAGACGATGCAATTTTATTTTACAGATGTGTGGGAAGGGCTATTGTAATGCTTGATTTAAATTTGTGAGGATGTACCTCTTGTCCCTCGGCCACCATCTTGGAAAGAGTGCAGATGCAGATAGTTTTTCTAGATTATCTGGTAAACTATTGGCCGCACAAAGAATATGTGAACGAGATTTTTGTTGCAAATTAAATTTTCTACAACTTTAGTCATAAAAATTTTATCATAATGCAAATATATAAAAAATATGTCTTTAGAGAACTTTTATCATAATGCAAATATATAAAAAATATATCTTTAGATAATGATCTATAGAGGTCCTATGCACCCGTGGATACTAATCCATGAGTGCATACCATGCGTGCCATGTTCCAAATACCTAATTATTTGGAATACAACACGCACGCATTCTCAATTGCGGCCTAAAAGATGTGTCTACCTAAAGAAAAATCCATTCAAGCTATGTTTGTCAAAGCAATTTTCAAAAAAAAAAAAATACTGCAGCATTCAGTTATGTTTCTTTTGTTTCCAATTGTTCAAGAGGCTTATGAATAACCTTCTAAAATATTTTTGATATGACTGGAATCAATGCTATAGGTCTGTAACGAGTCATACTATGTTTATCATGTTTCTTAAAGAGCCGTTTTATTATTGTCCTTTTTTATTCCGTGGGAACTACTCCCTGCATAATACCGAAAATTATGTGGCTCATTGGATTTGATATTTTATTAAATACGGTTTTCAGTATCCTAGTTGATACACCATCGTATCCAGTACTGTTTGTAGGCCTTAGTTTATTATTGTGTATGTTCCGGTTAAAATATCTGCCACTATTGTCAGGTGAGGTGCATTCATCATAAAATAATACTACTTGTTTATAAATTATATAAAGTCTGTCAATAACAGTTTTCTACACGAGTATACATGCGCGGTAATTCGCAAAGGCTAGCTTCAGACTCGCCATGATTCGTCGGCCATAGTTGTTTACGAATGCGATGAGAACTCTTACCCTTTCAGTACTTAACCCCATAAGGCAAATTCTCGTCATTTATCTGTCATCGACACTGTATTTTGATCGAAATGAAATTAGATTTTGAAGTTTGACTGCACGGTTGACGTAGTGGTTTAAGCGGCCGCCTCGCTGCTTGAGACTGCGCCGAAGTGTCGTGGGTTCGATCCCCACACGATACAACACTTTGTGTGATTCATAAATTGTTGTTTCGAGTCTGGTTGTTCATTGTGTCCGTTAGTTGTATGTTTGTAAAGTCCACCGTGACACAGGATTTAGTCCTATTGCGGGAGCTATCTTTATAAGAGAATATAAGAGAAAAGTGACTCACAATCGGTATTTTGCTAATTTCTGTAATTGTCGTCTAATTTAACATTTAAATTTCTACGTTGACACATAGTTTCTAGTCGCACTATCATGTAAAATATCAGTTAATTCAGGAGAATACCAATTATGACATAAGTATGACACTGACACTAAAACGAATCTGAATTTTGAACAAATATATGTAATTACGAGAGTTGGCCCTCAGAGTGCTAATGGTATTTATTAAAGACAACAGTAAAAAGTTTGAAGTTTTAATAGAAGCGGCTTTTTTAGTTATTCACCGAGACGGTCATTACAGCTGTTATAAATATGAAACAAAAAATAAAAAGTTCAGTATGATAATGTTATGCATTGTTACATTCTCATAATTTCTTACTCAATATTTATGAATTTATTCATTATTATGTATATTATTTAGTTATCACTGTAGAAATCTGACAGATTCCTTCGGTGCGCTTAGTAACAGAGTGCCAATCGCTGGTTTCCAATATATTGAAATAACACTTAACACATTCAACTGCCAAGAAATTTCGATGAAGTAGTGACAAGTAGGAGCAATTTTTTGTTTACAAAGGGCGTAAGTGTCAAGACGACAAATAGATATCGACGTCCCCAGGGAATAAACCCGTAATCGCAAAACTCAAATTTTACAGGAAAAATGATTTAGTGTTTTTGGGGTATATCTCTTCAACAAAATGTAACTATGACAAAATTGTAATATGACGAAAAAGCTAATTTTTACCCGGAAAGTTTACAGTATTTAGTGTATCTATTAAAAATGCGCATAATTAGTTATTCACCAAAATACATATTACCGAAAATGGTTTCATACAATTTTTGGTGTATTGATATCTTACGATCCCGACTTATTAATATTCTTCCAGTTTTGTTTACTTACCGAATTATTCTTGTAAATTTCTTGAAAATCATGGGCATAATATTGCTTTACTGGATTATTAATCGTGTTTTTTATTACAGGCGAGAGATTGTAATGTTCAGTTACCGACTTGTTATGGTTAATTTTAAATAACCATAAATAGGTAACGTAGTGTAACCCGTATATTATAGAAAAAAATTGTTAGTCATATTATCGTAATCATTGAAAACCGATTATGTAAAATAAATTTGTCTTCGCTATCTTCGAGGGAATAATTAAAGAAAGCTTACAAAATTTATGAAAATTGTAACTTTTATTGGAAACCAAGTTTTCAAAGAGATCACAAATTACAATCGGTGAGAATATTAAAAATAGCCAAGTTAAAACATTAATAACTAATCGGTATTATCATTTGCATTATCATTATCATTGCGATCATCACTAATTTCTGCAGAAATTAAAGATTCATAAAATGCGTGGTAATAGTGTGGACTCGCTCCACTATTGCACAAGGACAGTAAATCTGTATGCTCTTCCTATGAGCCTTGCTTATAGGAAGAGGTTGATGATAAGCCTGTGCCAATACAGTGTATTCTATCGAAGCATCTGTCTTAGGTTTTCGCCCACGTCGTCTGGTTTGGAATGAACTTGAAATATTTAATTCAGAATATGCATCATCATAATCATATTTAAAGAAAACTTTGTCCTGTTGGGATGATGATACATGAATTTTCATTACATCAGATCAGCGTATCGTTTTTCCATCTATATCGCGACGCCAACTCAAAGGATTTACCAATTGTTTAATGTCTAAAATATCTGTTTGCTCCAATTCTTACAAAGTATATTTTTCGCCCGAGACTTTGGAGTTTAGAGTTATTATACATTTGATCAGGTGTGTAAATAGACTTATTTCTTATGTTCCTTGCAATACAAGCATGCATTGAGTCACCCTCGTTTTGGCTATGTCCAGTCTCAAAAAATCTTAGATTAGATTATAAATTTAAATACAACGGAACCACGACAGCAAATTGGACTGCTAGTAACCTACAGGTAGCTGCTGTTGAATTTTTACGCCTCTTTTGAAGTAACATAACATGTTTAATGGCTTAACAAGCAATCAACAAAGAAATATCGCATTTCAGTCTGGCAATAGGCTCGCCTACTATTAATAATAATAATAGTACCCCTCTGAGGCCGTCGTTATCTCACCATGAGACTAACGCAAACTCGGAGGGCAGAGTAATAGCTTTCAAACATCACCTTCATCTTGTGATATAAACAAAAAATGTATTACAAGAAGAAAAGAAAGCTTACAAACCGCAGGGCAGCTTTGTGGCGAGCTGAATGTGTGTGGCGCCACTGCGGTCCCGAATGCTTCAGAGGGTTGGTCAGGGCCTCGTCTCCGGCTTGCCTTTGTTGGCTGGTTGGAGTGGATTTCCAAGAGCGCCCGCAGGACTCTCAAGTCTGGCTTGCCTTGGTCGGCCGGCCTGAGGAAAGCCGCAAGAGCTATTAGCTCGGGGGTGGAAGTGTCATAGTCAAGGGCGTAACTACGGAGAAACCCGCTCCGGGTCTCCGTTGTCACAAGACCCGCAATGGCGAAACCAGTGCCGCACCGCTCGACACCCTTAGCCACTCGCACCGATGTTGCCGTCTGGCTGCCTCTATGGCAGAGTTTGTTTGCTTTGGGCGGCTGTTTAGAGAGGGCCCATCCAGTGAGTTGGCGAGTTACCACCTGCCACCGGACGGATGCACGTTTGTTATCCATAGTACCATTATTTTCAGTCCATTAAACATCCAACCACATAACTCATTTAAATTAGGCTCCACAGTAGTGCAGTTGTGTACTGCACTACTGAGGCTCCGCGGCATGTGTCCCATCCCATTTTAGATTAAAAATCTCTACGGGCCTCTGCACGTTGGATCTATATCCTCGTGTAAGCCTCCCAAAGTACCGGTTATTCTTCTGACACCAAAGTTAGAAGAATAACCGTGATAAGAGAGAAACATGCAAGCACCTAATAAAGGCATTTAATACTGACGCAATGCCTATTTTAACATATTCTTTTGGTTTAATAAAATGGACGAAAACTGATATACAGCAAATAGAGAAAATGACTCGTACTACACTCACCAAACATAATAATCTGCACCCTACCCTATCACCCAATCTGCTATAGAAAGGCTATCCATCAAACGCCAAAACGTAGGGAGAGGCCTGATAGACATCCACGAACTTTGGCAAAAACAAATTAGAAGTTTAAGAACCTTTTTCCACGCAAAGTCTAATACGAGTGAAATTCACAACGCCATAGTTACAAATGATATCAACTACTCACCACATAACTTGCACGATCAAACAGAGACACAACACACTAAGATCCATGATACACAAAAACAGAAACTAGAAGATTGGAAAAAGAAAGTGCTTCATGGCCGGCATTCTCATGATTTAGAGCTACCCCACATAGATACAATAGCATCAAATAAATGGCTTAGGATAGGCAATTTATTTCCTGAAACAGAAGGCTTTATTATTGCAATTCAAGATCAGATTATAAACACAAAAAACTACAGAAAGTATATAATTAAAGATCCCAAAATCACTAATGAGAAATGTCGTAAATGCTATAACCAATCAGAAACCATACAACACATAACTGGAGCATGCACACAACTCACACAGACAGATTACACTCATAGACACAACCAGGTAACAAACATCATACATCAACAACTAGCACTCAAACATAAACTCATACAAGACACAAAAACTCCTTATTATAACAATTATTGTGTGAGCAATAATCTGTCGCAGTTTATTTCCGTGTTTAGAAAGAGATGCACTGACTATCACCGACGCCGCATATTGGTATTAGTGTGCGTAATGTGTATTACATGCAGAAACGCGTTCTTGGGCCGCCGAGCGCGAGCAAGTTACCGCCAATATGTATAGTAGGTATAAATTTATGTCCCGGATGATAACTGTAATAATGAATTACCGAAAATGTTTACCACAAAATTTACGATAGTAAACCTGTAATGGTGTTAACCAGCAATTTTGCTGAAATATTTTCCAGTACTATTACTTTACCGAAATGTAGCCGCAAAACTAAATTTGTAAAACTGTATTACGTTATTTTTCTAGTAAATAAAAAAAATAAAAATTTCCAAAGAACAAAAGTGTTATAAGGAAAAGCGTTGAAAATTACAGCAGAAAAAAAATGAAAAAAATTGCATAGGTATATCCCGACCCCTAGATACCGTAAATGGTATAACAATAAAAAGTAAGTATTAGTATAATACAGGTTTATTCCTTGGGGGCGTCGATATATCTTCTGATCCTTGTACAACATCAAGCCGATTGCTTGCGTCACTAATACTTGTGTACTTGATATATAGTCGTACACGGTACACGGTAAAATTTGTAAAATTGACCCTTAAGTATAAAATCTATTGAATACTGATACAACAACTCTTATTCCAGCATCATCCTGTCACCAAGTATTCAACAGTGACAAAAGCAAGACGGGTAAACTGACGTCACCAATGTATCTAGCGCCGTACCCTCAGAAAACGCAGTGTCATTACGTCTTCGTGGCGAGAGGGAGAGAAAGCGTGAGGCTGGTGTTCGAAGACTTCAGCTTGCAGCGAATATCGGAGCATATAATTGAGTGAGTATTGACATTGATAGTGAAATCCGTAAACTGCAGTTTAATTTCAGTGTGTAACATTCGCGTAAACGCAAGAAAATACTATGAGTATTGACGTTATAGGTTTATTGATTGCAAGAGCAATTTCATGCAGTTGATCTTACTACAAACTATTACTCAGTGATAATAATAGCTAATCTTGAAATTTTTTAAGCTATGCATAGTACCATAATCATACTTGCTGTTGCTCTACCCTACTAATAGGTATATGAGTAGTGTTTTTCCAAAAGCAATTTCATGCAGTTAAACTTACTACAAACTACGAGTATTACTCAGTGATAATAATAGCTAATCTTGAATTTTTTTAAGCTATACATAGTACCATAATCATACTTGCTGTTGCTCTACACTACTAATAGGTATATGAGTAGTGTTTTTCCAAATCAAAGATTTGTGGCATTGAAGCTATTTCAGTACATTGTAATTTAGTAAACGTAATTTCATTTCTTTATGGTGGAAACCGAAATCACGGGCGGCATATAACGCTTTTTGAGGCAGACAAGGTGGATATCGCCATCTTAAAACAACTGTGGTTTCCGTCCCTGGTTCTTCCGTGGTTTCATAGCTACGGGAGCAGGCGATTCGTGGTGTTGCTGCGATCTCACCACGAAGTAGGGCATAAAATAATAATAAATTTGACTCCTTTAAATCAAACTGATCATGAAATAACTTTAACAGTTAAATGAATTAAAATAATTAGTTCATTTAAATGTTACTCATGAAGGCATTTTCTCATTTGCTATTTTAATTGACTAATTATAAGTGTAATTATTTATTAATTAGCATTTAATACCTCGCCTCTCATTTAACCAATTTGTACAAAATTTATTTGACAACGTATAAATTTCAATTATTTTATGGGAGCATTAATAATAAACAGTATACATTTAATAATATGTATATATCGGACTGGTCATCAGTACCGGACGTCAATTGACTACGAAACGGAAGTGTGAAGATGGCGCGCTTCGACAGAGTCTAGTGCAGGGATTCCCAAAGTGGTTGATATCGGTTTCCTAGTGGTTGACATAAACGAAAACTGATTTTGGCCGTCGACGAGGTCTTAAAATCAACCCCTATTAAATTAACACAAGTTTTCACAAGAATCTAGTGGTCTAGTATGACGTTCGCTACAGTTAAAGAGGGGGGTGACGGTTGACGTTCAACGGAGCGACACAACAACAATCACTTCTCTTGGAGACTCCGGGCGGGCAACAAGTACCTAGAAACTGTCACTCGTTTCGTGTTCAGTAATACAAAATAGTTATAGTCAGTTTTGTTAATTTGATTTGGTGTGAACTTATAACCAATTGTGATGTGAAGTGCGAATACCGGCCAAAAAGCAAGCAACCCGCTGATATCAGAAGTGGCATCATGGACCAGCGCGACCACAAGGCGCGAACGAGGGCGACTTCTAACACTGCAATGTTGGTGAATCGGCTGAACTGTCAACTGCAAACGTGGTGAGCGTATTTTATCTGATTTTTTTTATTGGTACTGCCAATTTTATTTAGTGACGGTAGATGTGAAACATTACGCGTTTAACCTTGGAAATGTTATGGGCGTTGTGGTGATATCGCCATCACATCGTACCGAGTTTTGTAGGTTCGATTCCTACACAAGACATTGAGTTATGGTACCGTTTCACTGTTACGGCGTCGTGGTTCCCATGGCATGATCTCATGAATAATCTTATATTTAGCTTAAAGAAGAAAGACAAAAAAAAATGTGGGTAGTAACGATTTAATTGCGACCTTTGCCGTATTTTGAGTTAGCGTATGGTTGTCTGACTACCACAGTGACCTAGCTATAGCGTAGATAGCGAACGGAGGTTTTGAGTTTGATACGCCAGTTAAAGAAAGCGATTATTTTTATTTCTTCATGCGAGGGTGGCTCGCACTCACGAAACTTGTGATCATATTATGCTTGCAAATAGATTAATCTTGTTTCGGTCTTACTTTATGGACTGTAATAGTAACGAGAGTGTGCGTACAGGCCAACTTGCATTATTCCAAGCAAGTGCGTTTGAGTGAAACGTGTTAGTTATTGTTCCAGTGCAGTTGTAATATCGGTTTTAGAACCAACACCCAGCTTTGGTTGGTTTTCTGCTAAATCTAGAACAATAACTCCGGTCTAGACTGTCCTTCGCAGGGCAGTGACGCTAAAGTTGGTAAACTAATCGAATCGTACATACTAAGTTCATAGTGTAAGACTGTGCGGAGCTATTGCTTCTGACTGTGCTGATTTTGTGTAGAACAGCTTGTAGCTTTTATTTCTTAAATAGACGTGTGAACTACAGTGCTGTCTAGACGAGTGTGGTCGGTTGGTTAGTGTAACCTGACTATAGTCAAAAGATATTACTAGCGCCATTATTGTATCGACTCGTGGTGTTGATAATACGTAACGGTTTTCGTTTAAACGTGATCAGAGCCTAAGTAAAATGTGACACTGTTACTCGTTGTAATTCTGAGTTGTACAGACGATCTCGGTGTTGCAATTACACCTGCTTTTTTGTGTGCATAAATTTTTAACATGGCACATTAAAATTTTTCTTACTCATGATTATAAGATGGCACCAATTGTAAAATTCAATTCAATTTTAAGATTTTACGCGTGAAACTTACCTACAGTGTTTTTTAAATTCATGTGATATGCTGGTAACTTTTATCAAGTGCCTTGAGTTCTCTGGCCAATTCCAAGTTATGCCGAGGACGTTTAAGAGTGATAGTGTTTCTAGTAGAAGCTGTTAAACTTGATTATCAGACGTAGAAGAAAATTATTGAGTTATTATTGTAGTGCGTTACGATAATAAGTTTCAGAGATTTTAATTTTCATTGTAGGTAGAACTAGGTTAGTGATCGTTAGTTAGATTGTATGCTTAGCATTATTCTCATTAAATGGGTACTTTGTTAGTCGTTGTTGTGATAATTTTGGGGTACCCACGTTACCGTCAGTGTAGATTTGCATAAACTGGATAAGCCGTTTGAGCGGCTAAATGATAAGCCTTGCGTTGCCGTTGATTGGACCAGCAAAGTGGCTTTCTGGTTAGCCTAGTTTACCCTAAAGCTTTTGTGTTATTCATAGTCTCCGTTGGTGCGCAAACAAGACAGCCATTAGTGCATTTATCATAGTATCACAAATGTTGTCCATCGTCTTGAACGCGAAAGGTCCGTTGCTGTAACTCTAATGATAAGGTGAGGATAAGCTTCGTATTTAGACTTATAGGATAAGCTTCGTATTTAGGCTGAAAATACTGGTTGGATACTTGTTAGTGAACTTAACATCTAGAGTATCAGCCTAGTAAGATTTTCTTATAGTCTGCTATGTGATAAGGAAAACCAAAGCAACATGTTGAACAAACCTAGTTTAAGATTACTTTGTTACGCTTGAAATGATTATCCGGGTGGTGTTGTGTAACCGGATGGAGGTTGCATAGCGTGATGTTGAAGACACGATGGATGTCAGAGTATGAGCAATGCAATATTTTAATGAGTTTCCTATTATTTTAATGAGTATGCGTGTTTTTCAACATGTCAGCTTTGAGAGAAAGAGTTAGTTGTGATTTTCATTCAAACTTGTAATGGTTTTGATCACAGTACCTTTTATTGCCCATCGACTTGTGCCAGGAATGGCTGAACGACTAGGATTGCTATTCGAGAATTTTCTCTTATTCCTAGAGCTAATTATATTTAAGTGTGGTCGTTGATTGCAATCACGGATACCCTGCTACTCAACTAGCTCTCATCTGATTTTTGATCGCTAAAATTATCTACCACTGGTTTCTGTGTCGTATGACAAGAGCGTGTAGCGAGAATCTGAAAGTACTCATAGACTGTCGATTAGTTATCGCAGAACTGTAGTCGTTGCCTCTATGTAGCCAAAGGAAATTAGTTTGTCCGAAAGTAGCTTATCAGTTCTCGCCATGTTCGCATTTGGTTTTAGTTTTTGTCAGTGGTCAAATCCCGTTTTGACATAGCTCATTGAGAGTGTGGACGGGAGTTACGTTCTGTGCAGTTGTAAAGTTGTAAATGAATTTGATAATCGCTTAAAATCAACGAAGTGCGGACGTTGAATTAGTTTTAAAGAACGGATACTCTATTTCTGTAGTGGGTATACAATCAGACGAATCTTTGAAATACTATTGGTAGATCTATTTCCTTTTTGGTGGCTAGTGCGGCCTGATGGCCGGCGCGGCCTGGTAGCCGGCCCGGCCAGGTGGCCGGCGAGGCCTGGAGGCCGGCGCGGCCTGGTGGCCGGCGCGGCCTGGTGGCCGGCGTGGCCTGGTGGCCAGCATAGCCTGTGTGGCGCGCGGCCCGTGTGTGGCGCGCGGCCCGTGTGTGGCGCGCGGCCCGTGTATGGCGCACGGCCCGTGTGTGGCGCGCGGCCCGTGTGTGGCGTGCGCCTCGAGTGTGGCGCGCGGCCCGTGTGTGGCGCGGGGCCTGTGTGAGGCCTGTATGTGGCTTTGAGGAGCTTGGTAACTGGTAGAGTTAAAGCCTATCTGGCCGAAACTGGCAATGAAAGTGATGGTAGTTTATTAAAGGAGTTTGGTTAGAAGATGTAGCGTCCAAAGACTTTAGCTTAAATGTTTTGTTTGACTTGGTTTGAAATATTTTAAAGTATAAAAGCCCATTTGAGGTCACAGAAGTTCTTTACGATGATCGTTATAATCACAAAGCCCTTAATTCTAAGCGTAACTATAAGTACGCACTCGACCTGTTGAGAAAAATGCCTGAACGTCAAAGAACAACTGACGAAATTGAGGTAGAACAAAGTAGTTCTTATATTGAAGAAAATGTTTAAGTTTACATGATGATCGGATCGGACCGTACCAGAGGCTGACGAGTAGCCGTAGCTCGGAAGAAATCGGCGTCTACTAACTTAGTAGACCGTGAGTAGGCGGTATTGCAGTCAGCTCTGGCGGAGGTCGGGTTTCAGATGAAACCATAGAGCCTGGAGAGACTCGGCGTTCCCATGTGGGGTTCGCAGAAAGTAGAGTAACTGGAGGTTACTGGGCTATGCTTAGCCATGATCACATGTAGAGCTTAAATGTTAAGATTTACTTGGTTTGAAAAAATATCTTGAGAGATACCGCGATAGTGAAATGTCAGTTTTACTTTGAGTTTCCTGATTACTGATTTTGATACTGAAACTTTGTGCCAGAGGATCAGAGCATACCTGACGATTTTGAAGAGAGCAAATTGTGAACCTTAATACTGATGAAACAGTAGAAAACTGGGCTTACATGTTGATTGGTTGTGTGATTAAATGTCATAGGTCGATTTGTAAATCAGTACAAATCGGATTCACTACCACTGTGAAGGCAGTTGTCCGTGAGTACACGGTGGACAGATGACTCTGGTGTTTGATTGGTTATGTGATTCAATGTCAGAGGTTGATTTGTAGCCGTAAATCAGTACAAATCGGATTCAATACAACTGTAAAGGCAGTTGTCCGTGAGTACGCGGTAGGCAGACAACTCTGGTGTTGGGGTTTCGTGGAAACCATAAAGTCCAGGAGAGACTTGGCGATCCTTGTGAGGATGCGCAGATAAATGGGTTTCTTAGAAAACCATAAAGTCCAGGAGGAACTTGGCGATCCTTGTGAGGATGCGCAGATAAATGGGTAGCAACCGAGTGACTGGTTTAAGTCCTGGTTTAGTAACTGGAGGTTACTGATTGGTGGCAACCGAGTGGCTGGTTGAGTGCCTGATTTAGTTACTGGAGGTTACTGAATGGTTATGAATCACATGTAGAGCTTTAGTTATTTGATTTGATTATAACGTGTGTCTATGGTAATTGACTGTATTGTCAGTAATGCTCTGAATCCAGCTTCTATAATAGTAAGGAATGTAATGTAGGAGGTAATTTTGTAAAAAATTTGATTGTAATCCTAACATTGTTTTGATTCAACCCTTACCTGGGTTAAGTCGGGAGTGACCGAGCAATGTGATACTGTGCGTGTAAAATTTTGTTACAGATTAACACACAGGGACATGTGTCTTTTAGGGTGGCCGTATCGGATTGGTCATCAATACGGGACGTCAATTGACTACGAAACGGAAGTGTGAAGATGGTGCGCTTCGACAGAGTCTAGTGTGACGTTCACTACAGTTGAAGATGGGGGTGACGGTTGACGTTCATCGGAGCGACACAACAACAATCACTTCTCTTGGAGACACCGGGCGGGCAACAAGTACCTAGAAACTGTCACTCGTTTCGTGTTCAGTAATACAAAATAGTTATAGTCAAGTTTTGTTAATTTGAATTGGTTTGAACTTATAACAAATTGTGATGTGAAGTGTTGATACCAGCCAAAAAAGCAAGCAACCTGCTGATATATACATTAAACTAATTAAGATATTGCAGAAAAAATCGCATCAAGCTTTATGCTTGGTGTGAAGTGAGTTGTTGTAGTAATTAGATAAAAAATCATAAGCTTTAACTCTCTGTAACTTCATCAAAACTTTGATATTAGGTAAATTTTTAACAATCGTATATTACTGTATTGGTTATTTTTTAATCAGCAACATAAGCAAGATAATCTTAATATATAAAATCCTTGCGTTACTGGCTGACTGACAGACACGCTACAGCTGAAACTATTGGGCGCAGGAAGCTGAAATTGGGCATGTATGTTCCTTCGGGACCGTAGGGGTATACTAAGAAGGGATTTCCCGAAATTCCCACGGGATCGGCCAAAACGGGTAAATTTAAAAAAAATGCAGGCGTAGCTGCTGGCGTCCTCTAGTCATGAAATAAAAATAACCTAATACAATCAGCTTACCTCTCTACACCGCATACATAAACAAAAAGAATAAACCACTCCAAATGATATCGACTAAGCAAATTCACTTTGTTACAGTTGGGAGAGTATGGATTTTCTCGACGTATTTTTATATGTAGATGGCCGTCTAGAAAAGATGGCATCATTTTGCGGGAACGATATACCGAAGCCAATTATGTCGAATGGACCCAAGTTATCTCTCGAATTCCGTGGAATGTACTCATCTAGACATGCTAGAGGGTTTAAGATATTATATTCTTTTGTTGAAGGTACGTTCCTCTTTGTCGCCTTATCTTAATTTTGTATAATAATATCGCTTTATTTTTAAGATTGGGGGTAAGTTGTGACATGTTTTATTGCTCGTCATCTGCAAGAAGAACGTTTACGTTTTCCTTGTTACTATGATCGATTGTGACTGTTTCAGTAAATGTACCGTTATTTTTGTAGGTAAGATCTATTTATAGATTAGATTTCCTTGTTGTTCTCCTAAATATTTCCTCATGTTTGTAAAATTGTAGGGAAGAAATCCGCTGGTGGTAAGAATAAAAATTAATTAATCTTTATTTGCACACATTTTTCACATGAAAAATCTATAAAGCCTCTGAATATTGAGCTTAGTAATTTTTTTAATAACAGAATTCAGTGCCTTCTCACAAGTATGGGCACAAGAAATATTTCATGCTAGCTGTAAAAACAAAAAAATAACAAAAAATATTTTATTTGCTTCTCCAAAACTTAAAATACATTTTCTTACTTAAATTTACAGAAGGCGGTATATGGAGAACAAATTAGGTGACTGCGTCAGCTATTGTTGCAGTTATAAAACTACAACGCTGGTATTCTCGCAGGCCTGTATGCAATTATAATTATATAAGATTAAATTTACCTATAAATAAATAAAATATAATAACGACAAATTAATATATATATACACAAAATTATATACAAATATATACGTATATAGTGTGCATATTATTAATAAGTTTTATAATATATATATTATTATATACAATACACAATACATGCCTCCGTTACATCAAAATAAAAATAAAAATTAAAAATAGCAAAGAGTAATTTGTTTCCGAACGCTACTTGTACTTGACAGACTGACGTTTCAATATAGGCCAAAGATTGTGTCTAGAATTACCGTAGGCTTACTGGGAATTGGTTGTAGGTACAGTGGAAGCTAATTTATATTCATCCAGTTGTCCTAAAGCAATCAAATGTCTGACACATATTGCTGAGATTCACAGTCACATCATTGATTTTCAAATACTTTTTCAATTACTTTCTAATTCTTTCGAATACATTATAGGGTAAGTTTTAAACACATTTGAGTACAGGATACCAAGAACACACACTTCTAATACAGATCAATCAAAACTCGACATCAAACCCTATACCAACCCGTTTGGCCAGCCTTCTATAGTCGTGCAGTGATATTGTACAGCAAATTGGAATAGGTTTAAAGCAGTAGAGTGCAAAAGTCTGTTAAGAAAACTAAAGTCATATAATATATCAATAAACAAAGTTAAAAACACCGTTTTCTGAACTATTGTATCCAACTTCATTAATATACACGCACACATGCATAAGTTATGTAACATTATGAAACGAACTCCAACTGGTCTTACATTACCTGCAAATCGAAGTCTGTATGTTATTATGAGCTTAAGTGTAAGTTCTCCTTGCTTCTAGCATTCTAGGAACAGCTATGTTACACCAGCATCACTGTAGGCCATGGAATGTTTATGTATAAGAATGTTAGCACCGGTTTGAACTCAATTATTATTTTTCCTGTTCATTGTGAAATTTGATATAATATCTAGTTTAATATGACTTTGTCGACATTTGTCATGCTAAGGTTAATTTTAAAATGGTTCGTCCAATGAAACAGTTTGTAATCCTTCTCCAAAGGCGACTTATCCCAATTAAAACCTTAATGTATCTGTTAAACAATTCAGATGGCATTCGCTCTGTGTTAATGCAGGTGTTCTGCCATATCAGGTTAGACTTATAATCGGGCCCCGGTTTCCGGGGCGTCTGTCTGGCACCGAAATAACGCCAGGACGATGATGATAATCTGTAACACAAATAAAGTTATCACGGTGTCTTGATATCTTAAGTTCGGACATAGTAACAAGTATAATTATATAGCTAGAATTATTATAATATACAAGTATAATTATACGTTTTTCTTGGAACTGGCGTTATTAAGTTATATAATTATATAACTTAATAACTCCAGTTCCAAGAAAAACAAGTCTTAGAAACCCAGGAATGATGACATCGAACAATTATTAGCTCTTAAAATCAGACATAATTAATTCTGTCAGAATATAGCAACTGACTTATCTTGGTGTACTTCAATTAACTTTATGCGTACCTCCTCAACTACTTAGGTTGTATTGTATACCAATGGAACACTACAACATTTCTCCCACATTCAACTAAATCGAACATTTCAATACATTCGACCTACCTGAAACCTATTTCCCTCATTCTTCAGCAGAAAATTGTCAGAAAGAGCAATGTTCACGAAACGCTCAGATCCATCTCAAACAAATTACACTTTGTGTTAGTTTGTAGCAATAAAAATTCACGATCTAGCGATCAGGTGTGTCGAGAGTCAAACTATCGTTTCAATCCATTTGCTTAACGATTTTTTAAAACTATCGAAGCTTGTGATTCTTTGTGATATAGCTGCTATACAAGTGGAGAAGACGGCCGTTTTTATTCTGTTATTTTAACACCCTACATAAAAATGTTTCTTTGTTTTGTAGTAATTTATATACGTAAAGTGCTATGTGTCATTTTTACTCGACTGCGCAATGCAAAGGAGGGTAATGTGTTTATTAACGTCGATCGTTAATTTAAAAAAAAAATCTTTATTAGCACAACTCATCATATAGTAACTATTTGTCACGCAATTCGATTTAGTTTAATCATTATTATTTATTTAGCAAATTATTTGCGTTCTATAGTCGTACTAAGCAATGTCTGTATTTCGACAATCACCACTACTTATTTATAACATGTTGACGAAGCACTATATTATCAGTTGTAACCAGATATTACTTATCCCCAGAATACGAGGCTTAATTAAATCATCTTGGACTTATCAATACATCGATCTTGGGCTTATCCCAAGATCGATGTATTGTAATACGTAAATTAATGGAATATTATTCACGCACAAGATGTGGCCGCGCCAAAATCAATAAGATGGCGATACCTATTCACGAATGTCTGCGAATTTTTCTATAACTAAAGTTACAGATGTCGCGAGGCAACTTTTTTGGAAAAATAGTCGCACCATTCTGAACATCTGTATTTATATAAATTATGCGCTCCTGTCAGACTGACAAACAAGCTACAGGCAAAACTATTAGGCGAAAAAAGCTGAAATTTGGTATGTATCTTGTTTGGGGGCGCACTATTTTCCGAAGCTTCCTCGGAGTGGGGCAGAAAAAGTGTAATAAAAAAAGGTGCGGGCGTAGCTGTAGGCATCCTCTAGTCTTTAATAAAATTTGATCTGTGCAATAGTTTTTGATTCAAAGTATTTAAATCTAAATAAAGACGTGTATATATTAGTGTCTCTATTTCTCTTTCATTTTTAAAATGGGTCTTTATTATCATCCACTAACTTTTCGGCGGCTTTACTTACGCTATTCCGAGTTATATCACTGCAAAGTTTCATGAAATTCTGTTAAGTAGTTTTTGCGGGGAAGAGTAACAAACATCTATTCCTACCCTCATAAACATACCACATAACATTATTCAGTAGTAAGTAAAATGATTACCAAATTGTATGTATCTCGTAACTGAATTTATTATGAGCATGATTTGAAGACAAGATTATCTCAGTCATCTGAGCTTATGTAATACATATTTGATGATCAATATCTCACCTACCTGAGTACATAACTATATCTAAATTTCGTAGAGTAATGTTTAGAAGACCACAGTTTCATCAAATGAAGGTCTCTTCACGAACTGTCATAATCATAAGCAAGACACAACAGTATATGTTTCTTTTTACTCCGCGTAATCCCTCAATCTTCTAAGACTTATGTATAAGCTTAGTAGCCTCACCATATATCACTTTATCTAGTTTTATACGATACAATATTTTTCAGTATCTTGTACTGTCCGTGACTCGGAGATCCTAAATTCTCTTAAGTCCTGTTGAGACGTGTCAGTGCTAATAAAAAAGGAATATGTGAAAGCGGCCTCAACCAAGCCGCCTGGATAGAAGGCAACTCGACACCAAAAGTAATTCTCTTATCCTATTATGAGATAGTGGAAACCTTTTTATATAAGTAGACACGTATAATATAGAATGTATGGTATACGAATGTTAGTGCAATACATCTTATATCAAGCATGAAGTGACTGTGCGAGGAGTATATGTCAAGCCATGAGAGACTTGTATTCAGAAAGAGCAATATTCAAGTTTGTTACGTTTGATATATTACTTGGTATGTCTAGCATTTCATATTGAGGTAGATATGAATAACTATACAACTGCTGCTACAAACTTTGCTATTGCGGTGAGGAAATATTGTGATTGTTTCTGTTTAACGTATTATTTTTACGCATCTTACTTGTGTATTGGTTTGAAAATTAAAGTGAAATAGCTCCTTTTTTGAAGTTTCAGCGGGACTCACAGCAGCCGTAGTAACAGGCTGAGTCAAATATTAAAATGTGTACAAAAAAGAATGTTTAACAGCAAATCATTATTATTACACAAATATATTAATTATGAAGCTTGTTGATAACGATTTAGCAAGTGATATAATAGTATTGATATGGTTAAGGTTTACAAAGTACAGTAATTGGCTTGATCTATGAATAACATGACTGAAATTAGTTAAGTATAACCTTAGTTTGCTTTACAGATACAATTCTCGGAAGCGTAACGAAAGGCAAAGCACGGCGTGTCCAATTTCTAAAGAAAACAATCTAACGGTCTACCAATTAACAAGTAAATTGTCAATATCGATCTGATTCGGTCTCCAGTTTATAATATACCTCTTGATCTTATAAATTGCCAATTATGTTCACACAATCCTAATGAAACCCTTTGGCGCATCTTTTTGTGATTCCAAGTGGCCAATTTTGTTCAGCGATATTCTATTTAGAAATGTTGTTTGTTCTTGTATAGGACCATTTTGTGCTTTAGTGAATAGCAAGAATATTTGACCTTGTTTATTTTAGACTTGCTATTATTTTCAGAAAGCAATTTATAGTGGTATGAAAGAACAATAGGTCTGAATATCCTATCCTACTACTATTTATAAATGCCACAAAGTCTGACGATGGATATTTGTTACTTTTTCACACAATTACTACTGAATGGAATTTGATAAAACTTTGTAGTATTATTACTGCAGACGAGAATAGCGATTAGACTTTATTTTTTTATGATAAGCAATGACCAGGCAGGAAAATATCGAAACAAATCACCAGTAATAATACTGATTACATTGGTTCAAAACTTTTTCAAATTATTGTTTAAATCATAAAATTGATACAGAATACTAAATTTTAATAAGCAAAGAAAACGCTATAAAGTTCGAACAAATAATTTGAAATAGTATGTGTTGCTTAGACGTTTTTGATGTGTGTACATTAAAATATTCTTTAGTCTTCTATAATTAAAATAACTGCCGTCTGCTAACTATTTTTTAACCCAATTTATTATCAACCTTTTCCGTAAGTTTACAAATATTGAATACACACTTTAATGGTGTGAATAATCTTGCCCTGTCTTTTACTTTTAGGAGGGAATGTCTGAGGTCTAGTTCACCATACAAGCTTCCAATACACATTTCATATTTTAGGACATTTAGCAGGTTTATCATCACAAATCCTGCAATGTAGTGAACGGCATCTATAGTGTACTCAGTCAATTTTGTTGTAAAAATGTAGTCGTGATCAAGATGACATTAAAATTGTTAGTATCCTCATTATTTATAAGCCGAATATTTGCACTGCTTTTATTAATTGCGATCACAAATTTTTAGGTGACCAATTTAAAATAGTAATTTGATATTGGTTTTTTATAAGCATGATAAGCATGCCTGGTGGTGGAGTGGTGCATTTATTTTCATTAGTTCAGTTCGTAGAATCTCTTGAATCTGCGTCTTAAAATGTAGTTTATTAAATGATGGCAACCGTTTTATATAAGGTAATGCTGATTTAAACCAAAGAATGTCGTCGTCAGTATTAATATCTAGTCGTCTTTGCGAAGAATTTTCATTTTCCCTCTCAATATCAAAAATTCTTCTAGTCCAATATTTTTTCGTTTACTTGTTTGTGGTTTTGTCTTGTGGCTGGCAACGAAGCTGAGGGTGAACCCAAAGGAACTGGCAACGACGGCAAAGGCGAACACTTGCCGTGCGTTGTTACCTGTAGACATATTTAGTCATTTCCGTAATCCGTGTGGTGACGGAGTAAGAATACGATTGGTCACCACCCCACTCTGTTCCGAGGGTATCGTACGAGGCGACTATGGGAAAACGCGAGCAGTGTAACAGCTCCAGCCAAGGTGTGCTTTCGCTCTACACATCTGTCCGATTGTAGAGAAGAAGCATCGGGTACGCGACCCCGGCTTCCTCGAGCTCCCGCAATTATTACCAATGTCCCTTCCGTGATTGCGGTATCCTTTGTTACCTTTGACTTCCTTTCCAAACACCAACCTCCTGTAACACTCCCCTACCCTGTCCTAAATTCCTTTCCCTTCCCAATCCGAAGTACAGGTGGAGAAGATGGCAGTATGAGTTTTAGGGGATTAAATATTACTTTACCCCAGGAGGGTACCGGACCTACCGGAGAATCCCTCTCTGAGCATCTTCGCTCAGACTGCCCCATCGTATCTTGGGGGCGAAATTCCCAACGGCGACGGGCTTTGCCACACGTCACGTTTTGTCTCCCCGTCAAACAGAGGCAAAAGGAGGGGTAGGGAATGCCTGTTTGCAACGGTGAATGTTTGTGGAGGAGTGGATGGTAAGATTGATGAATTGTGTGATATGATGGATGTAAGGGAAATTGATATACTAGGAGTGAGTGAAAGTAAGAAGAAAGGTTGTTCAACAACTACTCATGGCCGATATAGTGCATATTGGTCTGGAGTTGTTGATTCTGAGAGAGCTAGCCAAGGAGTTGGAATGATTCTATCAGATAGGATGAATGAGTGTGTGAAAGAATATGCATTTGTTAACTCCAGGCTTATTTGGGTGCGACTAAAACTCGGCTTAACTAAAGTCTTTGTTATGTCTGTTTATGCTCCAGACATGTCCAAACCGTCAAATGTAAGACAGGAATTCTGGGATAATGTAAGAGATGTGCTTGCTAAGTGTGAGAATAATGAAAGGATAATGATGTTAGGCGACTTTAATGGTTGGGTAGGTGTGTGTCGTGATGGCTATGAAAGGGTTCTAGGGCGATTTGGTGACGAGAGGGTGAATGAAAATGGTGAAAGTTTACTGGATATATGTATGGAGAGAAAGCTTGTGGTGACAAACACTCTGTTTAGTCACAAGATGATTCATATGTATACATGGCAAAGGCAGACAGACCGAAGTATGATAGATTTTGTTGTGATAGACGAACGATTGAAAGCAAAAGTGAAAGATACTAGAGTGTACCGAGGCTTAAACGTGGGTGCTGACCACTTTTTGGTTGTTAGCCGCATAGGGGGACTAACCACAAAATAGCGCCATCGTCCTCGCGTACACTCACCTGCCATAGAAAGAGTGAAAGTTGAAAGATTTGAAGAAGAGGATGTACGTAGACGGTATAAAGAGGAATTGGAAGAAAGATTTAAAGAATTGTTTGAGGAAGATGATTGCGAGATAGAAGAATTTTGGAAAGAGTTTAAGAATGGAGTAATAGAGACAGCTCCACAAGTATGTGGCGTAAGCAAGAGGAAGCATATTAAGAAGATATGTAATGAATGGTGGGATCAGAAAGTAAGGAGTGTAGTCTCGGAAAAGCGCAAAGCATGGATGGACTTGCTGGCCATAAGAGCCAACAAAAGAATACAAGGTAGTGTGACTGTCAATGAGAGGATAGTAAAAGAAAAGTATGACAGGTTGAAATATAAAGTAAAAGAGACAGTGAGAAGAAAGAAAGAAGAATGTAAGGATAAAGTTGACAGAAAGTTTTCTCAGCATTTTCGGGCCAATATCAAATTATTCTGGCACTTGGTTAGAACAGCCCGAGGCAAAGCTGGAGACTCGAAAGTTGGTTTGATAAGGGATGTAAATGGAAATATTATAAGAGAGCATGGGGAAGTATTGGATCAGTGGAAGATGTATTTTGAGAATTTGTTTGAACGAGGAGAAATTGAAACTAGGAATATAGTAGAGAATGAGGAAGACAATAGTGAAAGTAATATAAGTATGGAAGAGATACGGTATGCCATGAAAAGTATGAAAACGGGTAAAGCTGCGGGGTATGACAGGATATCTGCTGAAATGCTCAAGGTAGGCGAAGGCGTCACCGCAAGCCTGCTGTACCTACTTTTCAATAAATGTTGGCAGTCCGGTTGTGTACCAGGTGATTGGAACAAGGCCGTAATTGTGCCACAAGGGAAAAGGGTCACAGCAGGAATGCAAAAATTATCATAATGTCATATGGAATTTTATAATGGGGCAACGCAGCTGACATTCAAACTGTGTTTGTACTGCAGAAGCGGGCTATTCGTGCAATCTACAGTCTTGGTTCAAGGCATTCACTGAGGGAAAAATTTAAAGAAATTAAGATAATGACTGTCGCATCTCAATACATTTATGAGAACTTGTTATATGTCAGGAAAAATATAAATATGTTTTCTAAATTCAGCGACATTCATAAAATAAATACACGAAACAAAAACAAACTTGTTCTACCTTCAACTAGACTACAAAAAATAAGTAACTCATACAAGTTTCAAAGCATACGTTTTTATAACAAAATTCCAGGTAATATTCAGGAACTAAGTATTAATAAATTCAAAGTATTTAGCAAACAGAGCTTGTGTTCAAAAGCTTATTACACAGTTAAAGATTATTTAGCAGACAAAAACGCCTGGAATTGAGTTTAAAAATTATGAATTGACATTAAATTATGAATTGACATTAAATTATGAATTGACATTATGAATTTTGACATTTAGAAATTAGTGACATAATATTTTTATTTACATTTGTAGTACTTGTATCTTTACATTCTGACATTTTTGATTTGACATTTGTAATTTTATTTATTTTGTTTTGACATTGTTATTTTCTTTTGATATTTAAAATTACTTAAGTAATATATTATTATTTTATTTTTTAGACATTCTTAAATTAACATTCAATAATATTTTTTGACATTTAAATATATGACATTTTATTGTTTAAATTTGTATAATTTTACATATTGTTTACAACATGTATTTTACTATGTATTAGCATGTAAAGTTGTGAGTACGATGTGGGCATTATTAAACATATAAGCAAATAGTTGTGGCAACCTGTCTGATGGCTTAGGCTGACATGCTTATGCATACACCTTCTGATGGCGTGGAGGCATAGTGATACAGATCGTGCTGGCTCCCTCAATCAAGGTTGAGCCGTACGATTGCTGTTGAATGCGGGCCATCAGTGGGCCGAGTCATTCAAAAGCGTCAGATGATTTCCTGCATTGTACTTGCATACTAAACCCTTTTTTTTTGTCTGGACTTTAAAAGATCAAGAAAAGACTAAAGAAATTGAAGTGACAAAAAAAAATAATGACTCTGAGTTTGTTTCGGCTTTTCTTCTCAAGAAGTCATTTAGCTAGGAAAAGCCGGCCTCATCTAGAATAGGGTTTTGACATGTATAAGTGTTGTAAACAACCAAAATGCAGAAATAAATATGTCTTTATGTCTTTATGTCTTTATCGCGGTATAAGCCTCCTGAGTGTTGTTGGCAAATTGTATGCAAAGATACTGATTGAAAGAGTGATCTCTGAAACGGAGAGTAAGATTTGGGATGTGCACGCGGGATTTAGAAAGGGAATGGGATGTACGGATCAAGTCTTTTCCTTAAGGTGCATTTCAGAGAAAATCTTAAGTAAACACCAGAAGGTTTTCTGCGCCTTTATTGACCTGGAAAAGGCTTACGATCGAGTGGTGAGGGATGAACTTTGGTCAACACTTTCTGTGTATGGAGTGAACAGCAGTCTGATACGGGCATTTGAATCCTTATACAGGGATTCAAGTGCCTGTGTCAGAATAAACGGGACCTACACTGACTGGTTTAACATTGATCGTGGTGTTAGACAGGGATGTGTAGCGTCTCCTTGGCTGTTCAATCTATTCATGGATAGTTGTTTGACTGATCTGAAAGAGTCTGAATGTGGATTAAGAATGGGTGAATCTGTGTTTAAGACCCTGTTATACGCCGACGATCAGGTTCTTTTTGCGTCGTCAGCGTCTGATTTACATCAGATGGTCACCGTAATGAATGAGGCGTATAAGAAGAAGGGCATGAAAGTGAATGTAAGCAAGACTAAGGTCATAGTCATAGAGAGGGAAGACACTATAACTGAATGTAACACAATGATAGGAGATGAAAAAGTGGAACAAGTGAATGAGTTTGCGTATTTAGGGTCTTTGTATACGAGAGATGGCAAATGTGAAGGAGATGTTGAAAGGAGAGTGAAAGCAGGAAATAGTGTGAATGGCGCCTTAGAGTCCATCATCAGTAACGAAATTATTCCAAGTAAGGCTCGCCTTGCTGTAGTGCAGGGAATTTTGGCGCCAACGCTGATGTATGGTAGCGAATCATGGGTATGGCAGAAGAAGCATGCAAGTAGAATCAATGCTGTGGAGATGAGAGCTTTGAGGAGTATGTGCGGAGTAAGGCTGATAGATAAAGTGAAAAACAGTGTGATACGAGAGAAGTGTAGTTTGAAAGAAGATGTAGTGTCTAAGATTAAAAAGGAATGTTGCGATGGTTTGGACATTTGGAACGGATGGATGAAAGAAGAAATACGAAAGAAGTGTATCGTGTAAAAATAAATGGAGATGTCGGTAGGGGGCGCCCAAGACGGACGTACGCCGACCAAATAGGTGACGTACTAAAAAAGGGCCAAATTAAAAGTAGCCATAACCGGCGAGCGTGTATGATGAGGTTAATGAATGTCGAGGAAGTGAAAGAGCTGTGTTTAAACCGGAGCATTTGGCATTCCATAGTCTCTGCCTACCCCAATGGGAGACAGGCGTGACGATAGATAGATAGACATTGGTTCCATTTTATAAAATTATATTTTGTTAAACCTTATTACACGTCACTCACTTTCAGTTTCGGATAATATTTATTAAATTATTCACGTGGTAACTGTCAGTACTATACACGTAAATATAATTAATATTTAATTAAATATAAATACTATGGAATTTAATATTTTCACTTAAATAAATTGTATAATTGAATAAGTTTATTCATTAACCGAATAGTTTTAGCTCCATCTAGCAATGTTTATAATAATACACGTTCTTAGGCGTACTGGTTATCTTGCCAATTTATAATGCAAGGGATTGGCTTTGTGGATTATGTGACTAATGAGGTAGCCACTCATATGCAAACATATTTTAAAAGTCGAAAAACTGAAAACCTACCAAATACGCGGGCGGATCCGTATCCGAAGTCTAAGCATCGTTATCTGGGGGCACGGCAGTGCCCTCACCAAGTCCAGCAAAAAGCGGCACGGCGGCCGTACCATCCTTTTCTCGAAGCAATTCAGGCCATTTTCGACCCCGTATAACTTCGTTGTGGATAAATTCTTAATTTTGTCACTCACTGACCGATCATCAAAAGTCTAAGGCACTTCTAGCAGACATAGAAGCTTCAAATTTAGGATACCATTAGTGTTTAGTATATAAATCGAAGAAAATTTTAAATATTTTTTTTATTTTTTTATTTTTGATTTAGTTTTTGATTTAGTTTTCGAGATACATCAACTGCATAAATAACTTTGTAATCCCATATAAATATAAAGGATTACAAAATTACATTTGCAGTTAGGGCTTTAATTAAGAAAATTTGTTGTTGGTGTACAAGAAGTAGAATGTACCGGAAAGGACAATAGGAGACTATCTACAAAAAGAAATGAGATCCCATAAAACAATACTTGTCAAAAATACCAAGTCTCGCGACCGTAAAAAGTTGTGAGATCCATGTAATACCAAGTCGGTTAATCAAAAATCTTAATGTTTTAAATAAATATATTGACTTGGCAATCGTATTAAACAATCTAATTTATATATGTACTAGACGAACGCCAGCAGCTACGCCTGCATTTTTTTTAAATTTACCCGTTTTGGACGATCCCGTGGGAATATTGAGAAATCCCTTCTTAGTGCCCCCTAGGGTCCCCAAGGAACATACATGCCAAATTTCAGCTTCCTGCGTCCAATAGTTTCGGCTGTAGCGTGTCTGTCAGTCAGTCAGTAACGCAAGGATTTTATATATTAAGATTACTTATGAGATATAATGTGTTTTCATGCGATGGCCGAGTCAATCTACTTATTTAAAGCATTAAAGATTTTTAATTAACCGCCTTGGTATTACATGGATCTCACAACTTTTTACAGTCACGAGACTTGCTATTTTTGACAAGTATTGTTTTATGGGATTATCAAATTAAATCTATGAGTTCTCTGAAATTATAACTGCTAAGTATTAATTTTAAAAATAACGAAGTTAACCCTTAACTGGTATGGTGAGGGCCGCGCGGCCCCCACGCATAATATTTTCTATATTTCCTGACAAGCTAAGCATCGTGGGCAGATGCCATTTGAAGTATTCCCATTAAGTCGCTATTCTCGGCAGGACTTTAGGCGCTGATCACTTTTCAGGACGCAGGTATGCATGAGTTGGGGTCTGCGTGGTCCCCACCATACCAGTTATGTTAGTTTTTGACATTAACATTTTTATTTGTTGCTTCTTTCTTACAGTTATTTAATCAATATGCCATGTCCTTTAAGTGATAAAACAGTATTTGAAGTACCCCACAAATTTGTGCGATATAATTGATAATTTCTTAGCAGCTAACGTGGTGGCATTGTAGTCGATGTCTAATGTAGCTACTTCAAGACAAAACATCTTGAAAAGAGGACGCTGTCACTTATGTGATAGAAAAAAAGATTTGCTACAAACTGCAATAATTCTTCAAAATTCATTTGCAAAGTACATAGTAGCACAAAAACACTACATATGTGATAATTTTCAAGACTGAACAGTCTCAAGTGAAGATACAAGTTGATTTCTGTGAAATGATAATAATAGACCAAAAAGCGTTATTTTTAATTTAAATTTACATAGTAAAATCATATTATTTTTGGTTATAACTTTCCAAATAATAAGTTTCATAGAAATTATAAACGTAAAAATAACCATTACCAAAAAGTTTTTCCTATTTAGTGATCTCTTGTAATAATTAAGTAAGAATATTTATATAAAATATTATTTATATTATATAAAATACATATATTGTAATTGATTGCATAAATCGAACCTACTTTTATGAGCTTTTAAACAAGCATATAGTTAAAATTTGCTTGCTAGAAGCATAAAATCATATGGGGGCTGCGCGGCCCCCATAATACCAGTTAAGTTTGTCGAATTTTCAATACCAGTTGATGATTAATTTAAAACTTTGGTGATTTGAACATGTACGGATATTTATATAAGGTGTCTTAATTTTAAAAATAAAGATGTAATGCTTTCCGTTTCGGCTTCGAATAAATAGAATATATTTTAGTCGTGGTCTCGGGATAACATATTGTGAATATGACTGGTGTAACCTACGCCGAAACCTTGGAGCTAACATTTATAGAATGTATTTCATGGTTATGCTTTAAATAATAACAAGTTTGAGATCTCATCATTATCATTAGCTTGCCGTAGTCTACTGCTAGATATAGGCCTCTCAAATGGCTTTTCGGCTCTTTGGTACCACTTGTCCAGATGCCATTTGCGTATATCGTAACTCCACCGACGAGTATAAAATAACTCAATAATTATCAAAGCAATGAGTTTCCAAACTGATGTTAGAACTCCGACTCCGAAATTTGTTTATTGATTATATTCGTATGATGCCCTCATGCTACTTATTTCAATAAATACGGCGCACATTTTCGTTAATTAGTTGCTAAACAAAGCGCAGCCTGTCCAGCAACATGCATATTTCATGCCGGTCATTTGTTGAAACATATTTGATACTAATTAGTCAACATGCATTGATCGTTTGAATTGTTATGAGACATTTGATTTTAGGCTCGTATTGTATGAATAGTGTTTGTTTGAAAGGATAATGGCAGATCTCCATACACCAAAATGTCTGAAATAAAATTGAAGCGTACAGTAATAAAAAATATTTAAAAAAATTGGCGTAAGTAACAGAGTCTATAAATGATTCTATTTTCACTCAGGAAAGGTGGAAAAAGAAGATATCGGTGTTTGAATTTTTGTTAAGAATGAACAATGTAGGTAAATGGAAAGTTATAGTATGAAAATTAAACAATGTAGGTAGGTACGTTTGAATTATCAAATGACATATGTCAGATTGACATCAAAACGCGGAAGTATTTTGTAGCATCTAACTGTCACAGCTAAAGACAAAAGCAGAGCTGCACATTTGAAATCGATTTTATGTGTAATCGATACAACATTAAAACGATGCAGTGACGTTTTTATTTGATTTAAACGTTGTTTTGCTTCAAAAATATTAGCTTAGTGGTATAATGATGATTAAATATTAAATAACTGCATTTTAAACCAAACCAACTCTATAAAGGTCGATAGTATCGATTACTTATTTAATAATCGATACGGATATAGCACTCACGTCTATTCCTGTCACACCATTGTCTATGGCAACAATAAAATAATAAAGTATTCGTAATCAATTGGAATGCTTTTTATCATCATAAAATACTCCAGCTTTAACGAGACAAAGTGAAAATATTAAAAATCGTAGAAAAATATAACAATTTGTTTTGTTCATATGAAGTTTAAGGTCGCCACAACAAACCCAGACCAAATTCTGCCATTGTTCTTTGCTGCTATATTAAATTTGTTTGCGTATAAATAGATTTTATGCCAGCATTACATTTAGGTAGGCATTATGAAAATGCCTACTCTTGATAGTTTGGGTTTGCGTCATTTTTAAGGTCACTCGCGAGAACATCCATACTTCAATTATATGCGAACAAGTGTGTGTTCGCATTGTCGTCTCCTTCTTTCACTTTTCAAGGCAGTCATAATATGGTATTATTTTGTGGGTGAACATAGGAAGCTGGAGAGTGACCTAGGTTACATTTTACCGCGATAACCGACTCTCACGGGGGCAAATCCACAGGTAAAATTTAGTTATTATAATTATAGGCTGTCAGACAGCCTATCATTAACGATTTAAGAGTTTTCTTTCTTTTTTCAACTGTCATCTTGGTTCAATATTTTTTTCATATATTGAATGTTTCAACGTAGATATGTTAACATCTATAACATCTTAATATTTGCATGTTATCTAAATATAATAACAATTTATCACCTGCTCTGTCCACATTTTCTGCAATTAAATAATAATGATTATTACTAAACTTTGGCTGCCCCTGGTCCAGTACTGCGTTAGCGATTTGAAATTATTACAAGAGGAAAAATAAATAGTAAACAATTCGCAATTTAAATGTAAATGTATTTTATTGATCGATTTGCAAACACTTAACCTTAAGAAAGGTAAAGTGATTGTGCGTATACTAAAAATTCAAATCGATCAATCTTACACCGTACCATAGTTTACATTTACTGAATCATGAATAATAATTTACCTATTTCTAACCTCGTTTCTTTGATATTCACCACAACATTTCTAAGTAGTACAAATGGACGCAAGGTACATTAGAGCATTAAGGTATAATACGATGGCATGAATGGAATAGCTACATTAGAGTGCGCTATCTGGCCTACGCCAATAATTAATGTATGGCCTGCGGCTATTTGGTTTGAATTTGTGTAGAAGCTTAGTATTAGAACCGGTTACATTTGCAACCGCAAATGTAGGTATGACTGAGAGCTTTAGTATAAGTATTTAATACGAGTTTTATCTTGATAGAAGCTATATGGCATTGAAGTTCAAATTGATATTTCTTCTACGAAAACGTCTTACTCGCACAAAAGATTCGCAACGCTCGTATAAAATATTGAACATAGTATTACTCATTTTTATGATATAGCCATTTATGTGATCTTTCAATCATGTCTTATAAATGATTGGCATTTACTTTGATTTCACATAAAATTTGTTCCAGCTTCCACGTGATTTTTACACTATATATCAGTGAAACCAGCTTTCTTGGTACAGAAAACTTTTTATATAATTTCTAAGAAATGCTTCACAAGGCGAAAATATGAAAGAGAAACACTACTATATGCTTTTGGAAACCTTGTAGCCACCTGGAATTTTGCTGATCAAATAATTTGACCACACAGTGACAATTCTATTAAACTTGTTAATAGCGGGATATGTCCGGCAGTTCACCCTTGTTTGGTATAACAACTTTTATGTAATGTTACTAATTAGAAGAACGTTTAAGAAAATAATCAATTTGTATAATATCGATTAACATAATTTTCATTTCATCAAATATTTATTTGCGATAACAACATTTGCGCTATTGATCAAAAGGTATAATGTTCATTTGATGTAATGTTCAGGTGGTATAACATGTATTTTATCGAATATTCAAGTGGTGTAATGTAATGCAGAAAGGAAAACTTTGTAAATATTTGCAAATTTAAATATCAACAGCTAGTGCCTAGGGTTAGGTGCAACGAACTAAATTAAATAGGTTATGTTACGTTCTCTTTTGACGCTTACCCAAAAATAGGAGCCCTGCGAAGCAGGGCTCCGGTAACTTAGTCCACATTCTTCACACTAGTTTAATAAACTGAGGTTGACGGAGCTCTGCTTCGCAGGGCTCCTGTTTTCGGATTAAAGGTCAAAAGAGAAAAACATAACCTATTTAGTTACTTGAATTACAGTCGCACCTATCCCTAGGCACTCGAAAGCAACGAAATCATTATTAGTCTAGTGAAACATTAGTTTGAATAAATTTAGTGCATTTAAAAATGCGGTCAAATGACATTATTTCACAGAAATAAATATGTTAAATAAAAATCTACCAATTAATTATTCGGTCAAATGAATTATTAAACGAAATGACTTTATTGTAACTAAAATTAGCCGGAGTGATTTTCGACAAAACGTTGTTATACCAAACAAGGGTGAACCATGTCCGGCGTAATATTATTAGAAGTCTTGTTCTAAATTGTGTAATATTTGAAATAGAATATGATTATTATTTGTTCAAGATCTTAAAATAATGAACTGTATTTTCTCAACGTAAATTACAGGGAAGAAAGATCTTAGCAACGAACTATCTTATCCTCGTAGAACTAATATATAAAACGCATCTAAGGTTTAATAAACCGTAGATGACAACTGATCATTATGAACATCTTCGGTCGTTATCGACATCAAAATACTTGAAGTATTGTCCCTACCGTCTCAAATCCCAAAGGTTCTTAAAATTAAGAAACCCACATGCGTTCCCTCGCGTTTTGTATTCATGTCATATTGGAGTCGGCGACTGACAATGTGTTAGTTAGTCCCTGCGTTGCCACGGATCCCATACCTTGGTAGTCTCTTATCTAATAACTATGAAAAATTGTCCCGATTATGATTGAGAGGTTTCGGACGATGGAAGTTTTTTTTTTATTTATTTGTAGTTTTCTTCCCTTGTATCGTGGGATGTGATATATCGTGAGAATGGCTAAGTTTGCTTTGGAAGGGTATTGATTGCAAGTTCCGGCAACATAATATTATTGTCTACTATTTATTAGCTATAAATGTAGTATTAGCCTGAGTAATTAGTCTGTTTACCTTACAATGTTTTATAGTATTGACGTTAATAAAATTATATTTCTTTTTACATAAATAAAAATTAAAACTTGAAATTGTCATCATCATCTTAACGCTGTCCCAGTTGTGATCCAAGACGTTTGCCCTGGAGCCCGGGGTCCACCTTATGTACACAACCACTAATAATTTGAAATATAGGACCTAATAATATTAATTTTATAATTTAGTTTATGTTTACTCTATCAGCAATCAGACATCATCAGGTTTATAACAGTTTATCGGACAGTGAAATCATATCAACCGCACAGCTGTTTACAGAACACGAATATGAATAATGAATAATATCGAAAATTCTATGTTCATTTAGACAATGTGGCAGTTAACTTATGGCATACCTAATAAATCACATTGCGCGATGACATGATGACAACATAAACTTCACACTAATTTTGAAATAGTTATTATATTTACGTTGTCTTTAAAACAATACTATACAAATTGTAAGGAAAAAGTAAGTAAAAAGGGACTAAGGAACTAAAAATAGATCTTAATCACCTTGCCGCTTCTTTCATTATAATGAAATTTCCAGATAAAACACGTTTGCGCTCATAAAAAAATATATTAGCGGGTAAATTAAACATCTTATATCTTCGTAATTCCGTAAAAATATATGGAGGGAAAGCCACGTACTGAGTTTACGTTGATTTGTAAGCGGAAGGCTCTGAAATCTAATATTTACTGTAGAAACCACGGGCGGTCTGTAATTATGACGGAGGAAGGTGTTATTTGCGAAACGTTACGTTTGTATTTGTGTTACACAAACGTATTTATTCATGTGGAAATTTTGGCGGTTTGATTTTTACTTTCGTATTTTTCTTTGTTATAATTGTAGATTCTTAAGGGATTCTTTTTCAGACAATAATTTGAACATATCTACAAATATTTACATAATTATCTTAAGTGTATAATATTTCGTTCTATCATGATAAATAGCAAGTTTGAGTTCATAAGCCGTTACTTAACACTAGAGCGCACACGCCCATTAATACTCCTTGAGTGCACGCGCGAACTACAGGTGTAGCCCATTTGTAGATCAATTAATTGTATGAAGAAGTAAACAAATTAATGCAACTCATAGTTTTTTTTACCACATTCACACAACACCATCTAGTCCCAAACTTAGCAGAAGCTTGTACTATGGGTACTAGACAAAAGATAAACATACATATATATAGTTTCTTTTTTGTTAATACATACATATTATACATAGAACACCCAGACCAAGACAAACGTTCATGCACACAAATGTTTGACTTGAGCGGGAATCGAACCCGCGACCTTCGGCGTAGCAGTCGATTACACCCCCGCGGCGCCAACCGGTCGTTATTATATATAATAGATATCTTTATTATAATCAGAATAGGAAGTAAATTTAATCAAAACTTTTCTTCTTGATTATAATATCAATCATAAACTAAAACTACTTAAAAATCATCAATATTTGGCACGTCTGAGTTGCCATAGTCTTATTTTTATTTAGGAACGTAATATTTACCTTAAAGTTTATCACTAGCAATGGTATTTATGTTCTATTGGAGAGCAATCAGGAAACATACCTTCTTGATGTTCACCACAAATGCACCTCATACATTTGCAGGATTGCTTGCGTGTGCTGCTGAATAAATACCAACCAACTCTTCCCGAATAGGCATATTTTGTTGCTGGGGATTTTCTTTTTATCCTGTAGTATCCTGCCTTTCAGTTTGATAACTCTTGGTTCCTATATTTTGCTGGAAAATACAACGTTCAATTGGGACACGATCTTGCTAGATAAAATTGCACTTTTTAGAAATATTGACGTCACATCACTTTTATTTGTAGATTCATCATCATTCATTCATGCAACTGGGATAACGCTAAGGCGATCTTAGCGTTATCCCAGTTGCATCCAAGGCTTACAGCCTTGGAGCCCGAGGTCCGCTTACTGGTCTAACCAGATATGACAGAATATCAACTTTTCCACAGAGCGACTGCCATCTGACCTCCGTAACCCAAAGGGATAGCAATATTCTATGGTTTAGACCAGTATAAGTTTATTTGAGGGTACTGACTCCCCGTAACGACTGTCAAAGATCTTCATGACAGCCGGGACCGACGGTTTAACGTGCTCTCCGAGGCACGGGACAAGCGATAATTAACAATTTATTTTTATTTGTAGATTATTCATTTGTTATATTATTATGAGACCGTTTATACCTGCCATGTTACTGACCGAACGTTAAGACGCCATAATAATCCAAAGTAATACAATATTTACCACTTGTGCACTAGGCACTTATTTTTCTTCAACGCACGCGCGGGGCACAGCTGTAGCCCACTTAACTTCTAGGACGATTTTTGCGCACGTCCTTATGCCGATGTAATAGGCATTCTACTAGTAGGAGTGGGAGAACCAATTGAGGAATACACAAGACGATTGCGCTGTGGCATACCTAGTTCTGCCAATAAATGATAATATTACACCCTGGGTTACATATGTAGCCCATGCGTATACTCTAGTGTTAAGCATTTCATAGCCATTTATGATGATTGTTAAAATGTGGATACTTTAAACATTTATACTAAGAAGTAGATTGAATACTAGTATTTTCCTAACAAATATTAAGGATAATTTATTGAAATTTAAATTTACTCTATTACATACATTCTCAATATTGACATATAAGTGAATCTTCAAGTGAATAGGTAGTAAAGTAGACCCCCCTGTGGGATCTTCACCTTTTCCTGGTGTGGTGCTCAGTAACCGTGGCTTGGACACCCACAGTGAAGCTAAGCGGGATCCCGCGAGTGGACGCTCCACGTGGGCTTGGGTGAGGCCTGCTTAGGATGCGTCCAAAGGTGTGGGTTCACCCGGACAGTTCTGTCTGTCCCTCGCAGTCGGGCCCGGTCGCGAGAGGAGAGGCGTGTCGGGGTTGCGTTGCCGCGCACTCTATCTCCCGCGACCAAATGGGGGCGCACCATTTGACGCGTTGCGGTGGGGCCTCAGAGGACGAGGAGATGCGGTGTTAGCAAGTTGCTGTCCTATCCTCTGCGGCCGCTGGGTTTAAGTGCCTGTGGACGGCGAGCGCTGGGGCTGCTCCCCATCCGCCAAAGGCAAGAAGGCGGCTTAGTGTCCGCGCCGCCTCCCAAGTAGCATAACGAGACGGGGCCTGCCAACACCAACGGCGGGCCAATCCCAAGCGGGGTCACGGTAAAGTATGCTATCCGCGAATCGCGTGACCCTGCCACTACACGGGACGCGTAGGAACACCGCGGTGGTTTTAGTGGTATGCCCCGAACGCCTTTAGGGGAGAGCCTCCACACACCTCTTCTGCCAGTCCCAAGCCCGGTCGATCACACTCTGCCGAGTTGGCGTTGATTTGAGATGGCTCATAAGAAGAGTTTCCACCGTAGTCAACAAAGAAAAGGTAGTATGATAAGTAATAGTTATGGGCTATGTTTTTGCGCAAAGTGTAATGTTGTCGCTAAGTATTATGCGGGTAGAATTTATCATAATGACTTTACAAAGTTCATGGCGAACATAACTGAGACGCAAATACAAACATTATTTCTGTTTGCATAACATTATTCACATTTTTAATATTTTATAACCACAAGCAATATAAGCTAGTGCAGTATTTCTAGTAACTTGTAGTCTATATGAGAGTTTATTGTCCGCATCCAAAAGAAAATAATGCATATGAAGAATAATATGAAAATCATACTATTCTTCAAATATTATACTTTGGTCAGACGACAATCTCTTCGTGAAATTGCGATTATTCAGCTGGAAGTCTATATGTACACCCTCAGTGACAAAGGCCAGAGTGATATTAATCGGCAGTACTGATATCTATTCAACAAAATCAGTATTCAACTGGTGACCAAATACACTTCCCTCCCGCGCTTCGTACAGTGTGGTGCGAAACAAATATCTGTGTTATTTTAAATAACTTTTACCGGTTTTGTGATAATTTCTCAGCTCGTGAGTTGCTTCTGGTGTATTTTAGGGTTTAGGCTCCGTGTATTGTAAGTTTTGTACATATTATATTGTAAATAGTGTAAATAAGTGTAATTCATCGATCGGTAATTCTTTTATTTTTTCTTAATGTAGGTACTGCGAAAAAAGTAGGTAAGTTTTTTACTAAATTATTTTTACTGTTAAATATATTTGTGTTTAGGTTTCCTTTTGTGGATACAATATAGTATAGTTAAATAAGGTAAGGTAATAATGTCTTTATTCTGTAATGAACCACCTGATCGTGGTGGTGGCACGGATTTTTGTACACCGAAGTCGCCAACGACTAAACGTTTATTTAGTGATATGTCACCATCGTTTATTACGCCAGATGATAGGTCAAAACGTTTTCAAAGCGAACCATTGGTAAATAGTGTCAATTATTCTGATACTTATTGTGATTTAGTAGCTCAGGCAACTAGTTATTTGGCCAACATAAATGAGTTAGTGAACGATCAAGGATCGCGTATTAACGTCGCTAACAAAACTGCCATAATGGATTTTACGCAGCGTATAACGGGTATAGTATCCATACTAGCATTAAAATCGTCTAGTAACGAAACTAGGATGGCGCATTTGGAACGAGAGTTAGATAGCCGAAAAAACAATCAGCAACAGCCGACGTACGCACAAAAACTTAGCCTTCGTCTACCAGCGAAGTCAGTGCCGGCGGCGGCCGCGGTGGAGTCTCACCGTGTCCAACGCCCGGCTATTGTAGCTTACCCGACTACAGAGCGTTCAGCTGAATACGGGTCGTCATCCGCTACGAAGCAGGCACTGATGAAGGCCATCAAACCTTGCGACGAAGGCTTTCAAATAGTAGGTGTCAAAAAAACAACCAAGTCTGGGGTAGTACTACGTGTAGCCAACGAAAAACAACTCAAAAAGTTGGAATCCGTAAGTGCGATTAGGTCTGCCGGTCTACATCTAGAGAAGCCGAAAGGGCGTAAGCCACGCATTCTTGTCAAGGACGTACCCGGTGCTATGGAGGACAAAGCGTTCATCATGGCGTTATACCGTCAGAATATCAAAGATGAGGTAAGTGTAGACGAGGAAACGTTTATTAAAAATACCAAAATCACTCGTAGGCGTAAATTAGATAGTGGTCGTAAATGGATAGGCCTGGAAGTAGAACCAGACATTCGTAAACATCTTGTTAGCACAAAAGAAAAATTGTTTATAGACTGGGCAACATGTAGGTTTATAGACGACATAGAAATAGTGCGGTGTTCAAAATGTCAACAATTCGGTCATGTTCAAAAGTTTTGTACGTATAAAACAGCTGCTTGTGCTCACTGTGCTGGGGAACACGAAACAAAAACATGCTCAAATAAAGATCTTCCTGATTTTAAACCTTCATGCGTAGCATGTAAACGCCTTAAGAAACCGCATGACCATCGTTGCGGATCTCAGGAATGTCCCACATATAAGTTGAAATTAGAACAACTAATTCTTAATACTAACTACTGAATTAATAGTTTAGGGAACCTCATACTTAGGTAGGTACATCATGGATAATATCGTTATAGGACAATTAAACCTTCACAACGATAGGGTGGCGACATTAGAGTTAGAGCGCTTAGTTATAGAATATAAGTTAGACGTAATACTCGTACAAGAACAATATCAAAATACAAGCCAGAGTAATAAAATCATACAGCTGGACGGCAAAGCACGAGCTGGGATTTATGTCGCGAATTCAAACTTAACTGTAACATCTATTAGTAATCTCATGACCTCACACTGTGCGGTTGCGGAGGTATCTTCTGCGTCCTTTAGAGTTTATGTTGTCAGCTGCTACTTTCAGTATTCACATCCGGTTGCCCCTTACTTACACCATCTTCGCTTGGTTTTAAGGTCCCTTGTGGGCCATAAGGTCATAATTAGTGCCGATGTGAATGCATCATCTACGTTATGGTATGGCAAATATCGTTCTTCTGATAGGGATCGACGGTGCGCCGTCGAGGATTTCATTGCAGAAATGAATTTATCCATCCACAACACACCAGATGCACCACCTACTTTTTGCAGCCCCATGGGCGAGTCTTCAATTGACTTCACACTTTCTTGTGGGGACGTTCGTATAGATAGGTGGCGTGTCCTACCGGACGCGTCATGTAGTGACCACAGCCCTATTCGTGTACGAATTCACGTCAAGGCTGCCACGGGACTCGTCATGTATCTCCTCTATTAATTTTAGATATAAAACAAAAGGAGCTAATTGGGATCTTTTTGGTTCACTATTCGCGTCACATGTCAAATACTTCACTTGCTGTAGTCTTTCTGTAGAAGAGAGTGCTGAAATTTTGTCTGACACCTTCATATATTGTGCGGATGTTGCCATTGGCCGTGGTTCTATCACCAACACTCGTAGGTGTGATTGGTGGAATAACAACTTAGCTGAACTTCGGCGAGCCTTTCGCAGAGCACGTAGAAAGTTAAATCTATTAAAAAGACGTCAAATAACAGTTGACGTTTATGATACTGCCTTTATTGCTCTTAGAGTTGCTAGATCTCATTATAGGTCTGCAGTTGAAAAATGCAAAAGAAATTTGTTACGTAAGATTGTTGATAGACTCGATAGGGAGGGTCCGTGGTCTCCTTTATATCACGAATTTAAAGCAAATAGATTTATCGACTTAGCTTATACCCAAAATATCAAAATTAATGGTAGACATTCCACTGGTATTGAGGAGACAACGGACTATCTCTTGAATTGTCTGATACCCAACGATCGGCTGGAGAATGACACAGACTACCACCGTCAGATCCGACAATGGGCTGCTTTGCAACCCGTTTCACCAGCGTCAGACCTACCATCCTATGACGAATTTATATATGCTGTCGGATCTTTGCCGCCTAACAAAGCTTCAGGTGAAGACAAAATCTCCAACAAGATGATAAAGGAAGCTTGTAAAACATCTGGTGAGTCCATTTTGTTTGTGTTTAAACGTTGCATAGCAGAAGGTATTTTTCCTCGTATATGGCGCAGTGTTTACATTAGGATCATACCAAAAAGAGGAGACAAACCGTCCGACGACCCTAAGTCATATAGGCCAATAACATTGTTACCATCACTAGGAAAGCTTTTAGAACGTCTCGTAGTTCCATGGCTACATGGAACAGCAAAGTTAACATTAGGCCACCATGCTGTGTTGAAGGCGCTGACCATGGGTTGTCCGCAGGGATCAGTGTTAGGCCCGTATTTATGGAATCTAGGTTTTGATGACTTTCTAAGCATACCACTACCACCAGGTTGCTCATTGACCGGATACGCAGATGACGGTCTTTTACTTATTCAATCTAATACTAGAGTAGGACTTGAAAGGTTAGCTAATCAATGTTTAGACTTAATCAACAATTGGGGTGAACGCAATCGTTTATATTTTTCTCCACAGAAAACATTTCAATTACTTTTGAAAGGGAACTTAAAAACACCGCCTCGAATCAAATTCAATAACATCACCATTAGAAACAAAGAATCAGTTTGTTATTTAGGGTTAGTTTTAGAGAGAAACTTTTCATTTGTCGAGCACATTAAAACAGTAGGTGAAAAATCTAAAAGAAGTTTTTACGCCTTGTCAAAGATATCAACTGCGACATGGGGGCTTTCGTTCAAAACTTTAAAAGTAATTTATGGTGCAACATATCTGGGTTGTATGTGTTATGGTGCGCCTGCATGGGCTGATAGAGCTACTATCGGTGCTGTACGACGTAAAATGCTACAAAGTCAACGTCTCGCGTTGATATTTTTGTGCAAGGCTTATAGCACAGTTAGTACTGAAGCTTTGCCAGTACTGGCAGGTGTATTTCCAGTCGCTCTTGAGGCAAAAAGACGAGCAGCAATGTATTACGTGACACGAGATAACATGGATCTAAATTTTCTAGCTCCGCGCGACAGACATAAGATCGCTAGATTGTTGAACCATCAATCCACAGTCTATGACGATCTTCTTGATGAATGGCAATGTCGCTGGAACACATCAACTAAGGGCCGTCACCTCTACCAGTTCTTCCCATGCGTCCGAGAGCGACTGGCGAGGAACTGGTTGGAGGTGGATCACTGTGTAGCCCAATTTCTTACAGGTCATGGCAACTTTAAGAGCAAGTTGTATTCATTTAAGTTAGTTGATTCACCGTTATGTCAATGTTCAACATCTGGCAACAATTATGAACAATCTGCTCATCACATTCTATGGGAGTGTAGTCTTTGGCAAATTGAACGTAATATCATGCTTAACGAATTAGAGGTAACTTCTGGAGTAGTGTACTATACGGATCTTGTGGCAAGTACCACGAATTTCCGTGCGTTTAGGCGTTTCTGCCATACATATTACTGGAAACAGGCATAGTTCACAATTTAGGCCCCCTTAATGCTCATGTCCGTGGTGCTTATCTTTTCTCATCACTATATCTCTTCGTTGCTTGTCTCCCGCTTTGTTAAGGAGGGAAGTGGATTATTCATTTTCCAACTCCTCCAATATACTTCTATTTAAGTTCGTTGCGGGTTCCAAGACAGTTTAACTTTCCCCGGGACTTCACGAGTGTCGAAACTCGTTGTCATCAATGGTCACTGCTGCTGAACCTGGCTACACAGGTGACACAGTAGTGGGAATGAGGGTGGGATTAGTCCCAAAAAACGAATGGTGACCAAATAGCTACTCAGAAATTGGCACATATACTTACATAGTATTGTTTATTCTTAGAGAAGTACACAGTAACTATGCAATGTGCTTGTTATTTATTTGCTAGCATATCCTTTACAATGTGGATATTTTATTTGTCAATAAAACACAATTTCGATGAAAAATCGCAATTATAAGTAAAGGTTTTAAGTAAAAACTATTTACTACTTTTAGTCATTTTCGTTCAAAATATTATATGACTAAATGATATACGAAATCAAAACTGAGTAGCAGTATACTAGTATATCGTCATTTACGTAACAATTTTACACACATTACATTAAATCAGTCCTTCATTACTCGACCCTTATTCATTAAGACATTAAGATCCTAAGATGTGGCTTTTATTGCTCATTGTACGTAGTTTGAGGGATCCAAATACAAGACACATTGTGCTATTTATAATAATTTAGTTGGGATGCAAAGCATTCGCCAGGTGACCTCCCGCAACCGAGCAAGGATAACCTAGGAATTTATTAGACGAGGAATAATTTATAACGTATGACGTCTAATATGCAAATAACTATAATGCCATGCATTTATAACTCGTTTGAACATTATACGTTAATACACGATGTCGGCTTTACGCTAAAATGAACGGATTTATGTAATGGGGATCAAATTCCGTCTTTAATATGACAAATTTAATCCGACTGTTCAAGTTTATATCTTTGTAATTATATGATTTAATTAACTATTGTTGTGTTGTAATTTTAGTGAGTATTCTATTCGTATTGGCACAACAGTACTTTGTGTGAAGTAGTGTTTATTCCACAGATGTGGAATTAGATTGTTGTTTGTTACAAGAGACGTTATTGTGTAATTGTTTGACTAAGCTTGTTACTGAGAAGGAGTTTGTTTGATCGTTTATGTCACAAGGTATTTATTGTCACTCATGTGTATTGTTAGTTGCTAATTAGAGACATCAAAAACGTTTTGCAATTTGTCACATTATTGTGACAAATTGGAATCTCAAAGGAGAGGCCTAGTCCAGCAGTGGACTGTAAAAGGCTGATGATGATGAGAAAAATTGTATTAAGTAATTCATCTGGAGCAGGTGGTGAAATAGTCATGATAGGTTCCAGGAATCCGTTACGCATAGTTCAACCCCATCCTTGGAGTTCTAATATTAAGTCATGCCCTTACCAAGTTTGTATCTGATAATAAACGCGCGATTTTCTGCGGTAGGTGTAAAAATAGTTAACACATAGTTTGAATTATAAAATTTTAAATTTAATTGTTTTAAAACATATTTAAACATTTATACTATCACACCAAGTTTTTTAAAGCATAAATAGTCTGCACTAACGTTGGTACAAGATACACATACCTACTTGTATGTAACTGTAATTCTGCAAGTCACACCACCTACCAGCGCTACACACTCACTTGAAGTTTTACACCTTACAAGCACAACACTACCGGAATGTCTCAGTTGGCTGATATTAAGACGGCACAAGACAACCTAGAAGAGTCCTTTTCCAAAAGGATGGCGGAGCTGGAGGCGCAGCTGCAGGGAGGCCCGGCCAAGGACACTGTGGCAAAAATTGCTGAAGAGTTTCGCACATTCAGAGAGCTGATGTTTGCAATGCTCAGCCTGCTGCACAAACAAATCAATGAATGCGCTCATAACATTGATGCCATGGAGACAAGGCACAGGCGCAAAGCTCTCCTTTTTCTCGGCATTCTTGAGGCTGAGAAGAAAGACTGCAGGACATCTGTGATCAAGATTGTTCAGAAGATGGAGCTGCCGAACATAGCCATGGACTCTATACATTCATGTCACAGGATTGGGTTGTCTAATGACGGTCACCACCGCCCAATCTTGGTCTGGTTCGCAGGAGTGGACCAAAGATCTTCAGTTTGGAGGGCTAAGTCGAAATTGAAGGGCATATCCGTCTCAGTGAAGGAATTCCTGACAAAACCTAGACAGGTCATTTTCGCCAAAGCTCGACAACACTTTGGTATGCGGGCTTGCTGGACGCAGTACGGCGTGATTATAGTAAAGGCGCCCGATGGAGTTCGTCACAAAGTGTTCCACGTAGATGAACTGAACTCTTTGACCCAGAAGCACGCAAAGTCTGCAAGTGGCTCCTCATCTCTAAGCAAGAATGGCGCCGTGACTGCCGGTTCCTCTAGCACAGTCAACAAGTCACGTAAATAGCTATCATTTAATGTTTACAACTACTCTTATCTTGAGACTTCCTCTTTCTTTATATTTTCTATCTGTTGTAGTTTATTATGCTGTTTCTTCCTATTATTTCCGTTAACCACTTTCATGTTTCTTTGTTATTGAATTTATTTATGTACATAATATTTTTATTTCACCGCACGGTAATTTATTGGCTGTCAAAGTGACGTTGCAATTGTATTTGTAAATGTCAAATCTAGATTATTGTTGCGTTCGGAAACAGCATTAAATATTTTTTGGTTTTGTAAGCTGGCGGGTGGTGCTGGGTTACCCGTATTGTATTGAAGTATTATTAAGGTAGTTTAATTGTTGATTATATTTCAGTTATTTATATTTTTTTTATATATATTTATTTTATTATTATATTTTATCTATGGATGCCATTGATGATACGTATTGGTCTGCCGACGAAACAGCCGCTTCTTCCGACAATGACAGTTTCTCTTCTGCTGATGGTGCCTTGAGTGATTGTTTAAGACTCTCGTTTACCCAACAATCTCGAATGACGTTGAACATTTGTCACCTAAATGCTCAAAGTATACCGAGCCACTTCAGGGACTTACTGGATCTTGTGGCGGATGTCAATGTACATGCCGTCCTGATTTCGGAGAGTTGGCTCAAACCTACTCTTCTTTCAACTTCTTTCTCTCTCCCCGGCTTCATTCTAATACGGAATGACCGAGTCGGGAGGAGGGGTGGAGGTGTTTCAGTCTATCTCCGCAGTACTTGTCCATTTAAAATTCTTGAATCCTCTAATCCCGCCTCTTCCCCTGCGGAGTACTTATTCCTCGAGGTTGACGTCAGGGGAGCGAAAGCTGTTCTTGGCGTCGTCTATTGTCCTCCTACTGTTGATTATTTCTGCAGTCTCGAACCGATTCTGGAATCTATAGGGTCACAGTATGAACATCACATCATCATGGGCGATTTTAACACCGATCTCCTTTCTCCCTCCTCTAGTCGTTCCAGTAAACTCCTTGACATTATCGAGTCAGCCAGCCTCCACGTTATGTCATTGCAGGCCACCCATCACAATAGCAATGGGGTGTACACGTGGCTTGACTTGATGCTTACGTCCTTCCCTAGTGACATCCCACGGTCAATATCCTGCTCCTGGTTTTTCCCGCCATGACCTTATTTTCCTTACCTACCGCTTAAAACCTCCTAAATTCCCTCCTAAAGTCCGGTACATGCGTTGTTTTGGTCGCATGGATGTCACTAAACTCGGTCAGGACGCTTCTAAGCTGAATTGGGACAACATGTTTTCTGCCTCCACTGTAGATACATACATACATACATATCGTCACGCCTTTTATCCGCGAAGGGGTAGGCAGAGGTGTATTTCTACACCCACTTTTCGCCAGATATACTTTAGTCCCACGTAATAAGGGGCGAGCCTATTGCCGTACCGGGCACATTTCCAGACTCCGTGCTGCTACTGAGAATTTCGGGACAGAAAAACCCAATAACACTGCCCGACCCAGGAATCGAACCCGGGACCTCCGGATCCCACGCGCACATTTATTCCGCGAGACCAACGAGGCAGTCGTATAGGGTTTGATGTCGAGTTTTCCGTCTCTACGCAAAGATGGTATTTGCATCGTGTTATCCCATAAGCGCCTCTTACGACACCCACGGGAAGATAGGGGGTGGTGACACTTGTATTCTATGCCGTCAACCACACGGCAAACCACTGTAGATGATAAAGTAAATGTTTTCAACAGCACTATTTGTCGTCTATACGATGTACATGCACCGGTCGGGCGCGTGAAACTAAAGCATCCCCCAGCACCCTGGCTTACGGCGGGTGTTTGTATGGCAATGCGCCGTAGGGATCGGGCGTTTAGAAGATATAAACGGGACCGGTGCGAGGAAAACTGGGTGCTTTTCAAATCTGCAAGGAAACGGTGTAATCAAATGGTGCGAAATGCCAAACGCCGACACATTCTTAATAATATTACCTCTACATTGCCTGCCAATATCTGGAAGTTCCTTGGAACTCTTGGTATTGGCAAGCAGCAACGGTGTGACTTCCGTCTGACACTTGGTTTGGATGATATTAACCAATATTTCACCTCTTCCACTCTGATATGTTCACAAGTAGGTAGGTACGTATGTATCGTGGAATAAAACGACGTCTTGGTAGTACAGCATATATTCGCAGACTGACGAGTATTTTACAATTGTTAATAATGAAGATGCACTACCCACATAACTAATTATAATTGAGAACACATACATCACACCTCTCTTCTTAAAATACACTATATATATATACAAAAAAATATTTTAAGTACATTGGAATCTAATAACCGGCTTTCGGGTTCGCTTCGGGTACTCGTTTGGCTGCTGAGTTGACAAACCAGGTGATTTATTGAGAGGCTGTACAGGCTCCAGCTCAACTTCACTATTTATCAACTGTTCTGACATATTCCTTTCACAAATAGTTTCATCCTTACATTCGTCCTCATTCTTCCCTAACGTTATTGAATCATCCCCAGCGTGCGGAACGGAGCTCTCATCCTTTAACGTTTCCTCTTCATCCGTGTTTGGGCCACCGATTGACACACGGGATCGCCGCCGTATCTGGTCTACGTGCCTTTTGACAAATTGACCATTATCCCTAGTTATCAAATACCTACGAGCACTATCTACATTTGAAATAGTACCCTTTACCCATTTATCTGAAGAACCGTAATCTCTCATCCAAACAGGTTCACCCTCATCAAACATTCGCGGCACCCCTCCTGCGGAATCGATCTGTCTCTGCTGCACATTTTGTACCCTAGCACCTACTGAACGATTCGTCCGTAATAAATCTAATCTGGATCGTAACGTTCGCTTTTGTAGCAACATTGAGGGTGTCTCACCGGTAGTGCAGTGCACTGTATTTCTATATGCCAGCAGGAATGTTTGTAAAGCCGAGTCCACGTCTACACGATCTCTAATTGCCTTTTTAATAGTACGCTTGCAGATGTTCACAGCATTTTCTGCGGCACCATTTGAAGAAGGATGATAAGCGGGTGAAAAATACTGCCTAATACCATTATTAGTAAGAAAATTTTTAAATTCGATACTTGTAAACGGTGGTCCTTGATCTGATACGAGCTGTTCTGGTAATCCGAACCTAGCGAAAGTCGAACGCAAGACCTTAATAACATTAGACGCATTAGTACGTGGCATTTCAAATATTTCTAACCATTTTGAAGACGAATCCGTTAATACTAAGAAGGTCATTCCTCGATACGGACCCAAAAAATCAATATGAAGTCTAGTCCACGGCTGAGTATAGTACGGCCACGGTTGGATCGTAGCTCGCGGGGGCGCCCTCGCTTCCGCTGCACATGTTTCACAACTTTTACCTGTTTCCTCAATATCCTTATCGATGTTAGGCCACCACACATAACTCCTAGCTAAACTTTTCATCTTTACAATGCCCATGTGACTGCTATGTAATTGCTTCAATATTTGTCTTTGCAATAATTGTGGGATTACCATACGATAGCCCCACATTATACACCCACATTCTACATATAATTCATTACGCCTAGAGAAAAATGGCTTAATCTCATCATTATTAGGACAATTTAATGGCCAACCTGATTGAATATATAACATAACCCTACCTAGTATCGTATCCTTGGGTATCATTGTTTTGACATCATTGCTAGTGACGGGTAAAAAATTTTCTACAAAATTAACATAAGTATTTTCTATTTGCAACCTATTTAAGTTATTAGTAGTTTTAGACGGCAGGCGCGATAAAGCGTCTGCACTGTTCTTATTCGACGCGATGTACTCGATATCGTAACTGTAGCCCGTTAGAAGTACCGCCCAACGTTGCAATCGTGAAGCAGCCATCACAGGAATACCTGTTCTATTACCAAAAATATGTGTCAGAGGTTTATGGTCTGTACGAAGTATAAAGTGACGGCCATACAGATACTGGTGAAATTTACGAATACCGAATACAATTCCCAGAGCCTCCCTGTCTATCTGTGCATAAGCGCGCTCAGCCGGAGTAAGTGACCGCGACGCGTACGCGATCGGGCGTTCGCCATCTGCCGTAATATGCGATATTACCGCGCCAACACCCACACTACTCGCATCCGTCGTCAAAACCAACGGTAGCTCTGGATTGTAATAAATGAGTACCTTGCTATCCATCAAAAGACGTTTCACTAACACGAAAGCATTCTGACACTCCTCGCTCCAAACATACTTAGAGCCCGACTTAAGAAGATTATACAATGGAGCGAGAATAGTACTAACATTCTTAATAAACTTTGCATAATACATGACTAGACCTATAAACGCCCGTAATTCGGTAGTGTTGGTAGGAGCCGGTGTATCCCTCACTGCCTTTACTTTCTCTGGACACGTATGCACCCCATCTTTGCTTATAATATGACCCAGGTAAGAGACAGACTTTGAAAAGAAAACGCACTTTTCCTTTTTACTCTAAGTCCATAGTCCTGCAACCGTTGAAATACTTTATGTAAATTATTTATATGGTCGAATTTCGTACTACCCGTTACAATGATATCATCTAAAAATACCCCTACACCTCGCATACCCGCGAATAATTGTTCAATTCGCCTTTGAAAAATACCGGGACTAGATGCCAATCCATACACTAACCTGTTGTACATATATAATCCCTTATGAGTATTTATCACTGTGTATTTCTTACTTTCATCCAATTCAAATTGTGCGTACGCTTGAGACAAATCGATTTTACTGTAATATTCGCCCCCTCTGAGACGAAATAATAAGTCTTCTACCCTCGGCAAAGGATAACGGTCAATTTCTATAACTTTATTTAATGTGAGTTTGTAGTCAGCACAGATTCGAATGCTACCATCCTTCTTTACCACTGGTACTATCGGTGTAGCCCAGTCGGAACGCTCGACCGGGGTGAGAACTCCGTCGCGCACCAGCTGATCCAGCGCACGCTCCACCGGCTCGCGCAGTGCGTAGGCCAGCGGCCGCGCCCGCATGAACACCGGCCGTGCTCCCGACCGCACATGTATGCTCACGGCGCCGCCCGTGAAACGCCCGAGACCCTCCGCGAACACTTTACAGTATTTGGAACTGAAAGAGGATAATTCAAATTCACTATTTTGTACAATATTATGTACATTATAATTAAACTCGGGAAGTTGTATCTTTAATGCCGCTAGCCAATGTCGCCCTAAAAGTACAGTTTTCCCTTTTTCGATAACAAGTAATTCTAAATATTTACTTCTATCTTTGTATCTGACTAATGGCCTTATTATACCCAATGGTTTAACAGTTTCGCCTGTGTAATATCTTAAGGTTAATTTACAGGGTTGTAGGGTAAGATCGTTAAAAAGTTTGTTGTAACATTCTTGACTAATGCATGACACGGCACTACCTGTGTCACATTCCATAGCTATATTTTTATTATGCACGTTCAAGTTTATATAAATAGGTTTGCAATTTAAAATCGACAGTTGACAAACATCAACAAAAATTACCTCGTCACTCTCAGTATCGCTGTTACTGGCTTGCACATCTACTTGATATTGCTCCACTAAATTTGGGCACATACGCCGTAGGTGTCCTTGACGATTGCAAACCCTGCACACGTAACGCGAGAACTTGCATGTTGCCTCGTTGTGATTAGCGCCACACACCCGGCACGTCCGCTGAGGCCGTGCTCGCTCCGCAAGCCGAGCCCGCTCAACCGGCACCGACCTAGCCGACTCGGTACGCGCGCGCCGCTCGAGCTCTTGCACATCTCGCCGCTCACGTACCTCCTGCCGCGAAACACCGCGCTGCCCGCCGCGCTCCGCCACGCCCACAGCTTTCCGTCTCACCGTCATCGCTTGACACGGCACCGTAGATGCACCCGTGTCTACCGTTGGCTTAGGTCCTTCGACTGCAGCTGCGTCTTTCTCTGCCGCTTCCAAGCTGCAGGCAAGTTTGTATGCCTTGCCGAAATCCAACTTAGATTCTGCGAATAACCGCTGTCTAATATTCTCGCTCGCTATTCCACACACCAATTGATCGCGCAAACTTTCTTCCAGCCAACTGCCAAACTCACAGGTCTTTGTCATCTTCTTAAGCACCGCCACGTACTCGGCTATTGATTCACCCTCTTTCTGTTTCCTATGTCTAAACTTATACCTCTCGGACAGTTCACTCGGTTTCGGTTGTAAATGTCGACTCATAATCTCCGATATTCGCTCAAAACTTTCCGTTTTCGGCTTCTTCGGTGTACACAAGTTAACTAACAACTCGTAACTTTCGGCTCCCATAACGGTTATTAATGTTGGTACACGTAGGTCGTCCGGTATTTTGTTCACAACAAAATATTGTTCTAAGCGTTCGACATACAGTTGCCAATCGTCTTTCTGCACATTAAACGCGGCTATTTTCCCGATGGACATTGTATATACTTTGTAATTTCACGCGAATTGTTCAATCCTCGTCGCCACTGATATGTTCACAAGTAGGTAGGTACGTATGTATCGTGGAATAAAACGACGTCTTGGTAGTACAGCATATATTCGCAGACTGACGAGTATTTTACAATTGTTAATAATGAAGATGCACTACCCACATAACTAATTATAATTGAGAACACATACATCACACACTCCTTTGGATCACCAGACCAAGTGTCTGACAGTTACCTACTTAAATAACTTACCCCAACTTGACATTGAATCTTTCCAATTTTCTCGAGAGTCTTCGGGTGATATCAAAAAGATAATCCTTTCCATAAAATCTAATGCCGTGGGACATGACAACATCAGCCGCCGTATGGTCATTACCATCTTGGACCAACTCCTGCCGGCGATCTCCCACGTCATTAATTTCTCCCTTGAGTCTGGTTCCTTTCCTTCCTTGTGGGGCAAAGCTCACGTTATCCCTCTTGCCAAGACCTCCAATCCTTCTCTTCCCAACCATTTTCGACCTATATCCATTCTTCCTTTCCTTTCAAAAGTGCTAGAAGCCTGTGTCCATAAACACTTGAGTCGGTTTATACTCCGTCATAACCTGTTGAGTCCATATCAATCTGGATTCAGACCTGTCCATAGCACTACTTCCACTCTCCTCAAAGTGACTGGCGATATTCGAGACGGCATTGAAAACTCTAAAGTTACGGTTTTGGTTCTAATTGATTTCTCCAATGCCTTCAATACCGTCAGTCACGACCTCCTTTTATCAGTCCTCTCCTATCTTAAGGTCTCACCCAGGGCTCTGGATTGGTTCTCAACATATCTTCGAGGGCGTCAGCAGTCGGTACACCTTGGCGAGTCATACTCAAAATGGGCTGACATCAAAGCTGGTGTCCCTCAAGGCGGTATTCTCTCTCCCTTGTTATTCTCCATTTTTATAAATCTCATAACTAAAAATCTTCAGTGTTTTAACCATTTGTATGCCGACGACTTGCAGATATATACCCAGGTTAATGTGGAGTCGCTGTCTTCGGCAATTGACATGGTTAACAGGGATCTGGCTGAGATACACAATTGGACTCAAAGGTTTGGGCTGACTATAAACCCAAATAAAAGTCAGGCCATTGTCTTGGGCAGCCAAGGCTTATTAAGAAAATTAGACACAACCTGTGTTCCAACCATAATATACAACGGTACGGGCATAGATTGGTATCCTGTTGTTAAAAATCTAGGGCTGCATATGGATGCCACACTTAATTGGCGAACTCAAGTGACCCAGGTGAGTCAAAAGGTCACCGGCACCCTACGGGCTCTTTACCGACTCAAGAACTTGCTCCCATCCAAGACCAAGACAATGCTTGTGCAGACTTTGATATTCCCGTTAATCGACTATGGTGATGTATGCTACTATGACCTGAATGCAGACCTTCTCAACAAACTCGACCGTCTTCTCAATAACTTCATTCGATTCGTTTTCCATCTTCGCAAGTATGATCATGTGTCTGCTTACCGTTCCCAATTGAAATGGCTTCCTATCCGTCATCGTCGCAGTTTGCGTGCTCTCACTACCCTTTTCTCGATTCTTATGTCTAAGGAGACATAAGAATCGATCATCATCCCCAAATTATTTAACTTGTCATTTTCAATATCTGTGTTCCAACCATGACCGCAGTTTGCGATCGTCTAATAATCTTCTTCTTACTATCCCTTCTCATAACACATCTCTTATTCACTCTTCCTTTCTCATTCAGTCCATTCTCCTCTGGAATGCCCTCCCTCTAGAAATCAGGACGTGCAAAACGAAGTACAAATTTAAGGCTAAGGTAAAGGAGCTTTTGTTGGCAAGACCAGCGGATGTGTCATAGGATCTGTATCTTCATTTCGTTTTGTATTTGCGTATGGCTTTACGTATTCTTCCTTTAGTTCTTATATGTATATATTATTTATTTCATATATATCGTATTTAGGTAGTATAATTATATGTTTATATGTTTATGTAAGTATATATGTATGTATATTGTATGCATGTATATTTATTTAAGAATTATATTATATTATATTATATTATTTTACCTATCTTATAATATTATAGTAAGTATTTAATACACCTACTACGTTTCTCAGCACAGCTCAAAGGTAGACTGGCGGATAATGCCCAAGGCATTAAGTCAACCTGTACACAGTTTAGTGTATAAATTAAATAAATAAATAAACGCGATTGAAATATTGGTGAGCTGCTCCACTCGTTGGTGGAATATTTGATAACTGCACAGGTTTATTGGATTTTGTTAACTTGACGTATAGTGCATAACGGATCTCCGTTATCGATCGATCATCTGATCGATACTATCCACATTTTTCAATTACCGAAAGAGATTCTGAGCGTTATTTTATTTTTATTTATAGTCGCACGCCTGTATCCCCGAAGAGGTGTAAATATTACACCCACATTTCGCCATGAATTCTTAGGGGGCGAGCCTATTGCCTTTACCGGGCGCATCACCAGACTCCGAGCTGCTACTGAGTATTTGGAAAAACCCAGTAACACTTTTGCCCGACCCGCGAATCGAACCCGGGACCTCCGATCAGCAGTCTCATACGCTAACCACTGGACCACGGAGGCAGTCCGAGTATGAATGTTATTGAATTGATAAATTTAAGCATTATTATAAAGAAAGATTGTATTTAAACTAAAAGTTAATAAAAATGATAACTATATATTTAGCAATTAATTATAACCTTAATAGTACGAGTTTTTGATCAAGACTAACAGTTGACCCCAGATAATTTTCTGACCGCGCGCTCTACGCTCTCTATCTCGAAAACAGTTCGAGGTATAAAAAATGTTAAAGATAAAAGTTGTAGAGAATTTAATTCTCTACAATAATGATACCAAATACAAATAGCGTAAAACCCATAGAAAACGAGATATTTGTAGAAAATGTTAAAAATATCGATTTTTGTGACATTTGACCTCTGAATTTAAAACTTGTGGACATCAAATTATATGTGACTTTTGAGATCAGTTTTAGGATGCCAAAATACAAGTTTTTACGTGGTTATATACTGGGTATGTTGATTTTCCGAGATTTGCACCTAGTTTTGCCTAATTTGACTGGACTAAAAAAAGTATACATTTCTATCGAATACCACAAAAATAGCCATACATTTAAAGTAAAGATAACCAAAGTTCAAAAATGACATTGAAATCGACAAAATATATCTCGGTCTGCAATCAACTTCATTGAACTATACAGTGAAAAATCATTTACATAATATATACAAAGTTAACCCAATACAACACATACAGTATTAAATAAGGGGACCTTACTTGTCACTTCAAATAGGTACCTAGGTACCACTAAATAACAATCCTATTAGAACCTGTTACAAACGTACCTACATACAAACAGCGCATGTACTTGTAAGGTTTTGTAGCGAAGTAATGCATTAGTCGTGTTGGTACGCTGTTATCGCACCATTGATATAGTAGTGTTGAAGCGACGTAAATGCTAAAGGTACATACGTCTATTTACATATGTCTATTTAAGATATGGGACCGATTCTGGACTGAATTAATTTTATTCAGTCAATTTGTTTATGATAATGTTTGCGATTGGATGTTTTATGAAATGTTTTGATGGGAATGTAAACACCCTTCGCTCTACAAACTTTCGTAGTCATCTGCTGGACTTAAGCTCCTCCTAATTTGCCTCTTAGTATTACTGTGAGTCAATAGGATGATTTGGCCTACTATACCACGCTGGTCAGACGGGTTTGTAATGAGTTTGATGTCAAATATTCCATATCTCCGGAAATATATTGTTGGCTTCGTCTATTTTTCTTCCCTTCTTATCGCCTTAGGGCGTACAAGCGCCCTTATACGGCAGCCACTGAATGTAATAGGGTGGTGACATTTTGTATCCTTGATTTGTCACCACATGAATAATACCCGTGTAAATAATATTTCTGTTCAATACTTACTAAGTAAAAATAAATATTTTTACAAGAAGCAAACTCTAACGTCGGAGTTTGCTTAGTCAGGACTCTAAGGACATATTTACATGCGCTTTAAACCACCCATCAAAGTGATGACTACGTACTACGAAAGATGATTTCTTTGGCAAAGAATCAAATCACACTATGATTACAACATGTGAAATATTATCATCGAAACGACCGTTTTAACCTCTACACCATACGTGTAGTCAATGAAATGTTATGTTAATAAATGATCTTAAATTCTAAATTATCTATAATACAAATTCTGCTGCGGTAAAGCTGGCAAGCTTTTCTAATAATTGAATTCTGTTATAGAAAATGAAAGATTTCAAAGTACTATAAGCTTGACGCTAGACGCAATTCTCAGTTACTAATAAAACATTTATTCACACTTTTCAACTTTTTTCATTTTAATCAACTCAGCTTTGTTTTTATATAAACACATTTTAAAACTAAATAGCTTTGACTTTTATTTTGCTAGCGGGCTTTTATCCGAATTCTCTTTGAAATGGTTTACAAAAAAGCTTGTTTATTCATGTCGCGAATATTGAAACAGTGTTCTTTAAACGTATTTTCAAAATAACAAGAAGATATCTGGATGAAAATATCTGACATGAAAATATCTGGATTTGGCGACAAGTACATGCATTCGAAATACAAATGACAAAAGTTTACGATGTGATACAATTGTGTTCTACGAGTCTTGTAAAGAGACGCCTGTAGGAAAATCTATTTCAAGTACGTTCCGCTTGATGTGAATTTTGTAAGATACGAAAGCCAATAAGCCCAAGTCATGGTAGCTACATTTAAAAAAGAGCCGTTTGAATGCAGAGAGCTACCGATGGAGTAGATAAGTCAGCACATTGGATTTCAAATGAAGCTTTTCGTATTCTTTCGGATGCGTTCGCATTCATACGGAGCTTACAGAGGGGCCTACCACGGGTTTCTTCGGCTCATGACTAGCTTCCTTTCGATCGCCGCTTGACGCTCTCATTGGTGCAAGATTTCTAGCGCACCAATCAGAGTATCGATCTTTCATGATATTAAGATGATTCGTGAGATGACTAAACAGATGACGAGTACTTGGTTCATAGAAGAGTGGATAAAATCTGTCAACGCTTACGAAAGGATTACGTTCCGAATACTCTTTCGTTTCAAAAGGGTCCCTTTGTTTCCAAGTGCCAGTTTCGGACGGCCGGGTGCGTGTGTCAACTTGTTTAGAAGGATTTTCATGTTGAATCCGTATTAATTCGATGATGTGGCGTGTGTTTCCCAGAATCCGTATTTGATTGATTGATTGATTATTCTTTATTGTACACCTTACATTATAGAACAAATATATACAAAACACAAACAGAATGTACAAATGGCGGCCTTATCGCTAAAAGCAATCTCTGCCAGGCAACCTTAGGATGGACAGATGGTAAATAAGTTTAGTACGATAAATGGTGTAGTTTAAAGACAACCAGAATGGTATACAAGTAGTTCATAGATATACAGAAACATATATACATACACACATACATATACCTACATATACATATACACGACATACACATATAAATATACCTATGTAATATAAACATACTATAACTATAATGTAAGATGTCATATGGATGAAAGATAGTGCGATTTCAACAAACCTTTAAATATACTAGGTGATTTTGCTCTACGAATTGTTTTTAAATAAATAAATATTTTTCCAATAACTGGGGGTTTTTTTCTCAAAACACTAACATTTTGGGCGGATTTCGGGTGAGATTTGGGGAGAATGCTAGATCATCATCTGGCAACACTGGCAGATAGCGCCAAATTATAGGGGCAGCGTAGCGGCTCATTCACAGACGAGGGGTTTTGGATTAAAAACATCATTCTAAGCAAATATTATAATTATATGTGATACTTTTATGTTTTTATTGTGAATAAACTAATTAATTACGAAGTTACAGCAAAAAAAAATATAAATATTGTGTATTACTTTAAGAGATTTTTGCAAACAATTATCGTAAAAAGAATATCTAGAGGCAATGCATTCCACAGGCGCACAGCTTGTACAGTAAAAGATTTGTCAAAATAATTAGTGGAATGCATTGGCATCTCCAGCCTCAAGTCCACAGACGACCTCAAGGACCTTGAATGTGTGTCATGTAGGAACTTAAAATGTTCCTTAAGATAAGAGGGACTATTGGGATTAAACAGGATATTATACAGTAATGTAAAGTAAATATGAGTATTTCTGTGGGTATTTCTGTGTGTGGTATTTGCTGTGGGTCTTCGAGAGAACGACTTTGAATTTAAATTCGTTTATCGTGATTTCGTACAAATTGTTGAGATAGCGTCGTACGTTTATCGGATGTCGTGCCCATTATACAAGTACCTTCTCTTTCCATTGAATAGCGTGAAGGATTACTTTCAGTTCTCATTTCCAATTCCATATACAATGAATAACAAAAATAATCAGCTTTTTAATACCCATATTAATATCTACCCAACCCTTTACATCATTAACAGACAGACATTTTAATCTTATGAAAAAAATCGGGGTTTAGACGGCACTCGCTGTGTTTCAAAACTAGTTTAGCTAGTATTCTGTTAAATCGGGTTAGACCAGAAAGTGAACCCCAGTTTTAAAGGTGAGATCTTGGATGCAACCGGGATAACGCTAAGACGATGATGATAATAACTTTACCTTGCCTTTAACCAAAAGAAAGCGCAGTAACATCTACAAACAGACATCTCATTTGTCCTCTCTCTCGTTCATTTGACCAGTTATTTTAATTTGTAACATTTGCGCAAACACAAGAGAAATTATAATTATTTTATACCTTACTTTATAACAATATTTCGTTAATTAGAAGTCAAATTTAGAAATTCCCATCCACATTTTAGCTAACAACATTTATCTTCTCTTTCGCTTCGAGATTCATCCCCTTGCATGCATTCATCCGTGTTTACCCGATCCCGGTGAACAATAATTTTCTTTTACGACCGACCAAGTGATAGGATAATACGAATATTCGGCTAATAATTTTCATGTTTATAAACCCATTTAATTTTATACTTCAGACGTCAACAACACTTATCCTGCTTCTCCACTTATCTCTTCACACAGTCGACGAGGGCCATGCAGTAAATCCAATAAATATAATTTTGTTTACTGCGACCGTAATTTGTAACTTTTGTAGCATAATAATGGGATTTACGCTTCTTTGAATGTTTTCAACCTTAATCTTGAGAATTTCAGTGTCCGATGTTGCCATCGGCGTCCGCTTGTTTTTCTTTGATATTATTATTAGTTCGAAACAAAGGGCGGGTAAGACGAAGTTTGGTCAAACTAAAGACTAAATAGAATAAAAACTTTGAAGGTCAAGGGGAAAGCAATTTAATAATGGTAACTTTTGCGAATTTTGTAAATTATTTTAATATTGGACGACAACTCTCTTTTGGTAAAAGATTGTCTATTATTCTGTCTCATATTTAATTTTGATTATTATAATGTTTCGAATACGATCCAGGATTGTGAACTGAATGGTGGTAATGTGATATTATTTTGGGCTTCCGTTATAAACTAAAGGGATCCAATATATTTTCGCCACATTCATTCACCCTTCCGCAGCTTAACTCGTCCGCTATAGGTATAGAAGAGCGCGTGGCCCGTCACACATTTCAGCGACTTATTTAGTCCGATATAGTTATTATCTTAGAATTTATATAAGCTAGAGGTAGTTAGGGCGGAGGCCAGTGCAGTTCAACTCGTCTCTAACTCCACTGAACTGCACTGACCTCTACTCCCTGCACCTGAGTCCGGTGCAGGGAGTGGCGAATGGTCTCAGGGGTAGCGCAGGTCGTGAAGATCCCTAAGGCAAGGCTGGTGGACTATCCTTCTCGAGGTTGCCGCCCGTTCTTGGTCCAGTTCCTTCAGAAATTGATGCAACCAAAACCTCCAGCCGAAACACAATATCAGGCACATTACACACGCACACACACACGTACACACATGCGCGCACACACCCACACCCACAAACACATCTCTTTACCACGCCCCCTCGTGGCCGGGTAGGCTTGGGCTCGTAGTAAAAAGTCACGGGTAAGAGAAGTTGACCACCTGCGCTAGGACCTGCGCAGTCGAGTGCCGTACGCGGGGATGACGGAGTCCTGGGGGGTTGAGCCGAGCGGCACATTATCGCAATGTGACCGTGAGGCAACACGCCCTCTTTGGTCCCGATTTCACGCTAAACGGTAGCTCCCGCTGTGAGCCGCGGCGGGGGAAATGGCCACCGTGTCCCGTCAGAGGGCCACATGCTAGGGACGAAGGGTCCGCATCAACAGTCGGAATTTATTTCGGCTGTTGAGGTGGTGGGTGAAGGCTATGCTGAGGGTGCAAGCGAGGGTGGACAGCTAGAGTTGGTAACTCGGCTCAGGCCGTTAACCCGAGCAGGCGCCCGATGCCGTGCTGTAAACCAGCCCTGCGATCCTATATCCCTCTGGCAATCCTAACGTCCGGATGACGTTCCCTGTTGCGGGCTCCATGGAGGGTGGGAAGCCAGAGGGATGAAGTCTTGTTAAACTTTTATGGATACCGCAGATCCTAAAATTACCCCAACTGCGACGGTGACAGCGAAAGCTGTTACCGCCGCCACCAAAACCAAACAGATGGTCGACGCCGTGGCCTCGGCTGCAGGTGTCACACCTTCCCCCAGGGACGGGACTTCAGCGTTAGCTAGTGCTAGTACTGGTCCCGTCCTTACAATCGTCAGCCCGTTTGAAATCAAGCGGGAAGATGACTCCTCCTTCGCGGGATGGCAAGTGGTGAGTCACCAGAAGGGCAAGGGCAAGGGCAAGACCACCAATCCTGTCCAACGCCCGCCCACCACACAACCGAGTGGACCCGCTGCTGCCAGCTCTGCAAAGAAGGAGAGGTCAAACCGGAACAAGAGACAGCGCATGGTGGCCAAGCGGAAGGCTTCACAAACCTCTGCTGCTGCCGGTGCTGCCTCTATTAATACAGCTGAGTAGGCCGCTGTCGCAGGTCCCAGCAAGGTGACCAGCGCGCAGTCCACGCTCAGCAATGAGGGGTGCACGAAAACCGGAGGCAGTACGGGTAGGCCGCCTGCCACCAAGCGGCGGGCAGGTCACCCTGGACGGCATCCAGCTGCAGCACCACCGACGAACACAGCAGGTAAAACTGCCGAACACAAGGAAAGAGGTGAGGCCAAACGTGTTCTCAACGAGTCCAGCACGCCTCGAGGGGGGCATAAGAAGCCCCGCCTCGACTCCTCCAGGACGACAGCAGGCCTACGCACAGACCTCCAAGGCGTCCCTGGGCGTTGCAGTAACATGAAAACGCACAGGGAACTTGCCGAAGGCGTTGATGGACCAGGTACTCCGGGAACTCCAGAGGAAGATCCTGGTTGATGCTTGGTCGACCAAAACCCCCAAACGCCCCGCTCCAGCGTTCACCAGGAAACCCATGTACGCGGACGGGGTCCTCAAACTCTGGTGCGCCGACGAGGCAACCCGCACCAGGCTGACGGAGGTGGCCTCTCTTCTGGTCCCACCACCAGGCTTCGAACTGGAGGTCAGTGGCCAGGAAGAGGCCCCAAAGAGAGTGCGGTGCGGCATTGTCATACCCGACGAACAGGGGGTCTTGGGCGACGTGCGCGACGTGGGTCGCGCTTTGGAGTTCCAGAACCCCTGGTTGGAGATCGACAAATGGTCGATGCTGCACTCCGAGAGGCAGACAGGTGGGTGGTTTCCCGAAGGAACAAGTCCCGACCCTGATGAAGAACGAGCGCCGCCTCGCGTTGGGGGTAGGTGCCGTCTACGTCAGATTCCGGGACCCCACGGGCAAGTATGTCGACCATCCTCCGGGATGCGACGGCAACTCCACACAGGTCAAGCATGACTTCAACAGCCAGTCAGGGTGCGACGCAGAACCCGGCCCGCCAGAGCCAGCCGCGTCTGGCTCGGGGGCTGGCCCATCAGCCGAGGGTAACTCGGAAGATGAGAGCCTGCTCCTGAGCCCGGTGCGGCGGGATGACGGGGTGGAAGCTGGCGACATCCTGGCCGGCCTAACGCAGCTGACGGTAGGGGAGGAGGGAACATCATCCAAAGATGAACCCTCTGCCTAGTGACGTCAGCTGCTTTCAAATCAACCTCCATCACAGCCAAACGGCCACCGCGCAACTGCGCAAATGCATGGAGGTCCAATAATCAGCCATCGTGCTCATCCAGGAACCTTGGATAAGGGGAGGCCTCATCAGAGGCCTCTCCAGCCTGGGAGGTAAGATTTATTCTTCAACTGACCACACACATTCAAGAACCTGCATACTGACAACTAAAAACATCAGAGCCCAAGCTTTAACGGAGTTCTGTTCCAGAGACATCACAGCGATACAAATTGAAATAACACAGCAGCCAAGGAGTATAGCGGTTGTTTTCGCATCGGTCTATATGCCCGAGGCCGAAGACCCGCCTCCGTTTGACCTCACGCGTCTGGTTAACCAGTGCGAGAGAACCAATACAGAGGTTGTAATAGGAACGGACTCCAATGCCCACCACCAAATGTGGGGCATGAACTGCAATAACAACAGAGGTAAATCACTGGTTGAATACCTTAAAGTTACCCTAATCTTACCCTAATAAACACAGGTACGGAGCCCACCTTCGTCACAAAACGTAGTCAGACAATTATCAACTTAACTCTCGCAACAGAAGGAGCCGCTGAACGCATCAAGGGATGACACGTCTCGAAAGAGGCATCGTGCTCAGACCACAGATGGATCAGTTTCTCTATGGAAGTCGTTAAACAACCCACACAGCCACGTAGGAAACCACACAACACTGACAAAACAAAGTATGTCCAATTACTTAAAGAGAAACTTACCCTTACTGCTACGCCGACGGTACTGGGTGACAATGAACAGATCGACGAGCAGGTATGTACACTGACGCAGTCGATGCTAGACAGCTACCACGCAGCCCGCCCAGAAACCACTCTACCCTCAACTCCAGGTAAACAATCCTGGTAGGGCGCTGAGCTCGAATGCAAGCGCAAGAAGGTAAGAAGGGCTCTAAACGGGGCAATGAACACAAGCGCGGACGAAGATTGGGACGCTTATAAAGCGGCCAAATCAAGCTACAAGAAATGCCTCAGATTCAGACGCACCATGGGATGGAGGAAATTCTGTGGGAGCATTGAATCTTGCCAACAAGCAAACCGGGTAAGGAAACTACTGGCTCAGCAACCAATGGTTGCACCAGGTACTCTCCGTAAACCGGATAACACATACACCACATCGGAGGAGGAGACGAGACGCGTCCTACTCGGAACACACTTCCCAGGCTGCGTCCTCGCCCCGGTAATAACGTGGCACGATACACCAACAGTGGCGACCGAACACGAGTGGAGACTCGCAAACGTCACACAACGCAACGTGGTCACAGAAGAAAATCTTCGATGGGCCATCGATAGCTTCCATCCCTTCAAAGCAGCTTCAAAGCAGTGGACGGCATCTTCCCAAGGTTATTACAATGGGGAGGTGAACCTGTCCGTAAAAGACTTCTGGCAATCATGAGGGCTAGCCTGGCCCTTAGATATGCACCGAAGAGTTGGAGGGAAGTTAAACTAATTTTCATACCAAAACCAGGCAAAACAGACTACACCAATGCAAAGTCCTTCAGACCAATAAGCCTGACCTCCTTCATGCTTAAAGCCTTGGAAAGGCTCTGCGAGAGGGAACTAAGAAGTGGGGCACTTAAGCACCTACCCCTACATGCCAACCAACATGCATACAGCTCAGGGAAATCGACGGAATCGGCCTTACATCAGGTCGTGAACCAGATAGAAGCTGCTATACAACAAAAAAGCATCTGTCTGGGCACCTTCTTTGATATAGAAGGAGCTTTCGACGAGACAAACTTTTCCAGCATAAGCAACGCCCTAGCCAGGCATGGTGTGGATCAGATCCTTATACAGTGGATCCAAAACATGCTCAGCAAAAGGGTAGTACGCCTGCACGGCGATACTCAGACAGCCTTGATAACTAAAGGATGCCCGCAGGGATGTGTACTCTCCCCGCTTTTGTGGAACTTAGTCATCAATGAACTCATAGACAAACTCAACGCGAGATACTTCTACACAATAGGTTATGCAGATGATCTAACCATACTCACCTCAGGTAAGGTAACCAGTACAGTGTACGACCTAACCCAACAAGCCCTACGCATAGTAGAGTGGTGGTGTAATGAGTACGATTTATCTGTAAACCCGACCAAGACCGAACTAGTTATGTTCACACACAAACGCGCGCTGGGTACTTACCGACTGCCCAGGTTATTCGATACAGAGCTTAAGCTGTCTACCGAGGTCAAGTACCTGGGTGTCACAGACAATAATACGTCCGATGATAAGCTACGGCGCAGTAGTGTGGTGGCCTCGGACCAACCTAACAACGGCCGCCAACAAGCTTCAAAAGTTTCAAAGACTTGCATGCCTAGCGGCCACGGGCTGCATGAAAACTACACCTACAGCGGCACTCGAAGTGTTACTGGACGTGCCTCCTCTGCACCTGTTCATACAACAGGAAGCAACGATGTCGGCGGTCCGGCTAACAGCTCTGAAGCTCTGGAAAGACACTAACACCCCGTATACTAACAACTTAAATACACTTTTTAAAGAAGTTCCTCTCACACAAGCCATTGGCGACCGAATACCGAAACAATTTGTGTTCGACAAGAAATACAAAATCCAACTGTACGAGGATCTGCACGAAGGAGCGGTTAATCACAACGAGCTTTCGATCTTCACAGATGGGTCTAAGACTGATACAGGTACGGGTTCAGGAGTATTCTCCGAGGACCTAAATATCAACATCACAGCACCGCTGGGAGCCTACAACACGGTCTACTAGGCCGAATGTTTTGGCATAATCCTAGCTGCCACAGCAATCATGGCACGTGAGGTAAGGAAACGATCCATTAGGATCCTCTCAGATAGTAAGGCTGTCCTCTCAGCCCTCAAAAGCCATACTATCACCTCGGCACTCACGCTTGAATGCCACCAGAAACTAACAGAGGTAGGTAAACATAACAAATTAACACTGCAATGGATCAAGGGCCACAGTGGCTCAAGAGGGAATGACGCAGCCGACGTACTTGCCAGAAGAGGGGCCACTTTAAAGGTGGTGGGACCCGAGCCCATTATTCCCCTCCCTTCTGGTTTTTATCGCAACCTGGTAAGTAAGGGGACCACGACCCAACACAACCAGTCCTGCATTGGTATTGAAACATGTAGGCAGGCCAAGGAGGCTCTTCCCGCGGTAGACGGTAAGATAGCCAAACAAATCCTCCGGCTGGCCAAACAACAACTGTGGACAGTCACGGCCGCCTACACAGGACACGGGTTCTTTAATAAACACCTATTTACTATAGGTATCACCGACAGGCCGCTGTGCAGGGCCTGTATGGCAGCAGACGAGACGGCAGCCCACCTGCTCCTCGACTGCCCTGAGGTCGCACAGTACAGGCAGCAGTACCTGACTGAGCCACATCAAGAGTCTGCTGGCCTTCCTCGAAGAGCTGGGGTGGCTCGAATGACGACACCATTCCCACCCGCACGCAAAATACACGCCAAGACGTGGAGTTGCGGAAACAGCCCGTGCCATCAAGTATCAAGTAAGCTAGAGGTACCTTAAATTTGTAGGCAGCGATAGCCTAGTAGTGATACCAGAATTTCATGCAGAGTGAGAGTTATGTGCATAGTAATTTAATCGTTAATTATCGCTTGCCCCGAGCTTCGGAGAGCACGGTAAGCCGTCAGTCCCGGTTGTCATGAAAAACTTTGACAATCGTTATAAGGAGTCAGTAGCTTCTAAATAAACTGACACTAGTCTAAACCATGGAATATCGCTATTCCTTTGGGTTGGGTTGCGGAGGTCAGACAGGCAGTCGCTCTGTGGAAAAGATATTATTCAGTCAAATCCGGTTAGATTAGTGAGCAGAGCCCAAGATACAACTGGAATAACGCTAGGAGGATCAAAAGACATTATATAAATTCTAAGATTCATATTAATATCTGAATCAATTAGTTTTTTTTTTAGAAATATTAATTCTTATCGTACTAGTCACAAAAGTGCCACACATTGTATCTTATTCTGTTTTGTACAATTTTATTCAACAAATTTGTACTGATGGTAGACTGATAAACTTCTTTTTAAAAGACAACTCTAATTCCACTTAGCATAAATGCTGTGTTGATTAAACACCCAGACTCGAAACAACAATCTGTGGATCACACAAAATGTGTGGGCGTCAAATCCACGACAAGGGCTTCATGACGATTACTGATGTCGATTAGTCTGTTACATGTCCACAAAAATATAGACAAATCAAAAAAGTTATTTACCCACTGTAAATACCAGAAATAGGAATAATTTTGCAGTTTATAGCACTTGCCTCCAAAAAACAAGTAACTGTTTTATAGGGCAGTGCATACGATTTAATAACAATCTTCCTAGTAATAAAATTATATTTAACAATAAGTAAATTTATAATTATTTATTTATTTTATTTATAGCCTCACGCGAAGGGTAGCGATAGCCTAGTGGATATACCAACAACTGCCATGCAGAGTGTATCGGGTTCGAATCCCAGGCGCGTACCACTGACTTTTCGGAGTTATGTGCGTATTGAATTATTAATTATCGCTTGCCCCGTGCCTCGGAAAGCACGTCTAGCCGTCGGTCCCGGTTGCCATGGAGATCTTTAACAGTCGTTATAAGGAGTCAGTACCTATCTCTGAATAAACTGACACTAGTCTAGACCATGGAATATCGCTATCCCTTTGGGTTGCGGAGGCCAGACAGGCAGTCGCTCCGTGGAAAAGCTTATATTCAGTCAAAATCCGGTTAGACTAGTAAGCGAACTCCAGGTTAAAACTGGGATAACGCTAGGAGAAAGATTTATATTCTCACGCCTGTATCTCCGAAGGGGTAGGCAGAGGTGTAAATATTACACCCACATTTCGCCATGATTTTTTAGGTCCCACGTAAAAAAGGGCAAGCCTATTGCCGTCACCAGGCACATCACCAGACTCCGGGCTGCTACTGAGTAAAACCCAGTAACACTTTTTGCCCGACCCGGGAATCGAACCCGGGACCTCCGATCAGCAGTCGCATACGCTATACACTGGACCACGGGGCAGCATTTAAAATTATTGTTAAACTAAACTGTCCTTAAAAACATAATATAAAAATTCTGATTATATAAACTATAAAAATGCTTTGGATTAAGCTGCACTAATTCAACACAGAAATATAAATCCTGCATAAACTGAAAAAAAATATTTGACTATTTCTAAGTAGGATTCATTTCATTTCATTGCTTAAACCATTGTGCCATACATGCAGTCAACGGATACAATTTAGGTATTTTGTAACTTAAGAAAAAAAATAAAAAAATTGAACCCCACTATATATGTAGGGGAGATACCCTTAAAAATATATTTTCCAAAGTTTTATTCTACAGTTTTGTTGCAATATCTTATTTCTATATTCATGTCAAATATCAGCTTTCTAGCACCAGGCGTCTTTGAGCTAGGCTGCGGACGGGCAGACAGACGGACGGACATGACGAAACTATAAGGGTTCCTTGTGGACCCTAAAAACGTATTACTTTGAATTCCTCTTTTTTTTTCGTCACTGATAGCGCTTAAAGCGTGCCTTGACCTGTTAATCGCAACTGACCGGCAAAGCAAAGCAATGTTGGCCAGGTTACCGCTTAGATGGATGACCGCTTGTTGTGGTATTTACATCAGAGCGCTACCATTCCGTCGGCCTAGAAACTAAGAAACCGGAGTTGCAATACACTTACACGAAAAAGAATACACTATTATTTCTTAGCAAGCGATCTTTGATTAAACAATATTGTGGCTTTTTAGAGGTCATGTGAAAATTAACCGTTCTGATAGATTAGTTTAATGTTATTATTAGTGTTTTAATATCTGGTGCCCGCAGTATCAAAACCTTTGCTTTACTTGCTTCGTTCACTTTTCAACGTTATGTGTTTTTAAGAATTTACTTTTATCGTATATTTATATATTGTATATATAGATCTTAAATGAGTCTTATGCTTTTAATTTGCAACTTGTCATACAATCGGCAAACTGGCAATCAAAATTAGTGTGATTGCCGGTCATAAACGTGCCCAACTGCGGTGTACTGTCTTAAGTACATAATGATATTAACTTTATGACACAGACACTATAATATAATTTTTTATAAACTTTTCAGTTCAGATTCTATTCAAAATTCATATTTTCTTACACTTTTATGGCACTTTTAATAGTTTAACTATAAACTTTTAAAAATATCCAGTCGTACTTTTATAAAACACATGTTTGTATCTGGCATTAAGTTATGGCCACCGCGGCACGCTCGCACCACTCGCTGGCCCCGTTTTTGTGGTCTTCAGAAATCTTACCGCTCGCCACTCTATATTTTAACCTATTTCCGTCCAGTTAAAAACCCGTGTAAAAAAATATTATAACAATACATGAGTATTGGATGAAGGCAGAGGGTAATTAAAGGTTTTGGGCTGCTGGTAATTGTAATAATTTAAGATTCTGGGATCGTGCCTGTATTTATTTTATGTTTTTTTTTTAAAGACAACTCACGGTATACATTCTGGATCCATGTGTCACGTAGAACTTTACAAAAAAAATATCAACCGACACGTAAATTATCCAGACTCGAAAAAAAAAACCGGAACGTATTCACGATACGCGGCGAAGTGATAGTGTCATATGGCGACGCAACCACTTTAACCATCAGGTTTCTGTGCAGTCATTTACTTCAGCTTTGAAGATAAGCGTACTTAGAAAATCTACATTTTTAAAGTTTATTAAATGTTTTCAAAGATATTCGCTGTCTGCTACATCAATAAATTTACCTAGCGCTGCGTTTGAGCTATTTAGTCAAATGCCAAATGGCTAAGTTATAACATCTCATGTGTTATATAATAACAACTATCAGATATTTCTTTGATCGTAGTTTTGCTTGCTAACAACTTATATGTAGTTTGGATAAAGTAAACTTGCAAAGAAATAAATTATCTTACAATATGATAAGACAAACATATTGAGCGTTTTAGTTAACTTAATAAATGTTTATATTATTACAAGTTATCTAAGCAATCTGATTGAATTCTTCATTTAATTTTAATTTAGCTTGTGGCAAAGGGATTGCTTACAAAGTTAATACAATTTGATTAAGAGAGTATTCCTATTACGCTTTTTCGTGACCAAAATTGACTTTTAAATTAAGTGTACTTTACTGGAAGTATTTAGTTACGCTTACCTTTATTCAAAGGTATTTCAGAAAGAAATGAAATCAGGAAACTAAAAGGATATTAGTAGTCTAACGTCTCTCCTGTGGAACTAGTGACGTGAATGTGGTGAGATCTTTGTCGAAAGATCCATTTCATCTCGTTAGTCGACAAACTGTAATTGGATTTTCAAATCTGGAGAGCCTCAAGAGTTACGTGGCTAAACCTGAAACGTTTTTGATCGCTTTAACTGGCGTATCTGACCTAGAAACCAAAATGCGAACAAAATATTTTTAGAAGAACTTTGTTAAATTTTGATGTTTAAATCTGCTGTTTTTTGGACTAATTTCTTATAGAGATTTGTGTCTAAAATTTATTGGACCGTATTGCGCAACAGGAAATAAATATAACATTTCTGGATCTTAATTGTTTTAGACCATAATAATATGAAGGAATGTGCAAAGTGCATGTACTCCTGAGTGTTCTCTGGGTCCGTTGATTTAGGAAAGTCCCCCGCGACAAAAGATAAAATTTTAGAGTAAGATAGGTCTTTGAAAAATGGAATAAATATACCTAGATGTAACAGGAGTAGACAGTAGTAGTGTGTTAGTAATATAATAAGGTAGGTATATATAATATCTGTAACTTCTGTCCAAAAAAAGATCAACTCAGGTTACCACTGAAAGTAAGGCTTAATATGTCAAACTAAGATAAAAAAGAAATAGGTCTTTACTGCTATTACGTACTTCGTATTATAATGTACTTTGTATTTATTCTATTATTAAGCAATTAAGCTCTTTACAAAATCGGTCAAATGATGTTATATCAAAGCCTTCATTTAAAGTACGTCAACATAATTATCACAAAACAAAAATAATTTGACAAAAAATTGTCCGCATCCGATTTCATTAATGCCAATTACGGTGTTTTGTCACAATAATCCATAACAATTCATCACAATACACGTTCTATCGATGTTCGTCCGCTGGCCGTAATAAAGGTGCAATTAATATCAGGGAATATTTTGACAATCTCTCATTTATTACGTTTTACTAAATATATTGCCGTGAGCACAGACGGCAGAATACAGGCAATAAACGCCCAGGATATAGATGCAATAATTAACGCTTTACACAAGCCGAATTGTAGCTGCAGCAATATAAATTAGCCTGAAGATGCATATTGTAGGACAGTCTAAAGGTGACAAATATTTTATTATTCCGACAATCAAATGCTGGTATTTTACATAATTCGTTGCAATCGCATTTTATAATAAATAGAATTGGATTGAATCTAAATGCCTCTCGATGGCAAATTCCTGGTCAGCGATGACTAATTACTGTTTTAGTAATAAAAAATAATTTTTGCTTCTTCTTAATATTAATTAGCTCTTCCACCTTCCATTTGTATGATTATCAAATAAAGTAGTAAACTTTTGAAAAACCGTGTTTGTTTGGTATGTGTGTTTTGTCAAAAGCACGTAAATATTTGTCACGAAAGTCTTATTATTTTGTCATAGAAGTGAATATCAATATCATGCAAATTATTCTTGGGTGTAGTTAAAAACTATTTATATTATTATTGTTGATAATATATCATCATTTATATAAGATATGTTATATAAGTAATAGTGTTCAGTAGAGCAAAAACAAATATTCTTCTATTACAAATTGAACAAATTTTCTTCTATTACAAATTGAATCTATTTTCAAGAATTGTAGTGGCCATGACAATGTTTATATTTGTTTCTTAATGCAGCAATAATAAAATAAGCTTTGAAAAGTATTATACTTGAAAACATCAAACCTTCATTATTTCAAACTGCTCCTTCAATATATTTGTGATGTCAAACAAGATTTTACGATCCAATTTTGTCTGGATTATACTCACGTCAATGTGAACTCTTTTATTGGTCGCATAAAAGTCTTGCTGGAATCTTTCAATATGATACATGATGTATTACGGTTATTATGATACGGTTAGAAATATCTTATTTATTATGGATACCATATATATGTTTTTTAATTTCTGCAATGTTCAACTAATGAAAAAATGATGATGTCTCTTAGTAAAGTAATAAGTAAGTTTTTAAGGTAAACCATTCTGAATATATTTTCGTCAATTAGGTAACAAACAAAAAGTAGATACTTCTGTTTTATAATGCCACTTAGTTACTGGGGGCGAGTCAGTTCCTTAACCGTTTTCTTGTCTAAAGCGAGTCTGAACAGCCGTTACGAAAATATTTATATTATTGTTTTTGTTAAATACGAAATGCTTATGCTTCACTGGCTTCAAATTGAAGATGTATAGAAAAATACCAGACGTAAGCTTACGAATATGAGTGTATGAAGCAGGCGAGCATTTTTGAATCTTTTATAACTTCAAATTGTAGTTTGCATTGTAGCGGATACAGCTTTCTCTTTTTAATTCATGTTATTATAAAGGATGAAACTAGCTTTATGTGAAAGTATATGATATTCTATTTTCACGATCCAGTATAGCTTTCAGTCCTTTTTATATTCATAGCATAAAACTAAATTTGTCAAATATCCAATTTAAAAAGTCGTTTTATCATATACATAAGCACGGTAATAATATCTAACAGTATTTTAACTCCATACAAACGCACAAAACTAGAGTTATACCTACGCGCCTCGAGCAAAGTACACATAGCCGCGATCGTGCCGCAGCTCGCAGTGACGAACAGACGGTGACGATTTTTGTACCAGAGTGTTTTGTTATTCAAATAATTATTATGGCAAAGAGGTATAGATTAAATTGTGCTGTTTTTGGTTGTTTAAATTCTTCGATAACTCACCCAACTATATTTTTTTATATTACCTGTAAACTCCGTAAGTTAAGACTATTTATACAATGTTTTTTTGTTACAAATTACGAAGGTTCCTGCTAGTTCTAGCATTATACTATTACCTACCTTATTTTAAATGATAACTACGCTTTCAACACCTACCTTCTGTCACGGTAATTAACTTTAGCGTGATAAAGTCGTAATTTGATTAGCTTAATCTATTATTATGTTTATTATTTTTAAAACATATTGTGGTTATAATGTATAGTAGCAGGACACTTTTACCTGCGTTATGGACAATATATTATTTCATTGTTGTCTATGATTAGTACTACCTACAGGGTAATTTTCAAAATGGAAGCCAATGGGAATCTGCTTATTACATAACAAATACATATTGAATTAAACGTAATATCGTTATGAAATTATAATGATAAGTTAGATGGTATGTAGTGTTATTGAACAAATTGGCAATGAATAGATATTACTGTAAGTAGCGCATACGCAATTAGATGGTTGACGTTAAGTAACGTTCAAAGCGGTTGGACATCGGATGGGTGACCAAATAACTGTTATTTCGAGTTGCTCTGTGCTGTTAGTAATAGGGACGTTAAATTACGAAATGACAAGGTTATAATTATACTCGTCAGTTATTAAGGACGTAGGTACTTGCATTTTGGCTCAGTAGGTAGGTGTTGAAGTTATGTAAAAAATTGAGTTTTGTAACCTTCGGCGACTGCAGTTTACAATTTCATTCATTCGAATTTCATTTATTTGAATAAAAATATAAGTAATATGAACAATCACAAAACCAGAAAAAAACGTCAAATAGGTAGATGTAATTAAAATACTTGAAGCGGGCAGCCCTACCGCTGGTTTGTGTACGGCGCGTCTGTAGGTATATAACTCACGGAGACGGCCGAGTTACATACAAACATACATACATACATACATAGACTCACGCCTGTTTCCCGGATTGGTAGGCAGAGACTACGGAACGCCATTTGCAACGATCCTGACATACCTCTCTTGCTTCATCCACTCCCATCAAGTTTCTCATGCATGCTCTTCTGCCAGAGCGAGGATTCCAAGATCTTAATAAAGATTGATGACTTAGGCTTAAAGTGACTACACGACTAAGATGTTACAATGCACAAACATGCGCTGAAAACATAATTTTATAGGCGACTGGACGAAACCGTATAATTTTTGTTGTCATATTGTGTCTGTCTTCTGGCCGAGTTACAATACTGTTAGATTATATTACCGTGACATAAGTATGGTTATTCAAAATAAAGTTAATATTACAACATTTTGTCACGTACATTCCATTCATTTATAATATAATTTTATTTAAAGCCTCCTAAAATAAATTTGAATCCAGTAAAATACTTAAGGCTCAAATACTAAAAATGGAAATTGAAATGAAGATAAAATATACACACAACTACATTTGAGTTATCGTCGTGACATACAAAATTTGTTATTTAAATTATTGTAATAATATTTAATTATGAACTAAACACAAATATTGGATATACTGTCTTTGTTATTATGAAGTAAGTAGTAGTTTCAAAATCGAATGAAACAGTGAGTTCGGTGTTTAGTGTCTATAAAATGTTTGGTCCACTGAAATGATACATTTTTTTGGGCTTAGCAGAGGGCTTATGATAGAGGACGCAATTTAATTTTATACATTTCAAGAGGGAGGTAGTGTCAAGTTAAATCCAAGTTTGTGGGGTCGCAGCTCTTGTCCTGCGGCCGCCATCTTGAACATGATGGTACCAATAGGTTTATATTTGGCAAATTATTGGGCGGATAGAAAAACTGAAAACATGTTTGGTTGCAAATTAAGTTCTCTACAACTTTGGTCCCGTAGCATTTAGTCTTAAAATGAAAATAACAAAGTTATCATCGAAAATCGAATGAAATTTGTAACAAATTTTCTTTTCAATGTGTTATATTTTTTTCGTCGTCAGTAATAACAATACCAATTAAATATCCCGGTAAATATCATATGGGGACAGCTTATTACTACTGAGACAAGTCGAAGTAATTAATACTACAAGCGACCTGGGAACACAAAAATTTAAATTGATAACCACATATTTGGCACGTATGTTTTTAGGGACCATTATAGGGGTACACTAAAAAGGGATTTCCCAAAATTTCCACGGTATCGGGTAGAAACGAATTATTTAAAAAGAAAGTGCCCGCATAGCTCCGGGCATACTCTATTAGTAAAATGTGGAAGGTAGATACACAATAAGGTTTAGCAGACGTAAAAATGGTCACAGCTTTCTTGATTAGAGTTTTAAAGTGTTTAAAGGTGTTGGGTGGAATATTTTAGTTTAGGAAATTACCACGAAATGAACCGCCACATACTCAAACGTAAACACTATGTCTGTCCTGTATTTACACATCTCGTACACAATATGACAACAAAAAATATTCGGGTTCGTCCAGTCGCCTATAAAATTATGTTTTCAGCGCACGTTTGTGCGTTGTAATATCTTAGTCGGGTTGTCACTTTAAGCCTAAGTCATCAATCTTTATTAAGATCTCGGAATCCTCGCTCTGGCAGAAAGTACAAAAATACTTTTTAAAGCAGAAAAGAATATAGATAAGAGTTATTATAAATTTTAATTAATGCCAAACTATCCTCCTTGTTAAGTGAAAAACTTATATTAAGATTAGTAATAAAGTTCTAGAAACTTTAATTTAATTCTTTCCCGACTTTCGTCGTTGTAATGAAGTACCTACAAATATTGTTTCACTTTTAATTAGCTAAAATCTTGATTAACTTAAAAAGTTATGAGCGATGAGTTTTAATTCTTTCCATTATATTTGTGAACTTACCTCAATTCAAACTTTTATTTTATCACTAGATGCGGCCGGCGGCTTCGTTCGCGGATAAAATTAAATTTTATATTATATATATTATAAACTTTCATTCAAACTTGCGAGAGCCTTTAGACCGTTTTAATCAAGTCTTTCCGAAGAACCCGTTCTTAGTGGACGGCTACCATGTACAAACTACTTTCCTGCCAAATTTCATATTTATACGTCTAGCGGTTTTCGCGATTTCGTCACCTTTCGCTTTTGTATATGTACAACGACGAGTAGCTTGATTTTTGGCCGGTATCAACGCTTCACAGTTCTATGTGGACAAAGCTGGGTCTCTTTGCAATGAATACACACTGAGTACAATACACTGAGTTTATTTGAAGACACAGAGTACAGTATCTTCACAATCTAAATATGCACACGTGGCTCGGATGACAATGAATTACTTTTGGAAACGCGGCGAAGTGGTGGGACGTAGGTAGTCTACACTTGTTTCCTCCGCTGTGTCTGTCACCAAAGTGCCCGTTAACAGTTCCACGTTCGCTTATAAAAAAACATCAAATGACATTGACAGCTGTCAACTGCCAACCTCAGTGCTGCCAACCATCGTATACGCCCAAATCGATTAAGATTTGACGTTCCGTTTTCTAATCTCCGACATATACACTGAGTTCATTTGCATTTGCATAATATTTTCAGGGGTGAATAAACTATTATAACTGAATACAAATACATGAAAAAATTGCCGCGAGCTCGTATTGTATGAGCCTAACATATACAAGCACATGTACCTGCCGTGCAGTCTTATTCTGCACCAGACAACAGTTTATTCTGATTTACTATCAAACTAAAATTTAATGAAAATAGGGTCTTATATTATTATATTTTTACAGGTAGTAGAGACTTGCTGATTTCAGCATGAATGGGCCGGCTTGACCGGAGAAGTACTACCCTCTCACAGAAAATCGACGTAAAAACAGTACCTTAACTGTTGCGTTTCGTTCGGTGAGTGAGAGTGCTGGAGGCCCTATCCCCTATTCCTTCTCCCTCATCCCACTCCTCATCCTGTTCCTTTTCCTATCCCCAAGGGTTGCCATCGCACTTGCAACTCCTGTGTCCATGGGCGGCGGTAATTGCTTACCATCAGGCGATCCGTCTGCTCGTTTGCCGCCTATTACTATAAAAACAAAAAAAAGTCGCACACTGTTTAAAATAATTTTAGGTGAATAAATATAATGTCAACATTATATTACTTAAATATTTTGCAAATGCAGATCAACAGCCTGTATAGATTTTATTTATTACTTTTAAAGTCCCACGCGAAGAATATTGGCTCCATCATATCAAACTTATATATTCTCTTACGGAATAAACGTAAACTGTAGGGTTAGTTAGTACGTAAGATGTACTCCGTCCATCGGGCCTCAAATCCAACTTTCAGAAGATTTTTTTGTGTTGGAGGGAGACTTGCAAATTGGTTTACCACGTCTCCTATACATTTATTTTAAACATTGCAAAATATAGTTTTATCTTCAAATAAGACTTTTTCGATCATACATTTAGTAAAAAAGATACCTATCTTCCGAAACAAATAGCATGGTAACCATAGAGAATTAAATTCGCCAGGTAATACAATACTAGATTTTATAGTATGCAACGCAACCATTACTATTATATTATTAAGTGAAATTGCTGCGGCAACAAATAATTTAGGTTTTGTATTGAATGCTGAAATTGTACAGGCAATGATTTGCAGTTTGATTGCATGGTTATGAACAATTTGATTTGATTTGTCATTGTATTTTCGATATAACCTGTGCACATTATAGACTCAGCGGACGTTAGTACAATTATAAACGCGAACGTTAGCATGGATATTAATGGATGTTCGTTTCTCTTTCACGCAAAACTACTGGACTGGACTTTGACTACATTTCGCAGTAATATAGCTTAGATATCACAATTCCAACTGGATTTTAGTTCCAATAATCGACTATACCCACTACCGTGTAAAAAAAGGTTCAACGGTTTAACATTTTTTCACGCCCTAGATATTAAAATAAAAATGCGATCAATGGTTGAATGTTTCAAAAAACATTACAGGCCAAGTCACATAACATTAAATATAATAATAAAGAAATTGCAGTAAGGAACCTGAGACTTGGTTCAACTTTGTCTAGAGATTTCAGTACTTTTTATAGATAAACAAGCAGCTCCATCGAGACTTGGCTATTTTTGTACAGAATGTTTTTGGTGGGATCTGACTGTTTTTTTATGAGATAGGGGGCAACCGAGCAGATGGACCGCCTGATGTTAAGCGATTACCGCCGTCCATGGACACCCGCAACACCAGAGAAGTCACAAGTGCGTTGCCGGCCTTTAAAAAAGGAATACGATCTTTTCTTGAAGGTTTGAAGGTCGGATTGGTTCGGAAAAACCGCAGGCGACATTAACAGGCGACATTAAAACACGCTTTAATTATACCATTATTTAAGAAATTATCAGTGTTGAGGTTTCTAGCCCTGGCTATGTAATAAAACAGCGGACTGTAAACGCTAGGTATATTTTACGGTAAACGATTACTAGTTATTTACAATATTCTATTATATTAGTACGGCAAAAAACCTAGTGCGCGAGTGTCGTCGTTAGCGTATGTTTGGAGACTGGTTTGGCCGCTCGTCGCAGCGCGGCGCCGCCCGCGCATCTCCCTCCCTCCGTCGCCGTCTTGCTTCACCCCGTCGACGTCCAAACATCCTCCCCGGCTTGAAGTACCTATTCAACAGAGAGGAAGAGGGCAGATATTGTTGTAGGTGCGTAGAACCGTCCCTTTCTTTGTTTTCACCTCAGCCACCCTCGAGACATTGTCGCTGCCCGGAAAGACCTTGGTGACACGCCCCAGCGGCCACAGCAATGGTGATTGGCCCTTCTCCCTGAGAAGAACTAAAGTTCCAACGGTCAGCTGTCCTGTCGAAGAGGTCCACTTAGTCTTGTTCTGAAGAAGACAAACATATTCTAAGTGGAATTGGGTCCAGAAATGTTGCTTAATATGTTCCACTCTTTTATATCGCTCCAAGCGATTAATATTAATGTCAGCCACCTGTGGATGCGGAACAGATATCAGTGAGCGTCCAATTAGAAAGTGTGAAGGTGTGAGGGCTGTAAAATCTAAAGGATCAGAGGAGAATGGGGTGAGCGGACGTGAATTTAAAACTGCCTCTATTTGAGTCAAACAAGTGGCCATTTCCTCGTATGTAAATTGCGTTAATTGTAGTAGTCGTTTCAGATGGTGTTTTGTAGACCGAACGGCAGCCTCAGCGATGCCGTTAAAATGTGGAGAATAAGGGGGAGCAAACGTAAATTCTATGCCTTGCTGGGCAATATCATAAGATAGGTTGGAATCTTGCAAAAGTTGTTGTAATTCATTACAAGTTCCTACGAAATTGGTACCGTTGTCAGATAGAATACTTTTAGGTTTACCGCGACGAGCTATAAATCTATTTAAAGCTGCCATGTACGCTTCTTTGCTGAGATCTGTAACGAGCTCGATATGGACGGCTTTAACTGCAAGGCATACAAAAATACACAGGTACGACTTTATTAGCTTATGTCCCCGACCTTTACGATCAGTTATAAATACTGGCCCGGCATAGTCTATGCTGCAATTTAAAAAGGGAAACTCCAAACAAGTTCTAGAAATTGGGAGTTGACCCATAATCGGTTGCATGTTCTGGCATTTGTATCTGAAACACTAAATACATTGTTTAACCACAGCTTTGGCTAGATTTCTACCTCCTAAAGGCCAGTAATTTTGTATAACATTAGCTAGCAGTAACTGAGGACCAGCGTGGAGCAACTTTAGATGCATATTTACAAACATAATTTTTGTTAGGTGGTGCTTACTGCACACCAAAATAGGGTGTTTTACGTTATAACTTTGCCGCTTTGAGTAGTCTGTACTCGTTGGGAAACATGTCAGCTTGAGCATGAGTCACTATTATAATTAATGCCTTATTAAGTTCATCATGAGAAAGGGAACCTGACATTTTTTTTTTTTTTAAGTGGTACATAAATCTATGTAAATAGGCCACTACATTTGGTAAACGACAAAATTTTGAAATTTTTTGAATTAATAATTTAATATATAATTGTTCAGGAATAGATGAATTTGATAAATGATAGGTATGATGATTGGGTTGTGCTATTATAATTTCTGGTAGGTCCTGTTTTGCGGCATTATTGGGCATATTTAGCCATTCATTTTCTTGTATTAACAAGAAACTAGGTCCAGACCACCATAAAGAATTATCCAAAATTTGATCAGCCTTAGCCCGCGCGAAACAAGATCTGCCCGGTTATCGACGGCACGTAACTCCACTTATAACCTGAGGTGCTTTTCTGTATCTCATCAACGCGATTACGTACAAAGCGGTTTGAGTGCGTTTGGCGACATACACAACCAACTTAATACGATTGATGAGTCGCACCAGTATTGGCATCTACTTATTGGCAAAGTTATCGAATTCAGAACCTTAGTACACAGTCTTGCTCCTAACAAAGCCCCACAAAGTTCCAAACGAGGAATTGTTGTGGGTTTAATCGGTGCCACACGATTTTTGGATACCAGAAGCAGAACCTTAATTGACACATTACTAGTCGCGCGGACATATACACATGCACCGTACGCCTTTTCCGATGCATCTGTAAAAACATGAATTTCGTATGACACTGAATTATCACCTGACACCCATCGTGGAATTTTTAATGTATTGAGATATGGAAGCCCATTTGCGAACGATAACCCGAGCTCTCGTATCGGTTGAGGCACTTCATCGTCCCAATCACATTTATACATACATACATATCGTCACGCCTTTTATCCCCGAAGGGGTAGGCAGAGGTGTATTTCTACACCCACTTTTCGCCAGATATACTTTAGTCCCACGTAATAAGGGGCGAGCCTATTGCCGTACCGGGCACATTTCCAGACTCCGTGCTGCTACTGAGAATTTCGTGACAGAAAAACCCAATAACACTGCCCGACCCAGGAATCGAACCCGGGACCTCCCGATCCCACGCGCACATTTATGCCGCGAGACCAACGAGGCAGTCGTATAGGGTTTGATGTCGAGTTTTCCGTCTCTACGCAAAGATGGTATTTGCATCGTGTTATCCCTTAGTCGCCTCTTACGACACCCACGGGAAGATAGGGGGTGGTGACACTTGCATTCTATGCCGTCAACCACGCGGCTAATCACTGATAAAATGTGACGTTTCGTGACACGTTCGCTTATATCGATCTCTATAGAGAAAATAAGAGTGTCTGGGTTGCATAACCAATGTAAACCCAAAGTTTTCGAAGACGCAGTCTTATAGTCTGACAAGTTAAGGATGCTACCAGAATCGTTTAGGCTTTCGGAATTACCTGTAATTTGTTTTAATATTTCCTGACTGTTTGATTGCCATTTACGCAAATGAAAATTTGCAAAATTTAAAATGGCTAATACCTCCTTTACCAACTGCACTGCCCCGGAAATAGAAGCACTACTGCACAAATAATCATCAACATAATAATCTCTTTTAATGGAGTTCTTAGTGGCCTCATTGGATGCAGATGCAGCCAGACTTACTAAACACTTAGTGGCTAAGTAGGGAGCAGAAGCCGTACCATAAGTGACAGTATTAAGCCTGTATGTCCTAAGAGGTAGCTCCGGACTTGTACGAAAAACAATTTGCTGCAATGACCGTTGTAAGGGAGTTACAGAAATAGCTCTGTACATTTTTCAATATCAGCCGTGACTACATATTTATGTTGCCGAAAACGCAGTAAAATTGATAAAAGATCGTCCTGGACAGTAGGACCTACCATCTGGATGTCATTGAATGATACACCAAATGTGGTTGCAGCTGATGCATCAAAGACTGCTCGAAGCTTCGTAGTAGTACTCGATTCTCTAACTACTCCATGGTGTGGTATGAAATAATCAACATTACCTTCAGAATGCGGCTTATAGGATGAACTATTCTCAGTCATGTGACCCAGACGCTCGTATTCCTGCATAAAAGCTATATATCGCTCCTTGGAGACAAGATCGCGTTGAAAACGACGCTCTAACGACAAAAATCGCTTTTTTTCTATACTGTATGACTGGCCTAAGACGCTAGGATCAGTTTTTAAGGGTATGGTAACTACAAAACTACCATTATTGTCGCGAGTTTTGTAAAAACCTTTGCTCACAGTCACGCTCTTCTCGTGACTGCGAATGTATTGAAGATACAGAATCTAGCTCCCAAAATTTGTTTAAGTTAAAGCCTACATCATCTACTGCTAAATTACAAAAATGTGACTTCTTTGATGGGGATGGATGCGATGGAAGAGCCACGGGGCCTGAGACTATCCATCCAAGTTTAGTGTCACATAATTTCGGCTGGTTTCTTCCTAGGTCCATAGAAGTACTACCTAGGATATGCCAAAAGACCCCAGCACCTACTAAAATGTCAATTTCTGAGGGAATATTAAAAGTAGGGTCAGCCAATTGTAAATTTGACGGTAATGGAATGTTCGTTATATCAATTAACCCGGCGTCGTTGACGCTGGGTAATATTTACCCGTGGTGATTTTAAGAGGGTATATTTATTTTTCCTGACGTCCATCTTACTTATCCGCCAGTATAGCTGGAGATACAACTACCCTCTATTTGGATTATTGTTTACATCATTATTACGCCGCTCGTGTAGTGAGATACAAGTGTTTCAATTCAAAACGGGTAAGTTTTACCCACCGTCATAGATAGTGTAATATTTTCATGACGTATTTTTATTCGTGTTTATAATAGTTTTTACAAGTTGTTTTGTATTTTTTTTTAGTTTTTGGTCACAAATGGCTTTGACTAACCAAGATCAACGGATTTTGAGTGTTTTGGAGGAACCTGATTCTGATGATGATGGGTCGGTGGCTGCTTCAGACATAGAATATGAAGAAGTTGACTAAGTTCTCCTTTCTTTCAATTTTTTTTCTGTTTAGTCTTTATTTGTTCTTTTTTTAGTAAATAAGATAATTATTTTCATAAATAAAACTAAATATCCTAACAAAAATAATTTTCTAAAAACTATCATGTTTTTCAGGTTGATTTTTCTATTGTGTATGAAAAGTAAATAAAAAAGTTATTTTTCATTATAAATTGGTACCATCTTTTATTTTATCACATGCGTAAATACTGTTTCACCAATAATCAATTAAAATGTAATATAAACTATGTATAAAACTATTGAAAAATTTTCTAATTAAAATTCGGGTAAAATTTACCCGATGTCATCGGCCGGGGATTTTTTTTCACGTCATCGGCGCCGGGTTAAAGTAGACGGTATAATTTTGGTTATTTCAGGCAAAATAAAGCAATCAATATTTTTCTTGTAACTACCATTGTAAGACTCAATATATAAATTACATGACTGTGTACTAACGGAAGTCTGACTATTGATACCTGTTACAGTGAAGTACGTGTTACGTCGAGGTAATCCCAACTTGTTGCAAAGGGTCTGAGTAATGAAGTTTGCAGTATATGAACCAAAGAAAACACTTGTAAACTCAAATTGACAGTTTTGAAGTGAAAAAAAAACGTTTATAATTTGAAAAAAGTATGATAACTTTTGAAATATAAGCGAGGCAAGGCTATGCGAGGGAAAAGAAAAGGATATAGAAAGGACTAAATGGAACAAACTCACAAATACTCTTATCCTCAACCACAAGGCGGTTGTAAATCCCACGATGAGGCAATGACGCAGCGTATTTGGACCGTTGATGCTGGATCCAATCTTCACCAAGACGTCTTGTACACGAAGACCTCGCCGTTACAGCTCTTCTAATCTTCAAATCGAGACTCCAATGAATGCCGTTGAAGCGATAACAAGGCGCAATTGATGTCGGAGTGTTCAAATGCCGTTAAATATGTAACCGTTATACTTTTAAGTACTGGATCTTCTACGCGACGTTTAAGGACCAAAATATGTTGAGGATTCTAGCCCTGGCTATGTAATAAAACAGCGGACTGTAAACGCTAGGTATATTTTACGGTAAACGATTACTAGTTATTTACAATATTCTATTATATTAGTACGGCAAAGAACCTAGTGCGCAAATGTCGTCGTTAGCGTATGTTTGGAGACTGGTTTGGCCGCTCGTCGCAGCGCGCCGCCGCCCGCGCATCTCCCTCCCTCCGTCCCCGTCTTGCTTCACCCCGTCGACGTCCAAACAATCAGAAAGCCCTTAGTTAAACATTTCACACTTTTTTGCAAAATTATAAAACTCAACATTTACCGCCAAAGCCAGTTTCAGTTACACAAAATGAAAGAAATTAAAATTAATATTGTAACAGAATTATCACGAAAAGAAACACGAGGCAAGCCAACGCGATATTATATACAAAATTATGATGTCGGCATAATTTTGTCGCGACGAGCGGCCAAACCAGTCTCCAAACATTCGCTAACGACGACATTTGCGCACTAGGTTCTTTGCCGTACTAATATAATAGAATATTGTAAATAACTAGTAATCGTTTACCGTAAAATATACCTAGCGTTTACAGTCCGCTGTTTTATTACATAGCCAGGGCTAGAATCCTCAACATATTTTGGTCCTAAAACATCGCGTAGAAGATCCAGTACTTAAAAGTATAACGGTTACATATTTAACGGCATTTGAACACTCCGACATCAATTGCGCCTTGTCATCGCTTCAACGGCATTCATTGGAGTCTCGATTTGAAGATAAGAAGAGCTGTAACGGCGAGGTCTTCGTGTACAAGACGTCTTGGTGAAGATTGGATCCAGCATCAACGGTCCAATTACGCTGCGTCATTGCCTCATCGTGGGATTTACAACCGCCTTTTGGTTGAGGATAAGAGTATTTGTGAGTTTGTTCCATTTAGTCCTTTCTATATCCTTTTCTTTTCCCTCGCATAGCCTTGCCTAGCTTATATTTCAAAAGTTATCAGACTTTTTTCAAATAATAACCGTATTTTTTTCACTTCAAAACTCTCTATTTGAGTTTACAAGTGTTTTCTTTGGTTCATATAGTGTTAGCTACATCTTAATGCACGCACCTGTGCATGTTTTTATTGCATTCCGTTATAAACTAACGGTCACAACAGCCACGGTAATATAATCTAACAGTATTGTAACTCGGCCGTCTTCGTGAGTTATATACCTACAGACGCGCCGTACGCAAACCAGCGGTAGGGCTGCCCGCCTGAAGTATTTTAATTACATCTACCTGCTTGACGTTTTTTTCTGATTTTATTTTATTTATTTATTTATAAACTTTGTGCACATAAATAGTACAGAGGCGGACTTAATGCCGTAGGCATTATCTACCAGTCAACCTTTGGGTGATGCAGAGATACATGTAATAGGTGCAATTCATAAATATACTTAAATACCATACATACATATAATATAATTATATAAACCTATATACCTAATACATTATAAATATATACTACATATTATATACATTAAAATAATTATATACATACAAAATAGATAAATTATAATCCTATGATGATTCAGTTTGTTCGTCTATATAGGTCTGGCGAACTCTGGTTTTAAACACAAAACGGCTAGTGGACATCCTGATATCGAGAGGGAGAGCATTCCAGAGAAGGATAGATTGTATATTAAACGAAGAATGTACAAGGCTAGAACTGTGAGAAGGACAGAGGAGAACAAGGTTATTTGAGGAACGAAGATTTTTCTCATGTGTATTACAAAGAAATTGAAAATGAGGAGTTAAATACACAGGCGCATTTGGGGAGTGCAATAAAGAATAAAGAGTACACTGAGTACGTAGGCTACGGCGTTGGCGAATGGGTAACCATCGTAGCTTTAACCGGTACTCAGTAATATGATCATATTTGCGGAGATTGAAAACGAATCTAATGCAATTATTGAGAAGGCGGTCGAGCTTGTTGAGCTGATCTGCATTAAGGTCGAGATAGCACACATCACCATAGTCAATTATAGGAAATATTAAAGTGTGTACTAACATTGTCTTAGTCTTGACCGGCAGAAAGTTCTTCAAACGATACAGAGACCGTAAGGCACCAATGAGTTTACGACTGACATTTGCCACTTGAGTACGCCAATCAAGGTGGGCGTCAATATATAAACTAAGATCCTTGACGCTAGAACTAAACGGGATAATTTGCCCGTAAAAAATTACATCTGGTAGTGCCTGCAAGTCAACCCTGTTCAATATACGGGAACTGCCAACTAGAATAGCCTGACATTTAGCAGGGTTCACTGCCAATCCAAACCGTTTCGACCTATCCTTGATAGCATTAAGATCTTGGTTTATTGCCCCTATTGCAGAACGTAGATTTTTCACCTTGGATTGTGTGTAAAGCTGGAGATCATCGGCATACAGATGATACGCACAATGAAGTTCATGGGTAAGGAGATTAATAAATAATGAGAACAGAAGAGGAGAAAGTATTCCGCCTTGAGGAACACCAGAGTACAAATCACACCATATTGATGAGGTTTCATCAACCCGTACTGACTGCTGGCGTCCACGAAGATAAGAAGAGAACCATTCCAGTGCCATAGGTGAGATCATTAGATGGGAAAGGATTGAAAGAAGGAGGTCGTGACTGACGTTGTTGAAGGCGTTTGAGAAGTCCACCAAGATCAATACTGTAACCTTGGTTTCCTCCACCCCCGCCCTCACATCGCCAGTCACCTTGAGCAATGCGGAGAGAGTACTATGTCCAGGTATGAATCCAGATTGAAGTGGTGACAGGATGTTGTTGTGGTAAACAAACCCGGACAACTGTCTCTGGACGCACGACTCAAGTACCTTGGATAGAAAAGGAAGAATGGATATGGGCCGGAAATGTGTTAACAGAGTGGGATTGGATATTTTAGGTAAAGGACGGACATAAGCTTTACGCTATAAGTAGGGAAATTTACCTGTATCAAGGGAAAAGTTCAGGATATTTAATAATTTAATCATTCATTTTAACGGCAATACAAACTTACAGTTTACACCAAAGCGCTCGTATGCCGTGAAGTTTTACAATAAAATCAAAAATAATGTCATTGTAAAAATCATAATAATCAAACATTAAGATTAGTTATCAAAATATGTCATAAGTACAGTCAAATCAATAATAAAATAAAATTAAATTCTAATAATGAAATAAAATAAAATTAAATTACAATTTATAGAGATAAAATAATATTGCTTATATTCAGACAAAATAAATCATTCACATCTTTGATTTAGATATAATAACATTTTTGCTCTAATTGTACCAAGTCTGTCATAAAAAAAGGCTGCGTCAGGATTGTGCTTTAAATACAGGTTTAGATATGTGAGACCCCTAGCAGTAGGGCTATTATGATATGGGTAATTACAGGTAAAATTTGCTCAAGGATAACCGTGATCATGCGACAACTAATGTCATCGCAACCCACGGCTTTGGACTTAATAGAAAGGATAGTCTTTTTGACCTCACCTGATGATAAAGGAGAAAAGGAGAAAGAATTTATGTTCGGGCGAGGTAAACCGTCCAAGTGGGCCATGGTTTGTCATTTAGTTTGGTCGTCGAAAGTGATAGCGGTAGTAAAGTGACGATTGATGTCGTCCAAACTAATAGTCGCCGGCAGAACCACTTGTTCGTGAGGTTTACCAATTCCTAGTGATCTTAAAAACTGCCATACATTGGTGGGGGATGAGTTAGTAATGTTTTCGTGAATATGTCGGCGTTTAGCATTGCGTACCATCTGATTGCACCTGTTCCTTGCTGTATTGAAGAGAGACCAATTGTCATCACACCGACATACCTTTACCTTATACCATTTTATTTCTACGAAATGCTCGGTCTCTGCGTCGCATCGCCATCCAGATACCCTCGGTCATCCAAGGTGCAGGTGGACGCTTCAATTTGACTTTTCTGATGGGAGCATGCACATCGAACAATCTCTTAATCGTGTTGTTGAAAATGTCTACTTTGTCATCGATAGTGATGGCCGATGTCAGTGGTTTCCAGTTGATTTCCGCAGCATCCAACCTCAACTTTTCAACGTCCATGCACCCAAAACAACGCAAGTACAGAACTTTAGGACAGGGTTTAGGAGGTTTCAGGACATACGAGAGGAAGACAAGGTCATGACGGGAGAAGCCAGGAGCAGGATGCTGACCATGAGAGCGGACCAGGGTAGGAGTAGAGGTGAGGATTAAGTCTAACCAGGTGTCCTCCCCGTTAGGGTTGTAATGAGTGGCATTTAGAGGCAAAACGTGGAGGCTGGCAGACTCGATGATGTGGGTAAGCTTTAGGAAGCGAGATGAAAGATGGGACAGAAGGTCGGTGTTGAAATCGCCCATGATGATGTGATGTGCGTACTCGGAACCTAACGATTCTAAAGTAATTGACAGAAGGAGGACAGTATACTACTCCAAGAACCAATTTAGTTTCCCTGACCCAAACCTCTAGAAAAAGATACTCCGCAGAAGTAGAGTTTTGAGAAGAAGTTAGAATTTTAAAAGATAAATTGCTAAGGAGATAAACAGCAACGCCTCCACCGCGCCTGTCAATCCGGTCGTTCCGGATTAAGACAAAACCGGAAAGAGGGCATAAAGTAGATAGGAGGTGAGGTTTGAGCCAGCTCTCAGAGATCAGGATGGCATGAACGTTAGTGTCGGTAAATGTTGCTAAAAGTTCGTTGTAATGACCTGGAACACTTTGTGCATTTATATGACACACGTTTAGTAAATTATTTGCTTTCTGATTAAACTGCTCGTGTAGGATGTCACGTAGGGACTGGTTGTCATCAACTGTACAGAAGCTATCATCAGCAGATAAATCATCTGAATCACATGCAGATAGAAAAGAATTATCATCGGACATAGACATAAATTAATAATAATATGTAAATATATTTATATATAAATATAATAATAATAGACTAACTTAAAATAAATAAATGCTAATAATAACATGCACGATATTGACTGATTATTAAATAACCTCTGCACCACCCGCCAACTGAAGCGATTGACAATATACCGATCTAATACCATAACAAGTTATATAATCTAAGAAAATTACACTCTATATAACAAAAAAAAACACAAACAGACAAAAACTATGATAAAAGTTTAACATGACAAAAGGCTTTATCGGTTTTATAAAAATATTGTTACTGAACGCATCCTTATGAGTTCAAACGTCACAACAATCATAATGTCATTTTGACAGAAACATTTAACTAGCAGTAAACACCTACAAAACAATTACAATTGCATTATTGCACTGTTTTAAATAATTGTGATTTGGAAAAGTGGGTGATTTTAAGTACAAAGTGTTATTATCAAAACGTACTAGTGGCTCAAGACAACAATGTCAATGATATGTATTAATATTGTGTCAAATATGTATACTGTTTACATAAACGTTAAACAAGACGAAATGAAACAAAAGTGATTGTTCATATTAAGTACCTACTTATATTTTTATATTTGTTTATATTTGTTTGACAAATGAAAATCGAATGAATGAAATAGTAAACTGCAGTCACCGAAGGTTACAGAACTTAAATTTTTACTTCAACACCTACCTTCTGAGCCAAAATGCAAGTACCTACGTCCTTAATAACTGACGAGTATAATTATAACTTTTTCATTTCGTAAATTAACGTCCCTATTACTATCAGCACAGAGCAACTTGAAATAATAGGTATTTGGTTACCCATCCGACGTCCAACCGCTTTGAGCGTTACTTAACCTCAACCATCTAATTGTGTATGCGCTACTAACAGTAATATCTATTCATTGCCAACTTGTTCGATAACACTACGTACCATCTACCCTATCATCATAATTTCATAACGATATTACGTTTAATTCCAAAAACCTATAACTCGGGGTGCTTTAAAATTAAGCGAAAAAATATGTACTTAGTTAAGTAAGTACCCTAAGAAATTACCTACTGGTTATGTAATAAGCAGATTCCCATTGGCTTCCATTTTGAAAATTACCCTGTAGGTAGATAGTACTAATCATAGACAACAATGAAATACTTAATACATTGTCCATAACGCAGGTAAAAGTGTCCTGCTAGTATACATTATAACTGCAATATGTTTTAAAAATAATAAACAATAATAATAGATTAAGCTTAACAAATTACGACTTTATCACGCTAAAGTTAATTACCGTGTCAGAAGGTGGGTGGGAAAAGTGTAGTCATCATTTAAAATAAGGTAGGTAATAGTATAATACTAGAACTAGCAGGAACCTTCGTAATTTTTAACAAAAAACATTGTATACATAGTCTTATCTTACGGAGTTTACAGGTGTAGTAAAACTCCAGTTATATTAGAATATAGTTTAAACATTTATATTTTAGGTATCCTTTTACACTGTACAGATATTATGATGTTTCCTAAGAGCCACCGTCCGTTCGGTACCGTCGCCAGGAATGGAATGCCCGCACTCTCCAACCGCCATTTTGAATTATTTCGATAGTGATGTGACTCGGACGAGTCAATCGACTACAAATTATTAAATTCCAATCGATACTAATTTTAATAAAAATGGGGACCTTACACTCGTCCATCCTGACCTCGTGTATGTCGCCATACACGCAATCAAGCAAACTTAACATAAACCTTACACTCGGTGGGAGGGGGCACTTACAATCACATTAAAGAATCCTGTAAACCCATCCAATTCTTACGACAACGATAACATACACAAATTTAATTCTGCGAACCCATCCAATTCTCGCAAAATTAAATGCAATGCTTGCTAACCCATCCAGTTCTAGCAAAATTAACATTCACCGACATGCAGTTCCTGCTAACCCATCCAATTCTAGCAGGAACTGCTACACCGCTTATAAAAGCTTACAATCCTGGTCAACCCATCCAATTCTGACCAATACATTTTATAAATCGCTTAAAAAAGCTTACAATCCTGGTCAACCCATCCAATTCTGACCAATACATTTTATAAATAATGCAATGCTTGCTAACCCATCCAATTCTAGCAAGATTGACATTCATCGACATGCAGTTGCTGCTAACCCATCCAATTCAAGCAGCAACTGCTACACCGCTTATAAAAGCTTACAATCCTGGTTAACCCATCCAATTCTGACCAGTATTTTCACATAACAAAATAGACATTTAATAAATAAAATCATGACTACATTAATAATTGTACAAATAAATAATAAAATATATAAAATTTAATTAATACGTTTTTACAACCAACAGTGCAATATATCAGCTCATACAACAATTAGCGCAATATGTGTAAAACACCACTATTACTAACCATTTAATTTTAGCATAGGTTAACAAAATATTATAATGGCGACATAATATAATAACAAGGAATTGATATTGTTACGGACGGGGTAACGGGATTGGAAGGAAACACCGAGTAGCACTGATGACAATTTATTCGACTTCACACATGACAATTTATTCGAATTTTGTCGCAACTGTAATTGCTTCCTGATTGGGGACTGCAAAAGCTTCTGGCCATCGCGTGAAATAATCCATTACCACCAGAATGTAGCGATTACCACTTTCTGTCAAAGGAAATGGTCCAGTTATATCCACAGCAACACGTTCCCAAGGAGCTCCCACAGTGTACAGTTTTAGTGCTCCACGGCTCCGAGTTTGCAGCCCTTTAACTGAAGAACATTTAACGCATTTCCTGCACCAGTCTTCAACGTCTTCCCTACAGTGCAGACAATAAAAACGTTGACGAATCTTCAGTAAGGTTCTTCGCACTCCAAGATGTCCGCCAGATGGGCCATCATGACAAACTCGCAAAACTTCAGGAATCATTGATTTTGACACTATTGTTTGAAGATAGCTGTCTCTTCCAGAAGCACTTTCCCATTTTCGACAAAGTCATCTTGTATTATTAGGCTGTTCCATTGCGCCCAATAACTTTTCGTCACGGTACTAGTATCAGCCACCTCACTCCATTCTGGCCGAAGAGAGTTATTCTTTAGCCGCTCCAGTATCGATTTTAAATCTTTATCTTCTTCCTGGGATTTAATAATGAACTCCCTGTTCCATGGCCCGTTGATGGTATCCGTTCTGATTACCTTGACGGCAGCTTCCTCTTTTCCTTCTTGTCGCACGCAATACTTGCAGTTCTTATCACAAGGACGTCTTGATAAGGCATCAGCATTACCGTGAGATTTTCCGCTACGATGCTCAACTTCGAAATCGTACTCTTGAAGTTGTTCAATCCATCGAGCTACCTGGCCCTCACAATTTTTAAACTGTAAAAGCCACTTAAGCGCTGCATACAGCATGAAGCTCTGCAACCGTTTGATTGATATCGTTGCTTCTGCTACTTGAGCAATACTTGCCAGGCTTGATGGTGAGCGAGAGGTCTGTGAGCGTGTTCTCCTGGTGCGACAGGATCCACTTGGCGGTGGCGTGCTTGAGCCGCACCCCTCGCGCGTCTTCCTCCACCCGCGCCGCCAACTCCTGTTCATCTTCCTCGCCTGATTCCAGGAGTGCGAGATTCGCGTTTGCGTTACCATTACCTCTGACAATTGTTACGGACGGGGTAACGGGATTGGAAGGAAACACCGAGTAGCACTGATGACAATTTATTTGACTTCACACACAACGCGCCGTTTAATTTCGACGCGGACAGCACCAACACTAGCTTCTTTTGCACTGCACTTTTCACTGCACTTCACTGCACTTCACTGCACTTTACTGCACTATACTTTCACTTCACTTTATTTTACTTCTTCTTCTTTCTTCCTTTTACTTCTTCACTTTACCACTTTTCAACTTTAACTGGCGCTTAGCGCGTCTACACCGCCTTATATACCCCTAAGAATATTCTAGAACTACTAATTTCTATTGTCTTTTCGTTATTCAATTGTTTTTCCATCTCCTGTCTCTTTTTAACCTTTCCATTCCTTCTTGAAGTTTCTGGAATTTTCTAATCTTTATTCGAAATATTTAAATTTGTGTTTCCATCTCCTGTCTCTATTTAACCTTTCCATTCCTTCCTGAAGTTTCTAGAATTTTCTAATTTTTACTCTAAATATTTAAATAATCTTTTAAATATTTGCCAAATATTCATAAACATTTTCCAAATTTCATAAAAACCATAATCCACATAACAGTTATGACTGGGATTTGAACCCACGCCTTTAGAACGTGAACGGAATGTGTTATCCGCACGGCCATCGCCTTGTTGTCAACGGATGCTGAATTTGGCGAACACTTGACAAAATGTATACGTCATCGAATTAAAAACTCATTTCCAAATAATAAAATAGTCTTCAAACCTCTTTGCTAATTAATTATTGTGTTTGATGACCGGCCAGTTTGTCGTGTAGACGTCAGTACTACTTGGCAACGGTAGTGATGACAGCTTGGCATGACATCGGCCGTCACACTCATAAACATTTTCCAAATTTCATAAAAACCATAATCCACATAACAGTTATGACTGGAATTTGAACCCACGCCTTTAGAACGTGAACGGAATGTGTTATCCGCACGGCCATCGCCTTGTTGTCAACGGATGCTGAATTTGGCGAACACTTGACAAAATGTATACGTCATCGAATTAAAAACTTAAAAACTCATTTCCAAATAATAAAATAGTCTTCAAACCTCTTTGCTAATTAATTATTGTGTTTGATGACCGGCTAGTTTGTCGTGTAGACGTCAGTACTCCTTGGCAACGGTAGTGATGACAGCTTGGCATGACATCGGCCGTCACAATATAAATTAGAATGATAGGCTGGTTTATCACTTCCACACAAATAAGCCTGTAACAATACAGTTCTGGACTGTACCATTAATACCTAGGTTCATTAATTTTATTTTAAATCAATAATTTGGAGGGGGGGAGGGGTGAAGTTACTCGCGTCAGTAGGAACTACCATCTTTTCCTAGACCCACCCTACACGTGCCCCCAAAAAATAACTGTTATCCGGTCAAATGGGCTATCGGCTATACATTCACAATAAAAGCTACCGGTTAGTCATTAAAAACCTCCACCATAGCCAACAACCACCAAAGATTGTGAACTACAACAGAGATCCTATGCAAGTGTGGTAGCCACCGAGACCGTAACGCAGTCAAAATCTACACCAGCTTCTGATAACACTTTACTGGCAATCAGCGAAATCTGACTCTTGAAAGCATACTCATAAACAAATTGAGACGATCGATCTCCTAATTCAACAAATGAGCTTCATGTTGGACCTTATCACAACTCTCATTACAAAACAACAAATTACTTCACTAAACCTTGCAACGTGGAACATTAATGGCCTTGCACCTAACTCTCATGAACTTGAAGCATTCCTCCACTCCAACAAACTTGATGCATGCCTTATATTCGAAGCACATACAACCAATCGAAGCCGAATCTGCATCACCGGATATAGCGTGTACTTTACCTGCCAGCCGGATGGCGGAGCTCTGACATCTAGTAGTGACCCAGATGGAGCCAGGAGACCCTTACAAATCCAACCAGACCAAACCTATAGCTGGTTGCAAAAATGGCGAATTAGAGCGAGTGCCCCCAAATCGCACCACATCACTTTCACGCCGCGAAAGAAACTATGCCCAACAGCAAATCCCGGTCAAGTACCGCTACCTCAATCTACATGTGTGAAGCGCACCGGCCTCCACTTGGATCAACGTATGACCTGGAAGGAGCATGTAAAACATAAACGGAACGAAGTCAACTTTCGTTTTAAAAACCTATTGTGGTTACTCGGTAAACAATCCGCTCCGTCCCTAAGTAACAAACCCAGAGTCTACAGCTCAGTTATAAAACTCATATGGACTTATGGATTCCAACTGCGGTCCTCAGCCTGCAAATCAAACATCCAATGCCTTCAGAGCCCAAAATAACATCCTCAGGACTACAAGTGGCGCTGCCCGGCCCACTCGCAACTCTGAGATCCATGAGTACTTGGAGACAAAGACTTCTGGAGGGGTCATGAGGCAGCTCTTTGTCGTCCCGTTCAAGACGGCATCGCTGCTCGGCCGTCCTTTCGAAAAGACCGCATCTCATCCTGTCTCAATGATGTCGGTCTATGCAACGATAACGGCATCGTCATCAAGTCAGAGAAAACCAAACTGCTAATAACACACTATATATATTTGCGACTATCAGTAGAACCAGTATTGTATACACACAACCATTCAGGCTTTCATAATTTATCAAACCGTCAATGTAAACCTATTGAAAAAGTAAACTGTTTTTAATACTTAGGCATGAAAATAGATGAACATTTTTCATGGTCCCATCATTTAGATTCCCTTTGTGACAAACAGAGTATTACTTGGAAAATTCTAACATTTAAGCTTTAAAGTACCTAAAGGAACATTGAAATCCTTATATAAGTCACTCTAGGAATCTATTTTCGGTTATGCTTTAGATTGCCATGGTCTTACATTCAAAACATAATTATATAAATAAATTAGAATCCATCCAAACAAAGTTTCTTAAACTTCTTGTCAATAATAAAACTAGAAATCAGCATAAAAATGTCTACACAAAATTATTTAAAATTTGTAAAATACTACCAATTTCCCTTAAACATAAATACTTAGTGGCTGTAAACAACAATGGCAGGCTTGAGCATAACTTGGATTATTAGATTATTTGTAACATGTTACAAATAATCATAACACCCGATCGATGGCCTCTGGCAGATATATTTTTGGACGCCCTCGATAGGTTGCAGCGGCGTGCTGTCCGTATCATTGGGGATCCAGAGGCCACTAAGACTCTTGAGTCATTGCAATTACGCAGAGACGTGGCCGCAATGGCTGTCTTCTACCGCATCTATTACGGTGAGTGCTCCGAAGAGCTCTCTCAACTAATCCCTCCCTCTCCTTTCCTATCCCGAACGACACGTGCTGGGTTGAGGTGCCACTCTTACACGGTAGAACAGATACCGTCACGTACCAAACGGTTCGGCGCCTCTTATCTCTGCCGTACCATTAAGATGTGGAACTCTTTGCCAGCCCACGTGTTTCCCTCCACTTATGATCCTGGGTCCTTTAAGCGGGGCGTGAAAAAGCTTTTCTCAAGGCCGTCAAGGTGAGGGCCATCATACCATAATGCCATGCTGTCTGCTGGGATGATGGCCATCACTATGGGACTTCACTGACTGCTTAACATCAGGCAGCATGGAGTCAATTTGTTCGGCAGAAATAAAAAAAATCTCTTAATAATTAAACACCCTTGGTACAATATATATATATATATTGTACCAAGAGTGTTTAATTATTAAGAGTGAAGTTAGCTATAAGTAGTTATTGTAATTTTATCTATGTACACGTTCTAATTTACTGTACGGAGACTGGATCCCACAGTCAAACCCATGACACGGTTTTGTGGGACACTGCACTATTCCAGTATGAACGTGTGAATGACAAATAATTAAATAAATAACAAATATGCGACGTATTACGGTCGTTGCGACGAGAGTTATGCCGTCGGGAACTCGGTCGCCGACGACTCCGTTGCAAGTTGATTTCCTCTTCCAAGCGCCCGACTCCGTCTCGTTCTCTCTCCGACTCAGGATCCCCGTCCCGGATGCTCCGGCTGCAGACGCCGCGATGAGCAGGGCCACGGCTCCGATAGCGAGTGCGACCTCCACAGTCCACCCCGCTGCGCAGTCGACTCCCGCCCAGCTCCTTCGCCATCGCGTCTCGATCCACTGGGCTCCGGCGTCTCCAGGCGTCGGCTTGGTCCATTCCCACCTCGCTCCATTTTCTTTAACTCAGAGACGAAAAGTTCAGTTTGAATTTGTATTTTTAAATAGACGGTAAATATGTTTTTTTTAAATCGTCTATCTCGAAAACGGTGCGCGTTAGCGCAAAAATAATAAAAAAATCATACCCCTTTATAAAATCCCGGAGCATATTTCTTAGAACCCTTTTCTGACCTTAACATGACCTTGACGCTGGACCTCCGAACCACAACCAATAATGATACACTTTATTTAATAATAAAAATAGACGCTCTTGGAGCTTCCTCCTCAAGACCATGGTTGCACCTTAATGTGACCTTGACCCTACGTTCACGGCACAAGCTAACCATAATCAAGTAGTATTCTTTTCGTAATTATCCGTAATACATACATACACAGTCTCCCTTCTATATCCTCGAAGAGCTAGGCAGATATTGCTATACTCACTTTTGACCACACCAAAGAAATCCCAACAATACATTGCCCGATCCGGGCATCGAACCCGGGATATGTCCCACGAGAAAATGTATGCCGCGAGACCAACGAGACAGTAATAATCCGTTAGACAATTATTACACTATGAAGAGGGTAATTTTCAATTTGTTAGCGTTTAACCAATATTTAAAATATTAGGCTGCACGTACAACGTACATTGTACGCTGGTAACTAGTTTTCTATTCCAATATATTATATTTAACAAAAGTTCAAAACTAGGACGAATTCAAAATACCGCACACGTAAAATCATAATTTGAACTAAAACGAACATAAATTAATGTGAGCATGTACTTACCATTTCTGATTTGTAGTAAAACTCCAGTTATATTAGAATATAGTTTATACATTTATATTTTAGGTTTCCTTTTACACTGTACAGATATTATAATGTTTCCTAAGAGCCACCGTCCGTTCGGTACCGTCGCAAGGAATGGAATGCCCGCTCTCGCCAACCGCCATTTTGAAATATTTCGATAGTGATGTGACTCGGACGAGTCAATCGACTACAAATTATTAAATTCCAATCGATATTAATTTTAATAAAAATGGGGACCTTACACAGGTAATTAAAAAAAAAATATAGTTGGGTGAGTTATCGAAGAATTTAAACAACCAAAAACTGCACAATATAATCTATACATCTTCGCCATAATGATTATTTGAATAACAAAACACTGGTACAAAAATCGTCACCGTCTGTTCGTCACTGCGAGCTGCGGCACGTCTATTAGACTGGGTACCCATTGGGTACCGGCGAGGAGGCGCGTAGGTATAACTCGAGTTTCGTGCGTTTGTATGGAGTTACAATACTGTTAGATATTATTACCGTGCAACAGCTATGCGGTCGACTCGTTCTCAAGGTCGAGCGCCCATTCATACGCTTATTGTTTGTGCACAATAAACTAATTAGTTATACTTACATTTTGTTTGTGACCGCTATCTTCTTTTATTTAATATTTCGATTTGCTTTCGTATATCAATCATGGCCAATTTAGATACGTTTATTAAAAAGCGCAGCACTTTAAAAGCAAAGCTTACAAACTTTAGTAATTTTATTAACGTACTTCTCAGTTGTAAGACGTTGTCAAACATCCAATGTACAGAGCTAGAAGACCGTTTACGCAAATTTGATGCCATATACGACACTTTTGATGATTTGCAGACGGAGATAGAAATACTGGCAGATAAAACGGACGAAGCCTACACGGACCGCGCCAAATTTGAGGAGCGTTACCTTGCTCTGGCTGCACAGGCTCGTTGCTTGCTGGCTGACTCAGGCGTCGGTGATGGCGGGTCTGTAGCGGGCTCGGCAGGAAATAATATAGGTGCATCGTCCCATCATAACTTTATTCGCTTACCAAAAATTGATTTGCCTAGCTTCGATGGTAGTTATCAATACTGGCTTGAGTACAGGGATACGTTTCTATCATTAATTCATAATAAAAGTAGTATTGATCACATTAGCAAGTTCCATTATCTTCGCGCGTCGTTAAAAGGTAATGCTCAAGAAATTATAAAAATATCGATTTTAAAGCTAGTAATTATGAAATGGCGTGGAACTTGCTTTGTGAAAGATTGGACAATAGTAGACTTTTAATAAACAATCATCTACAATCATTGTTCAATGTTGAAGCTATACCTAAAGAGTCGTGTTCGTCTTTGCGTCATCTTGTTGATGGCATTAATAAAAACATAAGGGCGCTGAAAACATTGAATGAGCCTACGGAGTACTGGGATACCATTATCATTTATATGATGGCAAATAAATTAGATTCCATTACTTGTAGAGATTGGGAGGAGTACCGTAACACTTTGACTACTTCACCCACATTATCACAGTTTTGTCAGTTTATTAACAATAAGGCTGATTTATTAGAGACCTTGGAGGATACTAAAACTAACAAAACAAATAGCAGTAGAACTTACGCCAGTAGTAGTAGTAGAAGTTTTATAGTTGCCACTAACAAGAGCAATAATCAGCATCGACGTTCCTCCCTTAATACATTACAATGTCTTATGTGTTCTAAAGAACATCTATTGCATACTTGTGAAGTCTTTCGAAGCCTACCGGTTGAAAAACGCATTTTAAAGGCAAAATAATTTAAAGTTTGTTTTAACTGTTTGCGTCTAGGACATACCACAAAGAGATGTCGATTATCGCACTGTAAATATTGTAGTGCTAGACATAGTACGCTTTTACATGTTGAGCCGCCTACTAACGCCGCTTATCAAGACCCCGTGCCTAATAGTGTAGTTCTCCCTGCTGACACTTCTGATCGTACCTCATTGCCTATACGGTCATCAGATGATGTCGTGTTATCTAGTGATACTGTGTCAACGCGTACTACTTCTTCCCAAATTTTGCTTTCCACATTTATGGTGAAAGCGGTCGGCGACAAGGGCAAGAAGTTCGACGCCAGAGTCCTGCTGGATAATGGTAGTACTGCAAACTTCATTACTCAGACCCTTTGCAACAAGTTGGGATTACCTCGACGTAACACGTACTCCACTGTAACAGGTATCAACAGTCAGACTTCCGTTAGTACACAGTCATGTAATTTATATATTGAGTCTTACAATGGTAGTTACAAGAAAAATATTGATTGCTTTATTTTGCCTGAAATAACCAAAATTATACCGTCTACTTTAATTGATATAACGAACATTCCATTACCGTCAAATTTACAATTGGCTGACCCTTCTTTTAATATTCCCTCAGAAATTGACATTTTAGTAGGTGCTGGGGTCTTTTGGCATATCCTAGGTAGTACTTCTATGGACCTAGGAAGAAACCAGCCGAAATTATGTGACACTAAACTTGGATGGATAGTCTCAGGCCCCGTGGCTCTTCCATCGCATCCATCCTCATCAAAGAAGTCACATTTTTGTAATTTAGCAGTAGATGATGTAGGCTTTAACTTAAACAAATTTTGGGAGCTAGATTCTGTATCTTCAATACATTCGCAGTCACGAGAAGAGCGTGACTGTGAGCAAAGTTTTTTACAAAACTCGCGACAATAATGGTAGTTTTGTAGTTACCATACCCTTAAAAACTGATCCTAGCGTCTTAGGCCAGTCATACAGTATAGCAAAAGCTGAAGGTAATGTTGATTATTTCATACCACACCATGGAGTAGTTAGAGAATCAAGTACTACTACGAAGCTTCGAGCAGTCTTTGATGCATCAGCTGCAACCACATCTGGTGTATCATTCAATGACATCCAGATGGTAGGTCCTTCTGTCCAGGACGATCTTTTATCAATTTTACTGCGTTTTCGGCAACATAAGATCAATCATGATGATCACCCGAGAAGCGTGGCAAGTCAATTGTGGGTAGTTTAATAAAAGATTTGGTCCCACCTGAGTTTTTCTTGTCTGATTCTGGATCAGTTAGCGTCCTGTCGTTCAACCGAATCAGCTGGGAAGCCTGTGCCACTAGCAGATGGTATTCATTTTCAAACTGCTCACTTTCTGGGTCTGGCTCATCGTTGAACTCTGAAAAGTCAGCGTTTAATTCAATCAGTGTTTGAATTTCCTAAAAGGTTTTGTGTATAGACTTGAAGTCTGACAGTCTGTTTTTTAACTCAATGACTTGAATATCTGTTAATATCTGATAGGGCAAAATGAAATTAATATATCTTTTAAACAATGTGAGTTTCCTCTTAACAATGCCACGTTGTTTGATTAATTCTGTATTGTCAGGTTTATTAACTTGAGTGGCCATTGTTGTGACTGAAGGACACACAATGTTGCACAAGAAATGAAAATGATAGGCAGGCAAATGATGTCACAAATTTCTTGCAAAAGAATTGTGCAATACTTATATTATAGCGTGCAGTGCAGCAAGCGGCAGAAAGCAGGGCTGTGCAAAGCGTGGGTGCACAGATAACACGTGGAGGGCTAAGGCCTAGGGCGCATGCACCTGCGACCACGTGGTGCCTCCCTTCTGAGACCGGCGGCTGGCAAAATAAGCACGTCCCGGCTGCACGGCAAGCAATTGTAATGCTGTGAATGAGAGAACTTAATTTAGAATGATTGCAAAAAAATGTGAAAGGTTAGGTGAGAGGTTGACAGGAGACGTTCAGATGTTTTTATTTTTGAATATTTATGATTATTTCTGATTGAAATAGATAAATACTTAGTCTGAGAACATAAGTATTACGAAGAGGTGGGTCTGTGTTGTCTGATTCGATTGCCGTTGCAATTTGAAAAGTCTGTGGGAATTAGGGAAAAAATAAATTGGTATGATTATCTGTTATCCTGAGGCTGCGATGCGCCGCGCTGACACCGTCGTGGCTCGTCGACCGTCGTTGTCCTCGTCGTGCAGATTTTTCTAGAAGGCCGCCGCTGTGCTGAGTCCGTTGATTTTCGTAACAGCTGATATGGCGGCGGTCTTGATCACGATTCACGACGCGTATGAATTAAGTGATGGAACTCGGATTTAATATAAAAAAAATACTTTATTTAATTATTACAGCGTAACAGTGTATTAAAGATCTAAAATAGTAATCGTTAAAAACTAGATTGACAATGGTATTTATAATTAATTAATGCTAAGATGACAATATACTTAACTAGAGCATTTGGAGGGGAGAGATGTGCTGGCAAAGCTAATATTATTAGGTTCCGTAACCTTAACTCCTCCCTCCCTAGGTGAGAAATTGTCTAGAGGCAGCTGTGTTGGCTCTGGACAATTTCGATTACAAACTACCTTGGTATGGAAACCACATTTATACAATATAAATCCTATTATTAAAACTATTATTACTACATATATTCCTAGTGTCCATACACTTATCTGGTCACTTATAATGTAACTTTGGATCTCACTAACACTGGCACTATATTTCGCTCTGGTTAACAAGTCCTTGATGTCGCCGAGGTCCACGCCCCGAAGGGCCATCTGCTTGGCTGGCGGGACAGCGTCACCACGAAGCTCAGGCATCTGTACTGGTGGCAGGCTGAAGAATACTGAGCTGCCATTGGTAGGTGTAGTAATATATGTGTCTGCAATCTGCAACGAACAACGCTGGCTTGGCAGGAGAATGTACGTGCCTCGTAGGTTGTACTTCCTTGTCTCATCGTTACAGTATTCTGTTGCTGTGATTTCCTTTTCTGAATAGATCAGCCAATGGTTGTCTGACACAGGCTGAACTTTGGTTTCCTCAATCTGCACCTGGTATTGTTGACATTCACTGAAATTCCCTTTCAAAAGCATCAGTTGTTCAATACACGTCTCAGTGTGGTATTGTAATACGTTCTCCTCTGTGCATAGATATTGTAGATCATCTATTTCTCTGCAGGTATCTACTACGGACCTGTATTTCATTCTGTTCACTATTAGGTATGGGTATTTAGGAATAATGGCAAAGGTTTTATGTTTGGAAGGGTTGTATATTGGAATGGGAACAACTTTATAGTAAATATATGTGTTTTTATGTATTAATGGGATTTCTAATATAAATACCACTTTATTACTATCTACATACCCTTTAATTTCTATAGTTCCTTCTATTTTTACTTAATACTCATGACTTACTGGGTAAATTAATTGACTATGTTTTTGAACTTCTTTTAATATATCAAATAACTCTGTTGTATTTACTATAGATTGATGTAATATATGCATTTTACTAAAAGCTATAGCAGTTTCGATCTCGTATATAATTGTATAAATAGTACGAAAATTATTAAATATCTGGTTCAAACTATTCATGATCGTGACTGAATTCGAATACTTGGTTTGATTCTGAAGAAGTGACTGTAATTGTCTGATTTTATAGTTTAAATGTTTAGCATTAAAATTAATATCATCTGAAACGTTTACCAATATATCAAAAGCCTTCTGCATTAACGAAACTTTCCGTTCCACTGAGTGTTCTCTATTATTTAATTTACTTATCTCTAAATCATATTTTCTAGCGTCTTCCGAATCTAAATTTCCCGTAATTAACTAAATAACTGACCCAAGAGGGTTGAGAATACCTCTTTTAACCTTAGTAGTTGGCATAATCTGATGTAACCTATCCCTAGTTAATTCGATAAAAGATTCTATCTGAATTGATAATCCCATAAGTTCTCTATATGTTTCACTATTGCTAGTAGTAATTAATTTTAATTTAGTATATTCTTCTATATTATTATCTATCTGTAAAACTAATGAATTTAAATCTATGGTCTTAATAATACTCCAGTGACTACTCTTCATCAGAGCTGTTCCAATCTTCATCGGAGCTATCCCGGAGTTTTGATCTATTTTCTGGATATTCAAAGTTGTCCCTTGATCCAGTAGGACGAGCAGGATCAACCACCATCTGTGGAAGGCGTTTTACGTTTTTTATTGCTACTCTAGTGTTTCTATTCTTAAGCTATACTGGAACAATATTTCTATTTACGTTACCTATAACTTGAGCTTTCTCATAACGTGGTAGTTCTTTAGCTTTCCTAGTTCTCGTATTTTTCATAAAGACAGTTTCACCTTGTTGAATTGTCGGGGGTTCTTCACCACCTTTCTTGTCCCTAACTTGCGACTTATTACCTATCATTTGACAGCTCAAATGTTCATAAAGAGTTTTCGATCGTTTACGATGATCTTGTAAAATTTTCTGAATTAAGTTCTTATCTCTATCTATATCGAAAGCATTACCCGATTCTGTATGCCCGAAAACAACTTCAAACGGTGTAAAATTTGTGGCACTATGAATAGTGTTGTTATAACCTAAAATTGCATAAGTCATAATAGAAGCAGCATCTAGACTAATTGTTCATATCTTGCCAGCCTATAGATTTCAATTATTGTCGAATGGAACCGTTCAACTATCGCCATCGAGTTGGGGTTATTGGGGGTCCCTATGTGCTGCTCAATTTTATACAAACATAACATTTCCTTTATTAATTCGTTATTAAATTCTGTTCCAGAATCACTACTTATCTTCTTTGGAATTCCGTACATACTAAAATATTTTATCAAAGCTCTCACTATCTCAGGGGTACTTTTATTGGGAATATGTATTGCTTGACCAAGTTTACTAAATGAATCGACAGCCGTTAAATACTGATTCTTTTCTATATATAATGGGTCTATAAAAACTTCTTGTAAAGGACTATCTGGCGTTTGCGTTAGTTGAATATATGGTTTTATGGGTTTTCTATCATACTTCATCTTACGACATTCCTCACATGCATTAATGATAGCACTAATAGTTTCCTTCATATTACTCCACCAATAATTTCTTTTTAGTTTCGTTAGAGTCTCTCTAATTCCCCTATGACAAGTTTTTCCTTGATGATACTTTATTACTAAATCTTTCTGATCATTTTCATCCGTTACATTCACCACTCTTTCAGTACATTCTATGAAATTTTGTGTTCCTTTTTTATATAAAGAAGTTATGACGTTTGCAAAAGTTGGTCTAAAAGCATGATCCTCAAAGTAAATGAAATATTTATTTTTATAATTTATGTATTCCTTAAGGAAACGTTTTACTAATTCGCTATTATTTAAAGGTAAATGTACTTCTAATATCTTTTGCTTTGAATTTGAGATGTCTTTTACACCAATATCATCTTTAAACCAAGTAAAAACATGAATTTGTCTAGCCTTAGTATCTATCGCTTCATAGAGGATCGGTATACCTTCATGTTCTCTGTTAGAAATAGAATTTGCGGTAGCGCCATCACTTTCTGAATCCGACAACTCCATAGGTTCAACTTCCGGTTCTTTCCTACTAAGACGAGCAATTTCATTTTCTAAATCTCTCAAATGTTCTTGTAACTTTTGTTCTTTTTCATCTACATTTACAATTACTGATTCACAATCTTAGTTCAAAGCATTAATTTTAACACGAGATAAGGCATCAGCGTTTGTATTCTGTTTACCTTTTTTATACTGAATATCAAACTGGTAGTCTTGTAACCTTAATCTCCAATGAGTTAATTTGCTATTAGGTTCTTTGAGTGAATTTAACCATGCTAACGGTCTATGATCAGTATAAATAATGAACTTTCTGCCATATAAGTAGGGTCTGAAGTATTTTACTGCCCAAACTATGGCTAAAAGTTCCTTCTCTATGGTACTATACCTAGATTCTGTATCACTTAATTTTCTACTGGCATATGCTATTGGCTTATCAGAGCCTACAATACCTGGCGATAACACCGCACCGACTGCAAAATTGGAAGCATCAGTAGTCAGTATGAAGGGTTTACTAAAATCAGGAAACTGTAGCAAAGGTGCGTTTGTTAGCAACTCTTTGCAAGTCTCAAAACTCTTTTTATAAGTTTCGTCTAAAACAATATTTCTACCTTTTTTTAAACATGCTGTTAGAGGTGCTGTTATCTTAGCGAAATCTTTGACGAACTTCCTATAGTATCCTATCAATCCCAAGAAACTTTTGATTTCGGTAACTGTTTTGGGTAATGGATACTTCAAAATGGCATCTATCTTATCGTTATTGGGCTTAAGGCCATCCTTAGTTATGGTGTGTCCTAAGTACATTACTTCTTTACGCAAAAATTCGGACTTATCCAGTTGGACTTTTAAATTAGTTTTTCTCAAACGGTCAAAAATTGCTCTAAGTTTGTTTACATGTTCCTGGAGGCTGGTTGAGAATATGATGACGTCATCAAGGTACACCAGGCAATGTATACCCTGTAGGCCTCTAAGAACATTGTCCATTGCTCTTTGAAAAGTAGCAGGAGCTGCCTTCAAACCAAAGGGCATTCTATTAAATTCATACAAGCCAAAAGGTGTTGCAAATGCAGTTTTCTGCCTATCCTCTTTCTGTACTTCCAGTTGATGGTACCCTGATGCTAAATCTAGTGTTGAGAAGTACATACTCTTGCCTAACTTATCAAAAAGGTCATTAATATTTGGCAAAGGATATTTATCGTCAACTGTTATTTCGTTAAGACGCCTATAATCGACCACCATTCGCCATTTCTGTTTCCCGGATGCATCTAACTTTTTTGCTACTAAATGGACCGGTGCACTCCAAGGAGAATGAGATTCTCGTATTACATCGTCCTTTAATAACTTGTCTACCTGACGCCTAATTTCTTCTGTTTGGGATGGCGGCAATCTATACGCCTTAACATTAATTGGATCCTCGTTCATCGTCCTAATCTTATGTTTAACTTCATTTGTGAAAGATAATGGTATGTCCTCGCAATAAAAAATATCCTTATATTCATTACAGATGTCCCAAATCGCCTTTCTTTCCTCTTCGTTCATATGTTCCAATCGCAACTTATTTAAATTATTTGATAATAATTCATTCAACTTATTCCTATCAGAAACCATATGAATAACCGAAATCTCGGCCGGTATATAAGGTTCAACCTTAAATGGGCTCGTGACGGTCAAAGTCATTTCGATATCCTTACAATTTTGATTAACTGTATACGCGAAACCATTTACGCAGTTAACTAAGGCACATGGCATCCTAACTCCTTCCGTAAATTCCTTAAAATCTAATAGGGCATCACCGTTTTTTAAGGATACCGGCAAACTTACTTTTAATTCGCTCCTGGGCGGTATAGTGTATGTTTCCTTTTTTTCTAGCGAGTAAACAAACGGTATGCTACCGCATTTAGTATACAAAGTCAATGATTTGTAATCGACCTTAGCATCCAATTGTTTTAATAAATTACTGCCTATTAGACCATCGTGATCATTAGCAACGGTGTAAATATACAACTTAAGCGTTTCGTTACAGTTAAATATATTTGGCAAAGGAACAATGGCCACCTCAGAATGAATACTATTCCCATGGGTACTCACTACCTCGAAGGGTTCTTTGTAAATATTATTTTTAAAATATTTTATAGCTAAACCTGGGTTGATAAACGACCTAGTACTACCTGAATCTATCATAAAAACTGCATTACCCAGTTCTGGTATAATAATGTGTGGTAATGAGCGATAATTATTACAATTTAAAACTATTTTTTCTCTCTGCTTGAGGCTTGAATGAAAAAATTGTGCACTGAATTGCTATCGTTAGACGTACTTGGCTGTGGTTCCGAATCGATTTCATTATTATTATACATCATAAATGAATCATTATTTGTATAATTAATACGTCTAGAACTGGCTGTTCGCATCGTAACATCGGTGTTTGACCCTGTCTTTGCAAACTGTGCATTATGCGCCGGCAACGACGACGGAATGTGCTGACTCTGCCACTGCGCTTGCTTAGTTACATTCGGCCACCGATTTACATTATTTTGAGCATTGTTAAATCTAAAATTATTGTTTCTAAATTGCGACGAGTTATTATGCGAATTGAAACCTGAATCTGGGGCTTGTTAGGTGCATATGTACCGGACAACTGCCTCGACTGATAGTTTTGCCGTTGAGAGGTGTTATGAAATGATTTTTTAAAAGGGTTTTTCATGTCATAAACCGTTTCAAAGTTTACTTCTTCCAACACAATTCTCAATGCACTTTCTAAGTTATTAACGTTTCGTAAACGTACTAATTTAAATAAATGAGATGGTAAATTATAAAGGAAAACATTCAGTGAAGTATTATTATAAATATAATGTTTCGCTTGTCGTAAAGTAGCATCGTTTATCGTTTCGTTTACTTTAGCGATTAATATACTGCGAATATTCTGAATCCTATGGCAAAAATCTAAATAACTTTCCTTATATTGAATTTTCAGCGATTCTAATTCTAATACTAAACATTCTTCGGTTCTAGGGTCACCAAAATGTTCTGACAATAACGTTTTTAATTCATGCCAAGTATCAATTTGGTCCCTTTCTCCTACTAAATTAGCTGCTTCGCCTGAGAGCCTACTAGTAATCACATGGAACAAATATTCGTTTTGTGATTCGCCACCCTGGAAGGTGTTTAAAATGTATTCACATTTTTTAATAAAAAGTGGGAGCGGTCTCGCGTCTCCACCAAATACTGGGATAATTTTTATGAGTTCAGCTGGAACTTTCTCGATACGATCCATTTCTAACTATATAAATATCTAAAAAAAAAATGCCTAAATATTTTATCACGGGATATAGATCGTAATTAAATTAAATGTTATCACGGCGTTTTCTAATCCCTAATAACACACGAAAAATATAAATCCTAAAGTGTTTTACCACGAGATATAGATCGTAATAAAATTATATGTTATTACGGCGTTTTCCAATCCCTAATAACACACATACACATATATTTAAAACAAAGAGGATAAAATATAAAGGAAAAGTGAAAGGATAGTGAAAAGTTTTACTCACAGTCCCGTAGCTTCTCCCATCTCCTTGCTGGATTACCACGATAACACACTGCGTCAGCCTCTCGAGTTGAAACTTAATAAATTTATTTGTTCGGCGATGTCTGCTAAACCGTAGAGACAGAAGTTAAACTGTACTTGGTAGATTTTGATACGGTACAGAGTAACTGCAGAGATCCTACCGGCTGCGCCAATTAAGTGATGGAACTCGGATTTAATATAAAAAAAATACTTTATTTAATTATTACAGCCTAACAGTGTATTAAAGATCTAAAATAGTAATCGTTAAAAACTAGATTGACAATGGTATTTATAATTAATTAATGCTAAGATGACAATATACTTAACTAGAGCATTTGGAGGGGAGAGATGTGCTGGCAAAGCTAATATTATTAGGTTCCGTAACTTTAACTTACGCTCGACTTTTTCACCTTCGTCGGCGTAGATGGACCATGTTCAAGCCAGTTATAAATAAAAGATGGCACTTGCAGTGGACTGTAGTTTTAATTCCTAGTAATACTGGTTCGATACAAAAGTGAAAATGCCCGACAATATTCAGTGCAAGCGAAAGAGATTGGATCGTGTGTTTCGTTGGGCTTCTGATCGCTGACAGATGACGACGGCGCGCGCTCCCGTGCGCAGGCGCCGTAGTGATGTGACGTGATTGTAGTGATGTGAATAAATTGTGTTACTAATTACTATTAGTAACGTGTCTACGACAATGTGTCGTAGACATAAATTGTTCGCCTTTTGGAAAGCTCGTCCTAGTAGCTCGCGAAGTGATAAAAGATAAACCTATAAGTAACCTATGAACATTGTAAAGCTTGAGTAAATCCGATGCACGTGGTTGGTGCCCGACGATTTCGCTGATGAAGGACGCCGAACTGGACCCTGTGGTATTTAACGATTTTCTTGTTATTTTGGCCAAAATTATGAGTTAATCTTATAGGTCCACTCAAGAGCATCATCAGGAGCATCAGTGAAGATTTGGTAAGATATTTTATTACCTAATATTATTAGTTGTAATTCACTGTGCAACGCAGTGCATTGTGTCTGGATATATTGTCTATCGTGGTCGGGTAGATGTATTACAACTTCCACTGTGCATTCTGAACAATTTCCTACCTGCCTACGGTAATTCTAGACATAATTTTTGGTGCAGAGCTGTAGTTGAAATTTAGCCGATGTTGCATTACTGAGTACAAACCTCAGATTGGTGTAAGCTTGTATCTTATCACCTTGTAGACAGTATTGTAGTGTTTGTAAGGTCAGTTTTTGCCTAAAATACATAATATTTATTTGTATAAGTTGACCTACATAACTTGAAACACATTGTCATACATAACCTCAATCAGTAATTGTTTGACTTGTATTGTTGAAATCTAGCAATAACCTGTTGTTAGCATTAACAAGTCAGTTTGTTTGGATATATAACAGCTGTATGTATCAATTAATTTAGTAAATGGTTATATTGAGTTTCAAACATTATAACAACCAACTTGACCTTGCATCTTGGGCGGGTCACATTAATAAACTTTTGTTTTGTTATAATATATAGATAATATTGTTAGGTAACACATATTCTGTGCTTACTTACTATTATATATCTCAAATAACACAGCCAGTCTGTCTGTTGCAAGGAATTAATAAACTTATTTGAAGTTTCAACTTTTGATAACTTTGACTTTGTTTTGTGTCAATATATATTGAAACTATTTATTTTGTTGGACAGTAGATACCTGTCACTTGCCTGCTCTTGCAGTAAACAGGCTAATACTTTGTTGGTTTCAAAGAATTAACAAATATAAAGTTTTGATTGTTAATATTATTTAACGCTTGTCCGGGCTCTTTTGAAATTTGATTATGTCAGCTATCAAGGACTTGCGTGCGGCTGCTGGTGCTATTGCATCAGATTTGCGCCGGTTTGCCTCGGCCAGTGCCTTGGTGAACCGGCCTGATCGCCAGCAGGCCTTACTACAAAGGTATGAGCGGATTGATGATCGCCTGGCAAGAGTGGAACAGCAATTTCGCATTTTTCAACGCTTGTTGTCTCGAAGTGTCAGTTAATGATTTCACCGCTGACCAGCGAAATAAAGTCAGCGAAGATTATGCCCAGGTCTTAGACCTGTATGATGCTGTCTCCAATAGTGCGAGACAACTAGTTGCCGATAGGGAAGGGCAACCCGGCTTGAAGCAGGAGCTTCCTAGGTCAGCACCGGGGCTGGTGAGTAGGCTTCCTACCTTAGACCTCCCGCATTTTGATGGCTGCCTAGGAAGCTACCTGGGCTTCGTTAATTTATTTGACAGCCTGGTAAATGACAGGGCTGACCTTCGGCCGGCACAAAAATTGGCTTATTTGATGTCGGTTCTGGATGGGGAGGCCAAGGGCCTCATCCAGCATCTGCCCGTGTCTGACGAGGCGTACCAGACGGCTCGGGACCTAATCACCCGTAGGTACCATAACAAGCGTGACTCGCCGACACGCATATTGAACAGATTTTGAGTTTGCCTACGCTCACCCGGGTTTTTGGGTTGCGCACCCAACTCTTGAACCCGCTTTTGGTGGCCATCAACGCACTTAAGCTGCCCGTGGACCAATGGTCCTATCTATTGGTGCACATTGTGTTGAAGAAGCTGCCTGCCGACCTGAGGTCGCGTTTTGAGCAGCGCTTTGGTGGGGATAGCGCGACCCATCTGCCCCCCTTTGCTGACCTGGAGAGGTTCCTCGAGGATGAGTGCCGGGTCTTGGACAACTCCGGTGGTGACACGCCGGCTAAGTCGCAGCCGCCTAAGGTAAAGGAGCAGGCTCGCGTTCACACCCGAGCCAATGTTGACCGGCGCCCTCCTCGCTTTGCAGTCACGCAGAGCCCAGCGGAGTGCTCTTACTGCAAGGTCACGGGGCACAGAACGGCCAGTTGTAGGGCATTCTTGGACCTTCATGTCGCCTCTCGTAGGCGCATCGCGAATGCCCGCCGCCTTTGCTTCTCTTGCTTGGGGTCCCACTACCAACGAGACTGCCCAAACTCTCGCCCCTGTCCTCACTGTGGAGGACAGCATTTGGACATTCTCTTCATAAATGCCAGAGAAGCAGGCCGCTTGTCCAACCAGCCGACGCCGCGCACGGGCGGGTGTTTTGAAGGTGGCAGCCGAGGCTCACCGGCGCGTAGCCGAGAGTCGCCTCGCTCAATTGATCGCCACTCACCCCGATTGGAGAACCGTAGCGTGCGCACGCCTCCTCTCTCTCGCGCACCTGAATGTGCGACTGCTCAACGTCACCAGCACCATGACTGCTGCCCCAGGTATTCCCCTCCTTTGGCGGAGCGTCCCCGCCTTGACTCGCGCCCACCTCGTTTTGGGCGGGTGCGTCATTATGACCCCCCACAGATGGCGCGCGGATCGAGTCACCACGCTTTTGAGGACTTCTAGCCGCACCCTCGTTTTGACTTGCCTGGTCCTGGCCAACGGTCGCCGCCCAGGCAACAATAGGTCATTAACCCCTGCCCTATAACGCCAACCTCCCCCATTGAGACCGTTATCCTACCAACGGTTGCTGTTAGGGTCTGGGGACCCACGGGGACCTCTGTTGTTGTCCGTGTTATATTGGACACAGGTTCACAAGGTTGCATTGTTTCCACTTATTTCGTAGGGCAGGTTAAATTAAATATGGGCTCTTTTCCAAATTGTATACGGGGCATAGGTGACGTAGCCTCTAATGTTGAAGGGCAAGTTAAGGTTTTGTTTGGCCCTGTTGAATCTTCACACTCGAGGATTAAAACCTCGGCTATTGTGCTGAAGAATATTTTGGGTATGCATCCACAGAAACAGCTACCCGCTGCTGTGGTGACTTTGACATCGGGATTGGAACTGGCAGACCCCAAATTTGACACACCAGGACAAACCGACTTGTTGATTGGTTCTGATGTCCTCGGTGGAATTTTGATTGGTGGAAAACGGGTCTTGGTGCCAAATGGTTTGACTGCCATCCCGACAATATTTGGATTTGCTTTGATGGGACTTGTACCTAGGGCCCCCCTCCACCCGAACTTGATCATTTGTTGGCTGTAGGCTCCGCTCTCTCTGATGCGGTTCAGAGGTTTTGGAAAGTAGAGGAGCCCCCTCAAGATGCCCGTTTGAATCCAGAACATGAGGAGTGCGAGCTGTTCTTCCAGAACAACATTGGTCGACTCCGTTCTGGTCGGATTATTACGAGGCTACTCTTCCTGTCTGTTCGGCCTCCGCTTGGTGAGTCACGACCTTTAGCTGAAAAGAGATTGTTGGCTATGGAGCGCGGCATCGGTCGTGATCCGGAGCTCAGATAGAAGTACATTGAGTTCATGAGAGGATATGAACAGTTGGGACACATGTCGTTTCAAATTTGGATTGGCGTTCGGTGGAGCATTACTGTCTCCCGCATCATGCGGTATTGAAGCCATCGACTGGCAAGCTACGCACAGTGTTTGATGGTTCTGCGCAGACTTCAACAGGCGTATCCTTGAACCAGTGCTTGCATTCTGTTCCCAAGTTGGTCAAGGACCTTTGTGACATCATCACCAGCTTCCGACGACATCAGGTTGTCTTTGTGGCTGACATAAAAATGATATTCAGGTAGACTATTATCCACCCTGATGACCGTCGCTTCCAGCTGATCCTTTGGAGAGAGTCTCCTCGCGATCCCATGGTCATGTATGAGCTCAATACTAATACGTACGGGTTAAGGTCAAGCCCTTACTTGGCAATACGTTCTCTTTGGGAGCTCGCAGACCGCGAAGGCTTACGTTTCCCACGAGCCTCCGCCATCTTGAAAGACGATATTTACGTCGATGACATTTGTTCCGGCGCCTCCACAGCGGACGAGTCGATCCTCCTGCGGGACGAATTGATAGGTATTTTGGCCTCCGCTGGTTATGAGTTGCGCAAATGGAATTCCAACTCACCAGCGCTTTTGGAAGGCTTGCCAGAGGATCATCAGCAAGATCCCCATCTATTTGAGATTGTTGACAACCCCGCCATGGTGGCTGTTCTCGGCGTTCAGTACAGACCAGTCCAAGACATCTTTACGTATAACGTAGACTTGAAATTGCCTTGTTCTTGGACTAAACGTCTTGTTGTCTACTGTCGCCAGAACCTTTGATCCAAACGGTTGGATCTGTCCTGCTCTGGACCTCTTTTGTATCCTCACTTCCTGCCGTCAACGAGATCTCCTTGCCTCGTCCCATCCTTCCTCCAAGGAAGTACAAGGCAACCCTTCACGGGTTTTGTGATGCCTCGAAACGTGGTCACGCGGCCGCACAGTCAGTGCCTCAGGTCAGGTGAGAGTTTCCCTGATCATGGCGAAGAGCAAGGTTGCACCCCTTCGGATATCTCTGACCATTCCGAAATTGGAGCTCTCGGGAGCAGCCCTACTTCAACGTTTATTGAACCACGTGTCTAACACTTTGGGTAAATCAATTTGTATTATTGGGACCTACCTAAGCCTGGACAGTCAGCCAAATTGTTCTTTGTTGGTTGAAGGCGTCTGTCCACACTTTGGAGGTATTTGTCGCTAATCGCGTTTCCCAAATCCAGAAATCTAAAGTCAAGCTTGTTTGGAGACACGTGCCATGTTAGCTCAACCCCGCTGATTGTGCCTCGCGCGGATGCTTGACGCCTAGTTTGATAGGTCATTCGCTGTGGTGGGGTCCGGAATGGTTGAGTCGACCAGAAATTGATTGGCCTTGAACGCCAGTTTTGAATACTTCCAATTTGCCGGGTCTACGAACACTCGCTTTTGAGAAGGTGGAATGCGCCTTCGACCCCGATTTCCTGTTGAATCGTTACAGCTCCCTCGACAAGTTGTTAGGTGTTACTGCTTGGATAAAGCGTTTTGTTTTTAACTTTAGGAACCCACAATAGAAACGACTGACACCGTTTCGTTCACCACAGGAACGACAGGAATCCCTCACCTTTTGGGTTCGTTCTGTGCAATTGGCGCATTTTGAGAAGCAGATTGCTATCCTTACATCAGGGAGATCGAAACTATCGGGAGCTGTATCTAAATTGAACCCCTTTTTGGACAATACGGGTCTTTTGCGCGTTGGAGGGCGTCTCAAGAACGCCAACCTCCCTTACGGGGCACGTCACCCCCTGTTGTTACCTAAGGACTGTCATTTGGTACGCTTATTGGTAACCGACCGTCACCATAAAAATTCGCATGCTGGTTGTAATGCGCTTTTGGCCATTTTGCAACGCGAGTTTTGGATTTTGTCTGCCCGAAGAATTATTCGGTGTGTAGTCTTTCGCTGCATCCCTTGCTATAAGCTCAAGGCTTCTACCATGCAGCCCTTGATGGGAGACTTACCGGCAGATAGCGTTACGGAGAGCAGGACGTTTGACGGTGTTGGCACGGACTTCGCTGGTCCCTTTTTGGTGAAAACGTCGACACTTCGAAACAGCAAGACTGTTAAGGCCTACTTGTGTGTTTTTGTTTGTCTTTCCACAAAGGCCGTACACTTAGAACTGGTCTCCTCGCTTACGACCGAGGCGTTTGTAGCCACATTTGACAGATTTGTATCCCGCAGAGGGCTGCCTTCCTTGATCCGTTCCGATTGCGGCACTAACTTCAAGGGCACTTATAATTGTTTGAATGATGTTGTTAATTTCCTTGAAACCAACAAGGCCGATATAGGTAATAGGCTTGCCCGACGTGGGATTTGCCCGATCTTCTCAGATCCGAATGACTTGGAGGCCCTTACGCCGTGCCATTTTTTGATTGGTCGCCCACTTGTCGCCTTGCCTGAGTACCCCTATATTGATACGAGACCTGGGCGTCTCTCGCGTTTTGAATTGGTACGCCAGATTACTCAGAGCTTTTGGAAACGCTGGAATTTGGAATATTTGCACATACTCCAGCAACGCGTTAAGTGGACCGACAAGACCGATCCACCCAAAATTGGTGACCTCGTTTTGATCAAGGAGGCTAACCTTCCGCCACTCAGATGGCGCAGGGGGCGCATTCTTCGTTTGGTAACTGGGGCTGATGGAGTTCCCCGATTTACTGAGGTCTTGGTAGACGGTTCGATTCTGAGGAGAGCGTTTGCAACATTGTCACGTCTACCAACCGATTAGCGGAGCTGACTATGGTCACACCACTGAACTGTCATTCACTCTCTTTGGTTCATTGTCGTTTCTCGGTAAAAAAGTCTGGACCACGCCGTATCTTGTAAGCACGCAGTTTATTGTAATTTTGAGTTTTTGAGTCAATTATAGTAATTAACAACCTCACAACCGTCGCTATATGAAGTTGTCCGACGAGGTTGTGAGCGATTGACAAGTAAATTACCCGTTTGGTCTTGGGTCCGCGCCGTTTTGTTTCTCTCGCGTGGTTTAAGTGGTTTTGTAATTAAAATAAATTGTTCGCCTTTTGGAAAGCTCGTCCTAGTAGCTAGCGAAGTGATAAAAGATAAACCTATAAGTAACCTATGAACATTGTAAAGCTTGAGTGAATCCGATGCACGTGGTTGGTGCCCGACGATTTCGCTGATGAAGGACGCTGAACTGGACCCTGTGATATTTAACGATTTTCTTGTTATTTTGGCCAAAATTATGAGTTAATCTTATAGGTCCACTCAAGAGCATCATCAGGAGCATCAGTGAAGATTTGGTAAGACATTTTATTACCTAATATTATTAGTTGTAATTCACTGTGCAACGCAGTGCATTGTGTCTGGATATATTGTCTATCGTGGTCAAGTAGATGTATTACAACTTCCACTGTGCACTCTGAACCGGCCTACGGTAATTCTAGACAATAATATTGTTCTTTTGGATGTCAAGTCGCACTTAGCGCATCTAGTGCTAAATATATTATATCTATGGCACCCGTCCCCGGCCCGTGCACGTTATGGCCCCGGTCAAGGCACTGACAGCGCACTGACACGTCACGGAAGCCCCGTCCCCGGCCCGTCCACGGACGTGTGTGAACGAGTCCATATAAAATATATGCAACGATTCTTTTCTGCGCTCCGTCCCGTCCCCGTCCCATCCACGGCCCGGTTGTGTGAGGATTGACCTTTAGTGGGCTCTTTAAAGGATGGCGACACCGAGAACGTAATGAAAATAGGGTCTTGGAAAGTATAAAAGTAGAAAATCTGCAAGAGAAAGATGTGAAAGATGAGTATAAGCGTAGATTGGTAGCAAGCTTTGAGAGGTTTGAGGGCATAAATGATATGGAAGAATTATGACAATCTTTTAAAGAAGAGATAGTATGTGTAGCGTCTAAAGTATGCGGTGTGATCAAGAGAAGGAAAATACGAAAGGTTAAAAACACATGGTGGGACAAAAATTTACAATCAGCAGTGTCGGAGAAGAAGAAAGCTTGGTAAGATTGGTTGGCTGCCAGAGCAAATGAAAGAATGGGAAAGGTAACGAGTGGTGACATAGATGAAGCAAGAAAGGAGTTTGTTAGGTCAAAAAGAATTGTGAAAGACATTGTTAAAAGGAAAAAAGAGGAAAAGAAAGATAAGTTTGATAACAGACTATCTGAAGATTTCCAGAGAAACATTAAGTTTTTCTAGAAATCCATTCATGCAGTTCGAGGAAAAACTCAATCCTCAGAATACACAGCAATCAGAGACAAGAATGGAAAGATACTGAATGGTGAATCATGCGTGCTGAAGAGATGGAAGGAGTATTTTGAAGGTTTATTTGAAAGAACGGCGATAGAGACATCGATCGACGAAATGAATGGTAATAATAGCAATGATGAAAGCGATATTGGCGTGGATGAGATTGTAAAGGCGCTGGGAAGTATGAAATTAGGTAAGGCTGCAGGATATGATAGGATTACAGTTGAAATGCTGAAGGCTGGACGGGGAATCATAGTTGGTCAGCTGCAGCGCTTATTTAACTTGTGCTGGAGCAACGGCCGAGTATCTGATAACTGGGCCACAGCAGTGGTTGTGCCTCTTTATAAGGGTAAAGGCTCGCAACAAGACTGCAAGAACTATAGAGGCATTAGCCTTCTCAGCATTGTTGGCAAACTGTATGCGAAGGTACTGATTAAAAGAGTTATGGATGTAACCGACAAGACAATATGGGATGTACAAGTGGGATTCCGAAAGGGAATGGGGTGCATGGATCAAGTCTTTTCCTTGCGGTGCATAGCCGAGATATTCTTGGCCAAAGGTCAAAAGGTCTATTGCATATTCGTGGATTTGGAAAAGGCTTACGATAAAGTGGTGAGGGATGAAATGTGGTCGGTACTGTCGATGTATGGGGTAAACAGCAGCCTCATACGAGCTCTGAAATACCTTTATGAAGATTCTAGAGCTTGTGTGAGGATAAATGGGTCGTACACTGATTGGTTTACCATCGAGACAGGTGTTAGACAGGGATGTGTAGCGTCGCCGTGGCTGTTCAACCTCTTCATGGACAGTTGTTTGCAAGATTTGAAAAATAGTGACTGTGGATTAAGGATGAATGAGTTATTTGTCAAATGCCTCCTTTATGCTGATGATCAGGTAATACTTGCATCTTCAGCGGAGGAGTTGCAGGAGATGGTAGCAATCATGCATGGTGCTTTAGGGAGGATGGGAATGAAAGTGAATGTGAGTAAGACGAAATTTCTGGTTTTAGAAAAATGAGGAATGTGTTACGGCTTGTAATGTTATGATCGATGGACAACGTGTGGAGCAAGTGAATGATTTTGTATATTTAAGTAAGCTGTTTACTAGGAATGGTAAGAATGAAAAAGATATTGAAAGATGAGTTAACGCAGGTAATAGAGTGAATGGAGCTTTGAAGGCCTTTATGAACAGTCAAAATGTATCCAAAAAGGCACGTTTGGCTGTGCATAGAGGGGTGTTAGTACCTACACTTATGTATGGTAGTAAAATTTGGGTATGGCAGAATAGACATGAAAGTAGAATAAATGCTGTAGAAATGAGAGCACTGCGAAGTATGTGTGGTGTGTCTTTGAATGACAGAGTAAAGAATTGTGTGATAAGAGAGTGTTGTGGTGTAATAGAAGATGTAGTGACAAGCATCGAAAAAGGAATGCTAAGGTGGTTTGGGCACATGGATAGGATGGATGACGAAAGACTGACCAAGAAGATATATAAGGCAAGTGTGAATGAGACAGCACGAAGGGGAAGACCAAGACGGACGTTCTCTGACTAGATCGGAGACATCCTTAAAACAGGAAAGGTTAGAAGTACCCTGAACAGAAGAGCATGCATGAGGAATTTGATGGGAGTGAATGAAGCAAGAGAGATATGTCAAGATCGTTACAAATGGCGTTCCGTAGTCTCTGCCTACCCCTCCGGGAAACAGGCGTGAGTCTATGTATGTATGTATGTATGTAAAGAAAATAAGATTTATTATTGCTTCCATGAACTCTGCACAATAAGTCGTTGTTTCTGGACAAACATATCGATTTTAGCGCGATGACAGTGAATGAAATTAATATATCTGGCTCAGAGTAATTAGAAATTCATACTCACTACCTACGTCTTTGGTAATATACCTGAACCTATGTATGTATACTATATGGAAATATTTTAACTCTACACGGCAGTCTAGTGTCTCGTGTTTGAATCAGTTCATGTTCAGTTACTGGCAACAATCCATTCGAAAATCTATTTCACTCTGTAAGTAAAGAAGATTCGAGCCAGATTCATATTCGAAATTCGAAAAATACAAATGGCTTCACAGTTAAATGCGTGCCGAGCCCTGCTCAAGCGACTAACACCGAGATTGGCAAAGCCCTTATTCTCTTTGTATAATTTTGACGAATTCGCATAGAACCGTGCCATTAAGGATTTCAATTGCTTTTATCTGTTCAACATTATTTCTAGACAGAGTTTTCTTAAGCTCTTCATTAACTTGATTGCTATTTGACATCGTTTTCATATCCATTTTCTTCGTGTCAGAATTATCTATGGCGTGCAAGCCGTTGATAATCTTGTGCTAGTAATAAATGTGTGTAGCTCTTACCCTTGTAAGTATTAGTAAAACATCAGTGAGGCTCGAAATGAACAACAACTCGTAATCACAAATTGAATTACTGACGGAGTGTAGGTACATCGCACCCTACATTGTTAGTAAGTCTGCAAGTACTTAGCTACGAGAATATTATATGTAAGTAAACATAAACGTTGGCTTCTAAAATGCGAATTGTGTCTTTGGAATCTTCATTTAAAAATTATTATTTGGTTAAATTTTAAAGTTGCAACGATTCCAAATACTAGAAAACACTCAGAGTACCTATTTGTGCTGCATGTATTTTATAAAGGAATAAAACAGCAGTCAAATACTATAGTGAAGGTATACACACATCACTCAGGCAGTCTGTTTCCTAAAGTGTTCGAGAGAATTTGCAAATAGCCGGTTTCTGGTATATTTATTTTATTTCAAGTACATTCAGAATATTTCGTATGTTTCTTTCAATGGTTGAGTTGAGACTTTTTTTGTTCACATTTAGCGAATAGACCATCATCAAAATCCTCCTAGCGTTATCCCACTTTCAATCTAGGGTCCGCTTACTAGTTTAACCGGATTTGGCTGAATACGAGTACTAGCTCTTCCACAGAGCGACTGCCTGTCTGACCTCCGCAAGCCGAAGGGATAGCGATATTCCCTGGTATAGACTAGTGTCAGTTTATTTAGAAGGTACGGACGCCCTGTAACGATTGTCAAAAATCTTCATAACAATCAGGGCCGGCGGCTTAACGTGCTCTCCGAGGCACGGGATAAGCGATAATTAACCATTCAATTTAGCGAATAGACCGTTAGTGTTAAATATTTCTGCCTTTCGATAATACAAGCAATAATTTATGAGTACCACCAGAAAGACTAATAGGGCTAATGCTATAAATATATAATATATTAAAAATTTAAATTAATTAATATTTTCATTAGATTATTATAGCCATAAACTAATCATTAAGAAAATTTAAAGAAACATTAGTGTTACATAAAATTGTGTCTCACGTTTGTAGTTTGTAGTTTATAATTATCATAATAATCTAATAATTATTGTTCTGGTCGATTTTATTTCAGCGCGTTATTGCTAAACCTAAACACCTACTAGATCTAATAGCAAATTTGAAATGTATGCAGATGAAATAAATGAACAGAATGGTTTAGATTTTCAAAGAGGAGTTCAGTGGATACTAACACGATCTTATAATACGACAAGAATATTATACATCTTATAATACACAAAAAAAAGGAACTGGGTGCCAACACTATGAAACTTAACCATATGCCAGTCAGGATAAGTAATTTTGTACTGTACTAGTTGTTGCTTGCGGCTTTACTCGCAATACACACTAAACTTATCTTATTACGCAGATATACTAACTACGAACCACCTGAAACATAGTCATAAGAAAAGTTTTCGAGGGAGATGATAGACGCCAAGTAAATTGTTGGATAAACGACGTTCCCTTCAAATATAACCTGATGATATTTCCGCAGTAAATTATCAAATTAAAGTGTAGGTACATACGTTCATAGATCACATGACGTGTTGCGGTGACACGACTGTCGTACGTCGCAGCGACTATTCGCGCGTAACTAACAAACGACGCGCTACAGAATACGCCAACGCTTTTGTGCGTCCGACTTCACGCATATGAAATATTACCGGTGTCTAAATCATATGGGTGAATTTATTGGAGACGGTACAGCGTTTGATTAAATTTATTGAATAGCATTCTTGGTCCACGAGATATTTGGTTGTGTACGCTGAACCCTGCGTAAGGTATGCGTTGGCAGTTTTGGTTATTGATTTCGTAGGTATATTGTAACAGGGAAGAGATTAGACGTACGATCTGATTGAAACAAATAAGAGTTGGTAGGTATATAAAACCCCTCTGACGCATCTGCCGTTGCACTCAAGATTTTTAAGGCGGTTATGTGTAAACTGATTTTTATTCAGATTTTCAGTTGAAACGTTTGATTGAATGTTGTTGTATACATTATTGTTCATGTAGTCAAATCAGATTCGAGTTTGAGAAAGTCCACCTCTGTTCCAGATTAATTGGGTTGTTTTTATTCATTGATTTTATTATTGTTTTCAATTTCATGATTATAATCGAATACAACTGTTACCATTCACATTGTTGCTCACGACTTATAAAGCGAAACCTGCTCTAACAAAACTTAGTAAATTGATCCAAAATACGTGTACTACATTACACCAATCATGTTGGAAACCATTACTTACAAATTCAAGGCATAAAATATTTCCTATATTTTTCTATTCACGTCCAAAACGATCTCAGTTCTATACAAACGTCTTATATTGTTCACTTTAATCAGATGATATTCACAGTCATTCTCGTCCTTGAACGATACTAAACAATTTACTGGACGATTACTAGTGATTGATGAGTCTACTTCGATATCTTAATTTAGTTCTTTACAAGTCGACGAACACAAATATTAAAGTGGATAGGCGTGAAAGAAAACTAATGTATAATCAGCCGACTGGAAAAATATTGAGATAGCAATTTTGTATTTATTTTATTAGAACTCATACAAAACGGACATGTTCGTATCTTATCATACGCACTGCTTTGCTAAAAAAGCTATCGTTTGGTACTTGACCAATGGAGCATTTTAAATTATAATAATTATTTTATTGTATAAATCGTACACAAACGTAACAGACATATTACGAAACAGGACGAAATAATGGCGTTTCCTTAAAATAATAAATTCACATTATTTTCGTTCAATAAAATAGAGAAATGGTATTTGATGTCTTGTCCAAAAAATGATAATTGCTACACTCACGTATGATTCCATGGCATAACATTTGAAGCTATTGAGCAACAAAAAGTACGTTTGTAAGATATATCCACAAAGTTCCGGCTGTCAAAAACTTCACAAAACTAAAGTGCAAACCCATTCAACTGTCAGTCGACTGTCCAGTTTTAGACTTTGGGTTTATTTCCTTTTTTATGAGCTGAATTGTGGAAAGCGGTCAATTTTAGGTTATGCATTTTACGTGAAAAGATTTTATAACTTTGACGTGGACACAAAGGATGGAACCTTGTTACATCACGAATACATGAGGTGGCATTTTTCACATTTATATTTTATAATAATATTATAGTGAAGGTGATAAATCATAATAATTATCCTATAATGTCATGGGAAATGTACTTAAGGATGTCACGTTGAAGCGCGGGATCAGTTGACACAGTAACAGTGAAAAGTTAATTTTATTTTTGATTGGTAGTATAATGCATTTCGCTAAACACCAGGATTTTAAAGTTTTGTAGTAGTAGAATGTTAATTCGTAGCAAAATTTTATACACAGTTTTTAGTCACAAACTTAATAGATTATGCATTATATAGTTCATTTCGCTTTTGCTGCGCCGTTTATAAGCCTTTACATTTGATATCCAGGCATTTTTGTGCCTAAATGTTATAAATCTTTTTGCGTTCAAACAAAAATCTTTTCTTGGCCGTTGGAAAAACCAAAATAAAGAGACGAAAATTCGCAAAACTTAAACAAAACCTCACAGCAAAACCATTTCGAGCGTAAACAAAGCCACAATTGAGAATTTAAAGAAGCATTATCTAACACCGTAGCATCGGCACCAGCCTTTATTCAGACTGTAAAGAAAATAAAAGTATGGACTATGGTTGAGAAAAACTGGCAAATTCTTGGTCAAACTCCGTATTACGAACATTCGCTGTGTAGTTTTAATACGAAATATGGAGCGTAAACGTGTTTTATTTTACGTTTCATTTTATTTCGCGTATTTTGAATAATTAACGGATAATTAAACCCTGAATAGAGATTTTTGTTGTAATATGTTTGTCATAACGTAGGTATAAGCATAGAATATAATATGGTCCTGGTTTGTTGAGCGAATTTAATGGCAGACAAATTTACGTGAATTAATTAATATGTAAAAGATGTATTTTTTTAACAATAATATTAATATGGTACCACATAATATTATACCACATACACACATCACCATCTAGTTCCAAACTACGCAAAGCTTATTCTATGGGTACTAAATAATGGATAAACATACATATATACTTTTTTTTGTAAATACATACATATTATACATAGAAACACCCAGATCAAGACAAACATCCATGTTCATGCACACAAATGTTTGACTTGAGCGGGCATCGAACCCGCGACCATCGGCGTAGCAGTCGCTTACACTCCCGCTGCGCCAACCCGTCGTCAAAGTCAATACATTGTAATATGGTCGCTATCGCGATATAGTCATCTAGATTTTGTCCACGGCTCTGTCCAAGTAGCTTGTATTAGTCCTCAGTGATATTGGATTGATTGATTGATATTGGACAGGTATGGATATAATATGTAGTTAGGAGTAACTACATATTATATCCACACCTGTCCAATATCAATCAATCAATCCAATATCACTGCGTTGCGACGTATGAAAATGACAAGCAAAGCAAGAAACCGGCTCTCACATTTATAATATTAAAATAGATGTCTGAGTCATTGGCAAGGCCGTGTAAGTCCCGTTACCTTGTGCCTACGGTCGTATGAATCATATGCCTATGACAAACAGGTTTCTTCCCGAGGCTCTAAACAGTAATACATCTAACATTTTTAATGTCTCAGAATAAATTATGATACAAAATTTTCAGCAAAAGCCGAGCCGAAATTCAAAGCCTAAATAATCGATTTCACGGCACCTTTTTTCGTACCCGAGAAGGAACGTACATGAATAATTTGTAAGCAATACCGACTCGTACATCCGCGGTCGTCATCAATTATCGTCACACATAGAATACACCTGCGCCCGTAAAACCTACGTACCGCCATATTCAAACTTAATTGTGTGATGGATGCAAGTTATAAGTAATATCAGTTTAGAGGGAAATGTTTTTACGGCTTGGCTAAATAGCCTGCCATATTTACATTACACAACTGTAAACGAGAGGGATAAAGAATATTGCCGCCCCTTTTTGTATATTGGATCATGCAGTTACTATTGAATATTTCTGTCACTTGGTATTAAAGTCTGTGCTATGTCTATTAGAATTGAATAGAGTGGATCTAAGACTCCGCAAGGAAAGTTCTGGATCGCAACCAGAACATCATAATTTAAATTGTTCTTATGTGAGAGGGCTGTTTTAATATATCTAAAGATTTTTCAATAACCTCGTTTTGTCAGCGTAATTTGGATTTTTAGGTTTCCGTACCTCACAAGGTAAAAAAGGAACCCTTATAAGATTACTTTCTTGTCCGTCTGTCTGTCTGTCCGTGTTTCACCACCGATTTTCTCCGGAACAGGTGGACCTAGCAAATTGAAATTTATACCAGATACTGAGGTCTATGGTTCCTATTAGGTGTATAAAAATCAGGGTCTTGGGTGAACCCGATAAAAAGATATGGTCAAAATTAGATTTTTGCGGAAACTTGTAAGTACCAAAATTAACCTTAATTTTCAACTTTATTTAATTTTCGGAATTTTTCCTTTACTTATCCTGTAAGACCTTGGTTTTAACCAAAATTGACAATTCTAGGTCAACCGTAAGTACCCTATAGGTTTTGGGTCGAAAACCTATATGGTAGTTCCCGTTGAACTAGAATCATGAAATTTGGCCAAAAACAGGGTCTTATAGCACAAATAAAATAAAAATTACAAAAAATAAAAAAAAGGAACATGAACGTGGGTGTCCCCATACATAAATAGTGGACTCCATTTAAGATAGTCCTCTAAGTTGTATGGGCACTCATACAGATTTAGAGGACTAGCGTAATTAGCACCAACCTCAAAATTAAATAAGGTAAAATGCGAGTCGAATCATTGGTGCGCGAGTCAGACTCGCATTTGCCCGATTTTTTTCTCGGTGCTACGGATTATTATTTTTATTTATTTTCATACTATAGCAAAGGTAAAATGAAAATAAGTTTGGCACAAAATAGCTTTCAGTGTATTCGTTAAATTTCAATCACAAACAGTTATTCCGAGTATGATGAGCGTTTATTGTTCCATTCTCGTGGTTCTACCTATTGCATTGCGAACGTGGCAGTAAATGTAAATGTAGAATCATTAAGTAATTAACTTAAATTTTGACGTTCATAAGCGTCACTTTGTGGCCTAGATGAATAAATGATTTTGATTTGATTTGATTTGATTATTTGTTTGAATCCAGCAAAAATGCCTTTAAGATATGAACTGAGTTAAACAAACTGTTTAGTTATTTTGAAATCACATTGGCTTTTGTTTCAGTCGATTTCGGCTTTTAAATGGCCATTTAGTAGAAAACACTCGTTTCGCCTCATTGAATAAATGCTTATTCGATTTCTCCGTTTCCCATTGTCTCTTTTAATATTTACTCGGTAGGTTTATCACCTAGAAAATCTTTTTAGTGGCAGTATAAACTGCGTCAATATTGTCTTTTATATTTATAGTGACATTTACAGTTGCAGCAACTTTGAAACTCTGTTCAGTAAATGGCAATTGGCTCTGTTGTTATTAAGGCTGCCGCCGGCCGAGCCGCGTGCGGCCGGCGGCACAGAAAGCCTGGCCAAGGCCTGGCCGCACGAATGAGCCGCCGGCATAGCCGCGCGGGCAGGCCGCCGGCCGACCGCGGGTTGCAACTTGCTACTTGTATCTGGTCGTTCCTACTTTATTTTTGGCAATTATACTTTATACTTTTGTATACAAATAAAGTATATGAAAATTCTTTACTTTCAACCCTTACTGTGACGTGTAAAACCAAACAACAATTATGAATACTTATCTATATAACGTTACACATAAGTTAAATGGATGATGAGAACTATTTAGGCTCAAAGAGATCTAAAAGAAATTCACCACTGATGGTAAATATTTTTTACAGAAAAAGGCAATTGGCAATAGTATAGACTCACGCCTGTATCCCCGAAGGAGTAGGCAGAAGTGAAATATTACACCCACATTTCGCCATGAATTTTTATGTCCCACGTAAAAGGGGGCGAGCCTATTGCCGTTACCGGGCACATCACCAGACTCCGCGCTGCTACTGGGAATTCGGAAAAACCTAGTAACACTTGCCCAATCCGGGAATCGAACCCGGGACCTCCGATCAGCAGTCGTGTACACTATCCACTGGACCACGGAGGCAATTAATACTTAAAATCATATCTCCGTCTCCATCCTCGCCACTTCAGAAGTTCAGAATTAAAGAGTTCAGGGATGAATCCAAAGTGGCGAGAAGAAAAAAATAGAACGTCATTAATTAACGTAATTAAAAACGAATTGTTTATTTTTTAATTTTTATTGTCAAGCAAGCTATGAAGCATTTAAAGATAGAAAAATTTGGCAAAAGAAGTTGGCATCCCTACGTTCTATACAAAAGGAATGATGCCCGGCGGCTTTCTGCGGCCGATGCCGGTGGCACCGACGCCCGCCAAAAGCCGGCGGCATGAGCCGCGCGACACTGTGTAGCAGCCATTACACAGGGCTTAAATTTGAATTATGGATGCGATACACCCCCGTTCACTATTTTGGGATGGCCTTAAGTTATGTTGTTGCAAAGTACTGACTATTTATGATTTAGTACCTAACTAATACTATTACGAATATAAAAGTATTTCATCTGTAGATAAAAACTCAACTCGTAAAAATATGTGCCACCAAGTGCAACAATTTTAAGAGTTACACACACAAACACTCATAAACTCTACTCTCACTTTCTATAACAACACGAACAGGGTTAAACATTTAACATTTTAACATTTTATTCTAAATTTTATCCCGATGTTACTGTATCGTGCTATACAGTCGACGTATTTCTCTTTGGCTTCTCTAGATATCTAAATAGGTGTCCAATTGTATCACACACGCTCGTTGCTACAAATTACGCCAGAACAAGAGAGCCAGGCGTACATTGCTCGAAAACCAACCGTTTTATTGTTTTCCAAACTCTCGAAATGTTTTGCTGGTATTGTTTTAAAAACTGCCTCTTTATCTTTTTAACGTTGTATGGATTAAACCTTCCGTACAGAGTTGCTGTAAAAAGGTTTAGCTCCAACAGAATGGTTTCAATTGATTGTACGGGAATTTGCGTAGATCCTTTTGAGTAACTTCTTCATCTTTTAAAGTGCTAATGCCTGGTCGGAGTATTTACTTAGATTAAAATGTTAGTACACGTCTTAAAGTTATTCTCAATGAATTTGTCATACTTATAGTTGAGTACAGGTTCTATTTTTAAACGCCTTGTCTCACAGTGGATTTCGGCGGTGGGTTAACAATGTTACAAACAATAATGGATAGTGGTGGGGGTGATGATAAACACTTTTGGTTTTCCTGTACAACACGGTTTTATTTAGAGTGCTATTAAAATTTCCAAGGCAGCGATAACCGAGTGGAGATACCAACAGACTGCCATGCAGAGGGTATCGCATTTGATTCCACGGCACACACCAAAAACTTTCGGAGTTATATGCGTATTGAATTATTAATTATCGCCTGTCCCGCGCCTCGGAGAGCACGCTAAGCCATCGGTCCCGGTAGTCATGAAGATCTTTGACAGTCGTTACAAGGCGTCAGTACCTTCTTAATCAACTGATACTAGTTTTCGGGTTGAGGAGGTCAGACAGGCAGTCGCTCTGTGGAAAAGCTAATATTCAGCCAAATCCGGTTTGACAAGTAAGCGGACCCCAGATTGAAACTGGGATAACGCTAAGAGGATTATGAGGATGATGATTTAAAGTGGATTTTATAAAGTCAGGAATACTATGTTTGGGAAAAATAACAGATATATAAGTAGTTAATAGTTAAGGTCCACAGAACTTAATATGTGCTAGTGATATTTCCACTCATGAGCTTCATTCATTCTTCGAGTTCACCAAACTTGATGGCCGCCTTACAGCGTGAGCAGCTCTAGTAGTCTACTTTTTATTATGTGACTGCCATTAAAATAGTACACAATATTTCTAAATGCAATAGCCTGTGCTGCGTTAAAATTGTTTGATTTAATTTTATGCCGCGTTAGCGCAGCAACGCAAGACATACGCTGCGTTGACGTGACGTCTGCGAAGCGCATACGCTCATCAAAACATCTACGCTTGACAATCCCTAGTGTGAAGGGCCCTTAATAATATTAACCAATTTGGCTATACGTGCCAACATGTTGCAAGAAGCATAGCAAAAACAACTTACACGTAGCCGCTGTGTCTTCTTTGTAAACTTTTTATATCATAAGAACTTGTTTTTACATTTAATTTGTACTATTTATTACAAGCTGTCACAAACACAGTACATGAAATATTTTTTACTCATACTGACTGTCATAAACGACAGACATCTCTCGCCTTGCTACACACAGATCATTAACCTACGCCGGCAGTTAAAGTTTAAAACAAGTCATTGTAAATACACATACAGTGCCTGAGTTAAAGTAACAAGAAAGAGTAAAAATCACAGAGTATAAACATTTCATTTTATAGTTTCGGTGTTCTCAGTACAATGTTGCTTGCAATGCGCTCTCTACCCATTGTCCATTGCTACAGTTTCATTTTTTAACACTTTCACTGTAGAGATTATTCCTGTACCACGGGGACTTTACGAACTTTGAAACGACGAATACAAAGGAGAATTCGAATTGAAACAAAATTTATCAGCGCATTGCATTTTTTTGGACGAATTGACGATATTGGAAGCACTAAAGCAGTAGTGAAGCGAACTCCTAGAAAAATAAACAATATTAATGGTAATCAAACAATCTAAATATAAAATCCATGCGTTATTGATTGACTGACAAACAACCTATAGCCAAAACTGCTAGGCACAAGCTAAAATTTGGCATGTATGTTTCTTGGGGGCTGTAGGGGTGTACTAAACCACGTGATCGAGCAGAAACGGTTCAGTAAAAAAAAATCGGACGAAGCTGCGGGCATCCTCTAATATGTGAATAAAATATAACTGCCATTAAAAGTACTAAGTAAAAAGAAATGTAACGGATTTGCTGTAACTAGAGAACTAAACTCCGTGGAAGGAAACAGTAATACTGAGAATTATACAGCGTTATAATAATAATAATACTTACTGCCCCTGTTTCAGGCCTTGGAACCAGCTGTTAACGTTTCAGCACAGCGACTGTCAGATCAAGTGCGAGCCATTCAACGCTGCCGCCTGTTGGATGACGACGCACTTGAGAGGCTACGCTCAGACTTGCGAGGTATCCCTGAAATCACACCCTCCATACGCAATGAGGCTCCAATATTGCACGCCTCACTCAGAACCCAAGAAGAAGGTGAGGAACTGATGAACAGGGATATACAAGTAAGTACCCAATGCATTGATAAGATAAGGAGTACTTTGGAGTGCGGCATTGGGGAATATCGGTATGCTACATTAGAAAGCAGACCCCGGCTGCCGCGTTTACCCACGCATAGAAAAAATATAGCACTTGTGTGTGCCCTGGATTCACTATTGCCTACTTACCTAGACACTAGTGAAAATCTTAGTGATACACACTCAAGCTCGGCTGTAGCGGCGTGCCGAGTAGCTAATATTAAAATACAAAGCAGTATTACTATTGCTCCTCGAGATGCCGTTCCGGCTTGGCAGCGTAGAATTGAGCGTCGTATTGCTGAGACCAGGGCACTCATAGGCAAGCTAATCTGCTTCAGGACGGGCAATACCCGCCCGAGAGTGATGCGTTTTGTGAGTCGGGCGTTTAAGGGGACAGGACTTTGTCCTCAAGAATATCCGTCACGGGTCACAGAACGCATCGACCTCCTGAAGCAGAAAATCTATGCGTGGGCGAATCGCATCAGGCGGTACAGAAAAAGGATTGACCGATATTCCCAAAATCGCGCATTCCAAAGAGATGAGAAGCTGGTTTATAGGGATTGGGAGCGACCTGAACCAGGTGTGGATGATGGGCGTCGACCAGATGATGCGAACACGATTGCGTTCTGGCGCAGTTTATGGTCGACTCCCGTCAACCATACAGAGGGTGACTGGATTAGGGATTTTGAGCGATCATGTGAGGTAATACCTCACCTGGATCCTGTAGCCATAAACGCCAGCGATGTAAATTGTGCAGTCCGTCCGTTAGCCAAATGGAAATCTGCGGGCCCGGACGGGTTGCACAATTTCTGGTTAAAATGGCTACGCAGTGCACATGTTCGCTTGGCATCCCAAGTGCAGTCATCTCTGGACTCAGGATCGCTGCCAAGTTTTATGACAACTGTCGTAACTCACCTGCTCTTTAAGTCTGGTAGTACCACGGAGCCTACGAACTATAGGCCTATAACTTGCCTGCCTACAGTTTATAAAGTTTTTACATCCATTTTGAGAACAAAATTGGCATTACACATATTCAATAATAATATCTTATCTGAGTCTCAAAATGGATGTAGAAGCCGGGCACGTGGTACTAAGGAGCTACTCCTTATCAACATGCCCATTAGCCAACAGGTGCGCCGTAGTCGAAAGAATCTGGCGACATGCTGGATAGACTATAAGAAGGCCTATGACTCTGTGCCACATACGTGGCTTTTGAGGGTGCTAGAGTTGTACAAAGTAGATGCAACTCTATGCACCCTCTTGAGGGCATGTATGGGGCAGTGGAGTACGGTGCTTCGCTATCCAGGGTGTCGACAGCCTTGCGAGTATGGCGTACCTATAAAGATCAAACGGGGTATTTTTCAAGGCGACAGTTTGAGTCCACTATGGTTTTGCCTAGCACTGAAGCCGCTGAGCACTTTGCTCGAAAGTTCAGGGCTAGGCTATCGGTTGCAGACTAGAGGTCAGGTTATTTCTCACCTCCTTTTCATGGATGACCTCAAACTATTTGCCCCCACTGACCTCCAATTAACTGAGTTACTAAAGATAAATGAAAGCTTTAGTAATTCAATTAAGATGGAGTTCGGTGTAGATAAATGTACGGTCATGCATGTAAAGCGAGGCAGGAGTGTGGAATCTGATAGTATAGAGCTCTCAGATTTCACACAACTTAGATCTCTCTCTGCAACGGAAACCTACAAATATCTGGGTACGTCGCAGGCATTAGGCATTGATGACGCTGGCATGACACAGGCATTGCAGGCACGTTTCTTTGGCTTCCTGAAGAAAGTCTTAAAAATCTTTTTATCGGGCGGAAATAAGGTGCGTGCCTGTAACGGTAGGGCCATGCCCGTCTTAATGTACTCCTTCGACATACTCAGATGGACTCAAACAGAATTGGACGCCTTAGATAAGAAAGTTCGCTGTCTACTCACGACATACCGGATGCATCACCCGCGTTCGTCGGTGGTGAGATTGTACATCCCGCGCAAGTGTGGGGGTCGTGGCTTCTTGAGTGCCAAGACCCTCCACAATCGCGAGGTGTGCAATCTCAGAGAATACTTTCTCCACACCGACGCGGGTGTGCACCGAGATGTGGTCACTGTGGGCAGAGGGCTTACCCCGCTGGATCTGGCAAAAGAGAACTGGCGCTAACCTGCCGTACTTGGCGTAGAGGAGCGTAGGGAAGTATGGAAAGGTAAAGAGCTGCATGGACGTTTTTACCGGCCCTTGCATGGGCCCACCGTAGATTTTCCAGCGTCGGTGTCCTGGCTGCGTTTTGGCGATCTGAAACAGAGCCGAAACAGAAGGTTTTTTCTTTGCGATTATGGACGAAGTTGTCATGACGAACAACTACCGGAAGTATATTCTGAGGGATGGGACGGTCGACATATGTCGGGCATGTCACCAGCCTGGTGAATCGCTTAGACATATAGCATCCGGTTGTTCTCGTCTTGCCAACGGTGAATATTTGCATAGACACAACCAAGTAGCCAGGATTGTCCACCAGCAACTTGCCTTAAAGTACCAACTTGTCGACTCTGAAATACCGTACTACTATGTGCCCGACCCAGTTCTTGAAAATGGTCGTGCTACTCTGTATTGGGATCGGTCTATCATTACTGACAGAACTATTGCGGCTAACAAGCCGGATATAGTGTAAAACAAACAAATTAAGTATTTGGACCTGGCTCGCGAGATTGTCGACATGTGGGATGTTGACTCGGCGATCATTGTACCGATAGTCGTGACCGTAAATGGTCTTATTGCCAAGAGCCTCGACCACCACCTCAAGAGGCTCTCGTTAGACGGCTGGATCAAGTCCTCTATACAGAAGGCAGTATTGCTGGACACGACACGTATCGTACGGAGGTTCCTTTCTCTGGAGCCCTAACCACCGGTAGCTTGGTCCCTGTGCCTGATGCCGATGGGTCTCCGAGGTCCCATTTTATGTATTTAGTTTTATATTTTTATTATTTATTAAGTATATAAAATGAGATGTATGAGAAAGAAAAGAAATAAACGGAATAATAATAATATTCATATCCACATTCACACAACACCATCTAGTCCCAAACTAAGCAGAGCTTGTACTATGGGTACTAGACAAAGGATAAACATACATATATACTTTTTTTTTGTAAATACATACATATTATACATATACATATTGTCCGTGTGGTGACGGATTAAGAATACGAAATGTCACCACCCCAAATCATCCCATGGGTGTCGTAAGAGCCGACAGAGGGAGCATATTATGCAGAGAACAGCACTGTAAGAGAAGGAAAACTTGATACAATCCCTATACCAACCCGCTTGGCCAGCGTGGTATAGTAGGCCAATTCCTCCTTTCAAAGGAGAGGCCTAGTCCAGCAGTGGACTATTAAAGGCTGATGATGAGACATATTATACATAGAAACACCCAGACCACCATAATTTTTTGTTATTCATTTTTTTATATTTAGTTCAATACAATAAAAGAATATCATAGAAAGATAGGTACTAGATCTTAAATGCGATGAGCTCCAATCACAATTTTCTACTTCTGGCCAATGTATTCATCCTGGTCATTACTCTTTATGGACTTAGTTTCGTCGAATACAATTGATATTATTAATAGAGAAGCAAATCATAAATTAAACTGCTACCCACTAAAATCTTATGACAACTGAACTTTGCCCTTCAATTTTCATTTAGATTTACTTTACTTGATTCAGAATTTAAAATGTACGTTATGTTCCACTTAAACAAGGATTGACAAATTGTTTTTAAAAAAAATTTACGTCAAATAGAATATTTTGAGTAATTTTTCGCTAATGCTAAACGTTCTTAATTTATTATAATTCTGATCTACGTATTATTTCTATCACTGTATGTAACAGGAAAAGACGCGTAAAAAGTATACAAACTCATTAAATTAACATCGGGAGCCTGATTACATAGCAGTTTCCTTGTTATTGGGTCAAATCCGGACCGTTTAATAACATTTCACCGTGGCAACCGCAACAGTTTTTACCAAAGGCTCAATCCTAGAGAGACTTCGTCCACAAACATTGATGGAATAAACAAAAGCACTACCAAGTAGCCTACTGGGTAATGTATTATATTATTAGATTTCTAGAGAGCTCTTACTCGTATGTTACATCTTGACGATAGGAGTCTTTCTACTTATCTTTGGTTTACTTTCCAAACTCTTGGGAAACGTTAAGAGGATACAATGTGTACGAGTCTTATCGTAATAGAGTTCTTAGTCCAATTATATTGAGTAGTAATAGTAGAATGGAGGCATTGAACTAAACTTAGTTTCATGATAGCAGCTGTTGTTCTCAATAGGCATTTAAACGATTGAGGTTTGTTAGAAATAACATATCTTGAATATCCATAGTCAGGTTATGTACCCAACGTACACTAACTGCAATTAATCGGACCTCGCCGCTACTGGATGTCAACGGTCACCGCGATGCTTTAGCGGGTAAACGACCTCTAAACGACTGTACGGGAGCTTCTCGTTCAGCCTACTTGCCTGCCCCAAGGACTTGATTACTATGTGATGAAAAAAAAATTTGATACTGTTCAAATAAACACCCTTGCCTGCATTCATATTGTTACGAGCTGGGGTTCGACGATAAATTATAACTCACTATGCCACTTAAACTGAACTTTATTTATACACAAACACTATACACACTTATTTACACAACTAGTAAAAACACACTTATTTCACGCTTAATTCTCAACACTAATGCAAAACACCACTAAACACTTCCGAATTACTTCCCTTCGCTTCTTGTTGATCGCTTCGCTATTCAATTGTTACTGTGTCCGTTCCGTTCGCTCGTGCTCTATTTATACTGGCCGGATAACATCACTAGCGCATTCTAGATGCTTCTACAAAAGTATCGAAATAATCTCGAACAGTCGATTACTCGATACAGCAACGCCATCTAGTACAGAGTAGCCGAATTACCTTTAAACCACCGATACATTCAATCTCTTCTAGTACCCCCATTCACCGATAGATGGCGTAACACTGCCCCCCTCTTAAACGTGTTCGTCTCGAACATCGTTGGACCCATAGTAACGAGCCAACCGGTCCACATGAACTATCTTCGGTGCACCTCGCGACCCCTTCTGGATTCGATAGGTGACGTCGTTCATCCTGGTAATTATGCGATATGGCCCGTCCCATCTGGTTTGTAACTTAGGCGATTTTCCTTTGCTTCGTACTGGGTTATGAAGCCACACCAATGATCCCTCATCGAAGCCTTTGTCGTTCACCCTCCGGTCGCAGCGAGTCCTCATCCTCCCAGACATCCGCCGTCCCGACCCCCATGGACCTCCTACATTGCACACCTTCAATGCACCTCTGCTACGAGTGTGTGGCCTCTTGACAGCCGCACAACTTGTGCATTTGCGGCACCAATCCTCGACGTCATTCCGACAGTGGAGCCAATAAAACCGCTCTCGGACCTTAGTAAGCGTCTTCTTAACACCCATGTGACTTCCCGAAGCACCATTGTGATAGAACCGCAGTACTTCCGGCACCTTAGTCTTGGGCACTACCATTTGCAGATGACATTGGTTACCTCGAGCGTTTTCCCATTAGCGGCACAGAGCTCCGTCCTGGACAACCAAGCTTTCCCACTGTGCCCAATAACCTTTGGTGACAGGACTCCTCGCTGCGATATCACTCCATTTGGGCCTAGGAGCGCCAGATTTCTTCCATTCGAGAATCGCCTGTACGTCCTTGTCTTCTTGCTGAGCATTCTGCAAAGCTTCTTTCCATCCGTCGCTCAGATCCGTCTTCAACATTCTCACTAGCACTGCCGGCTTCGCTTCCTGTCTTGCACAGTGTTTGCATTGGTCGGGGTAAAGCCTACGCGTCAGAGCATCTGCGCTACGTGGCTCTCGCCGCCAGACAGGTACGTCAGGTGACCCTTTTGGTGGAGACAGGGTACCAACGTGCCGCTTACGCTTTGGGCAGCTCAAGCGGATATGGCCTCTTTCCCCGCAGTTGTAGCACCGTGGTGGAGAAACAACTTCCCTGATACGGTAAGTTCAATACTCGTGACGCGCTGCTTCCACCTCCAGAGCGTAGGCTAAGGCTTCCTTCAGGGACTTGAAGTGCCCAATTCTTACCGCTGCTCTAACTTCCAGGTCCCGGAACCCATCCGTAAACACTTGTACGAGGTTCTCGTCAATAAGCGCAGGCGACGACTGGTATGCCTTCCTGACCAGCCTTTCCACCTCTAGAGCCCACTGCTGCAGAGTTTCTCCGGTGCGCTGTGCCCTGTCCTTCAGCTGAGCACGATACACATGTTCGAGGTGCGCGTCTCCGTACCTCGCCTCCAACACCTCCAGAAGCTTCTCGTAGGTCACGTCTTGCCCGAGTGCCTCTAAGACCGTCAAGGCCTGATCACGAAGGCCCAAGGTTAGGGCGGTGAAGGCCTGTTCTTTGTCCCACCCATTCGCTCAAATTACGGCTTCAAACTGAACCTTGTATGCAACCCACGATGACGAGCCATCAAAGGGTGGAACCTTAAACCAACGAGGCGAGGGCGCCACAGCTGCAGGTGTAACGTCGTTGGTCTCAAGCTCACGCAATTTCTTCTCCAATTCGGCAATACGGGTCTCGAGGTGATCATGTACACGCTTCTCAATAGAGGCGACGCGAGTCTCAAGCTTGTCGTGCACGAACATCTCTACGTCACTGATACGGGCCTCGTGCTGCTGAAGTTCCTCCTTGACCGCCTTTAAGTCCTTCTCCACTGCGGCACTGAGGTCTTTCATGATCACCAGCTTTTCCTCCAGACGGCGGGCGTGCTGCTCCTTGTCGCGCTGCAGCTGTTCCTCTAGGCGGCGGGCGTGCTCCTCTTGACGGCGAGCCTGCTCCTCTTGACGGCGGGCCTGCTCCTCCTTGTCGCGCTGCAGCTGTTCTTCTAGGCGGCGCGCGTGCTTCTCTTGACGGCGGTCCTGCTCCTCTTGACGGCGGGCCTGCTCCTCCTTGTCGCGCTGTCGCTGTTTTTCCATGCGGCGCGCGTGCTCCTGCATGAACGCCATCAGAGCCGCGATGTCGGGCACCGCCATGGAGTGGGCGCTTGCAGGCTCCACTGCAGCCGCGGAGTCGCCTGATCCACCGGACGATGGAGAAGGAACGTCTCCGAAGCGTCTCTGGTCCAGGTCTTGCTGGCACTGGTTCCTGGTACGCACTCCGTCAGTTTCTTCCTTCGGCATAACCGGCATAATTTATCCCACTTCTGACACCAATTTGTTACGAGCTGGGGTTCGACGATAAATTATAACTCACTATGCCACTTAAACTGAACTTTATTTATACACAAACACTATACACACTTATTTACACAATTAGTAAAAACACACTTATTTCACACTTAATTCTCAACACTAATGCAAAACACCACTAAACACTTCCGAATTACTTCCCTTCGCTTCTTATTGATCGCTTCGCTATTCAATTGTTACTGTGTCCGTTCCGTTCGCTCGTGCTCTATTTATACTGGCCGGATAACATCACTAGCGCATTCTAGATGCTTCTACAAAAGTGTCGAAATAATCTCGAACAGTCGATTACTCGATACAGCAACGCCATCTAGTACAGAGTAGCCGAATTACCTTTAAACCACCGATACATTCAATCTCTTCTAGTACCCCCGAGTATTTACCGATAGATGGCGTAACAATATGTAAGGATGTCTGTCTCATAATATGTCTCACATGAATCTTTGATCGTTTGTTCGTCTTCTTTTCCTATTCATACCTCCGTGTATATGATACGCAAAATAGTATTATGATACAAAAATATTATTGAACGTAGCGTGATCATTTCTAAGACCCTTTAAAAAGTAATGTTTTTTTGAATAGCACTTATCAATTCCATTGGGAAATTACATGATACGTTTTCTTTCATTCACTTTCAGATTATTCTTAATTTATTGAGACTAAAACTAGGTCTCAACCTAAAACAATTCAAACTCAAACTCAAATATGTTTATTTCCATAAAAATGTTTAAATTTTTGGACACGTCAGAAGGTCATACAAATTAAAAAACAAAAAAGTTACTATAAATGCATATTAACATAGTTGAGCATTGAAAAATAAATGCCTATTCAGAAAGTAGAGCCTCGTGAGAAGAATCAGGCAAGAAACTCCGGGCCACTCTTTTCTTCGTCTTGATTCTATACAATTTAAAAACTTAGTAACTACATTGAATTTTTCATAGGTATATGAGCTGGTTTGTCTATAATGTTGTTGTCAATTAATAAGGTTTTTTAATAATAATATAAAAGTACTAAACTAGCATAATATAGACACAATAACTCACACTCACATGAAACTTAACACTAATCAAACATAGGCAGCCTGTGGGACCGAGCAAATGAATCCCAAGCATTTTTGTCTTCAATATAATCTAGCACTGAATAGTACCCTTCTTTAAAAAGTTTACGTTTTATAACCTTTTTGAATTTATTAAAACTTAAATTTTGAATATTGCTTGGCACTTTATTGTAAAAGCGCACACATTGGCCTTGAAAGTCTTTTTTATTTTCTCGAGCCGGGTAGCCGGCACTACTAGCTTACTCTTATTTCTAGTATTCAAATTGTGGATATCACTTTTCTTTGAGTATGAGGCCTTGTTTTGGAATAAATATATTAGGTTGGAATAAATGTACTGGCTTGCAACTGTTAAAATGTTTATTTCCTTGAATTTATTCCTTAACGAAGCCCCATAATCCAAATTATAAATTGCTCGAATCGCTCAAATCGATAAGAACATCATCGATCTTTTGAACACTACCTGTAGCCATTACCCTTATCTTCTACTAGAGGACGCCAGCAGCTACGCCTGCATTTTTTTTAATTTACCCGTTTTGGCCGATCCCGTGGGAATTTCGGGAAATCCTTTCTTAGTGCACCCCTACGGTCCCCAAGGAACATACATGCCAAATTTCAGCTTCCTGCGCCCAGTAGTTTCGGCTGTAGCGTGTCTGTCAGTCAGTCAGTAACGCAAGGATTTTATATATTAAGATTATTAATTGTTCGTAAAGGTAAACTACCTACTCCGGTCTAGTCTCGATTCAACCTCTTTATAGTACATAAAACTTTCGTCACTTGTCCAACTATACCCACAGCAGTAAAGTTGTCGTACTAGAAACTCAGATTATACTTTAAGTTACAAGTAGCTACTTAAATGTTACTGAATCGCCTTGCAAAGTGTGCAGTTCAGCTTTGTAAATGGTAACTGGAACACTAATGTATGCACTTTCGTGAGGCTTACTGGACAGTGACCAATGAGGCGATTCTTTGTGCAAAAGAAAAGTATATGATCCAATGGTTTGTGTTTAAAAGATCAGTTCCATATTTTGTGTAGTTATTTTGAATGTCTCTACAAAGTCGTCTATCTTCCAGTGAACATCTCATTCAAATCGGTTGAAGTGATAATGGTCGTTGATGACTGAATTGAATTGTTAATTATCGCTTGTCCCGTGCCTCGGTTGTCATGAAGATCTTTGACAGTCGTTACAGGGCGTCAGTACCTTCTAAATAAACTGACACTAGTCTAAACCATGGAATATTGCTATCCCTTCGGGTTGTGGAGGTCAGACAGGCAGTTGCTCCGTGGAAAAGCTAATATTCAGCCAAATCCGATTAGACTAGTAAGCGGACCCCAAATTGAAACTGGGATAACGCTAAGAGGAGGATGATTGCGATACGAAATATAACTACACAGCAACCTATTTGCTCTTATGAAGCAAAAAGTAAATTTGGTAGGAGGAAATAAAAATACACGCCTGGGCATTCAATCACACGTCTTCAAGAAACACCGAATAATCTTATCTAGCACAAAAACCTCCGAGTCCATTTCGACGCTATCTGAGTCCCTTGACAGCCATTGCGTGAAAGAAATCAATAATACCGAATGCTTTATTAGGAAAGTTTCTAAATAGTTTTTTCCACAAAGTTCAAATAACGTACTATTCAACTTTTCTTTTATAAGTGACAGGTCATGAATGATTCAGTATTTTCGTATTCAGTGTTACAATATATATGCGACTGTAAATAAATTTTGGCAATTCGTCAACTGTATTTTTGTATATAAATTCAGTACCATCGATGTCGATTGCTTAATTTGTCGCGGCCTCATAATAGAATATATCGAGGTCCAAGCTTTATATGTAATTATGTGGCCACTATTAGAAAAAGTCATATGAGATTATAATGATTCTAAAAGTAAAAGATCATAAACTACACTTCATCTGCGTCTAGGACCACCGTGGAAGTCGGTTATTGCGGTAAAAAAACATACCATAACATCGTCCTAATCGTGCAAACACACTTTTGCATTCCTACTATTAGTGTGATTAATACCGTAAATATTAAATCGTTTCTTATAAATGCTATTTATGATCGCGTAAAGCCAGCTTACATCCTCCTGTAACTTAATGCTGCGAAATAATGTTTGCGTTCATGCATGTTCAGAGTTTCGGATCTTAAAAAAATAAAAAGTATTAACATGTTTCATAATGACGTTAAATAAAAATCTAGATTAGGTACATGCGTTAAAAGTTAAGTGAATCTAATATGATTCTTAGCTTTTCATTATTTGTATTCAAGTGTGGTAGCGCCATCTACCTTTCCATCGAAACTAATCCCATCAACATCAATGGTTGGTCGCTGCTTGGCCAATGCGAGCGATGCCTTTTGTTTCTATCCCTCTCTATCCCATTCCCAAGAAGAGGGCACGCCTTCGCGGATTGGTCGCCGCGGATCGTCGACGCAAGTGACAGTCCAGAATTTTCGAGAACATTCGATTCGCGATGCGCGTCCGCTATACCGTATCACCACGCCACTCCCGCTATAGTTGTTACCGCTCACAAGTGGAAGTGACTGTGAAGTGAAGTGAAAACAAGCAGCTGCATCACGAAACCACCAGGAGACTGCCCTTCGGAAACGAAGAAGATTGCCGTATAAGGTAAGTGCCCTCCATCCTTGGAATATCCATACCCACTCACAATCACCTCTTCCCGTATCCAATCCTAGGCGGCTAAAAATCCGCTATCCTTTGAATACAGTCCATTCCATTAATCCTTCCCAAGTCGCCTAGAACCTACGGTTTCGGTGTATCGCCGAACCATTTTTTTGATCCATACGAGTCGGATTCATTTACGTTTTTATACGTTATATCGCTATACCTAGGCAGTTATAGCACCTAGCTATACTCCTAATATATTCTCATAACCGTCACATTGTTGTTTCCGCCCGCATCAGTAGGTAAACTTTTATGTAGCTACCTACTTACTAAATTATTAATTCTGGAACTATCATAGTTGTCTTATAAATCTCATATTTCAAGCAACTTTTAATTCCACAGCTCTAAAGTGTTGCCTACTTAGCCTACTTAGGTAAAATAATAGGTACATTAGATATTCTTATTTTGTTTCGTTCTCATTAGCTTATACTTACGTAAGCATGTCACAACAAAAGAAGTCACGCGTGTCGGAAGACAAAGAGATGACAATCTTAGAAGCAAAACGCAATATTTTATTTGAGCGCATTCAAAACATCTAAGATCGCTCAAAAACCGCATCTATGTCTGACAGTTATAGCGAAGCATTTCACAGTTATTGTATGACAGTAGATAGTATTCGAACAGATTTTCATAAGTTGTTAGACGATTTTAACGCAAGATTACTTTCTATCAATCCTGATGAAAAACCGAACTAACAGGCGTATACCTCATTCGAAGAATTTTATTGTCTTATTAAGCGTATACAATCGCAATTGGAGGGTAAATGTTCAGCAGAGCCCGTTGCCCGCAAACCGAGATTACCGCCAATCGAGATTATGTCGTTTGACGGAGATATACGAAATTGGCCGTTATTCTATGCGAGTTTTAAGTCTACAGTGCACGATAATGGTTCTCTGACAGATGCTGACAGGTTGTACTATGTAATAGGTAAAATGTCACCGAAAGCCCAGTCCGTATTTGCAGGTGTCACACCCAGTGTTGAGAATTATCAGGTCATATTTCAGTCACTACTTGACAGATATCAAGACACGCGCGTCCTAGCGTCTACCTACTTTGACCAAGCTTTAAATCTTAAACTGTCCGGTGCCGCGTCTGTCGCGAATTTCCAGCTGTTTATTGATAACTTCGTAACTGCGGTTAATTCGCTTAGGAATTTAAAATTGGAAGATCTTTCCGACTTTATGTTGCTTCAACACGCTTTAAAAAAGTTTGACACTGATACAATTCGCGCATTCGAGATGACGGAACGCAATAATAAAATACCTACACTAGATAGTTTTATTTCGTTCATCAAAGATCAGTGTCGAATATTTCATAATACGCAGTCGGGTTCACCTGGCCCGTCTAACACTAACAGCAACAAACAAAGGTTGAATAAATCGCAAAATAGTAATAATAACTCGGTCCCTAATCCACAATCTTACGTAACATGTTCGGAATCTAATAGTAATAATTCACAGAAGTGTCTGTGCAGTAATATAATGCACGACCATTTATATAAGTGTCCAGCCTTCGATAATCAGAATGCAACCGCTCGTTTTAAATGCATAAAAGATAACAAAGCTTGCATTAATTGCTTAAGCATAAAACATAAAACAAGTAATTGTTCTAGTAAGACAAAGTGCCGCTTTTGCAATAAAAAACATCATTCATTGCTTCATTTCAATAAAGATAACCCGTTGTCAAGCCAAGCCGCTAACCTTGATACACTTACCTCACAGGTGCAGGCCACGGTGACTTCCCCCTCCACGCCTCACAATGAGATATCGTTGTGTACGACATCCATTGCGCGGTCGGCACGCACGCGCGGACGGCCTTCGCGAACTTGTAGTGATCAGAGCAGTGCTAGGCCGCCATGTATGGCGTCTAAGACTGTTCTGTTAGCGACAGCGCAAGTTATCATATATGATGTTAATGGGTCGCCGCACATGGTACGTGGTCTGCTAGATAGCGCATCTCAGACCAAGTTAATAACGTTAGAATTGTTCAAACGCCTCGGATTATGGAATAACTTTAAAAATACGAACTCAAAAATCCGAGGGATAGGCGGATCAGAAAAACATTGTAAGGGTTCCGTAGATATTAAAATACATTCGCGTTTTGATAGGGACATTAATTTTAACATTTCTTCCTTTATCGTGGAGCGTATTACGGACACATTGCCAAACGCTAATGAGGACGTGTCGCTTCTCACACATCTCGAGTCATTGCCACTAGCGGACTCGGAGTTTGCGAATCCGGCAGACATTGATGTTTTGATCAGAGCCGCAATATTCCCGCACTTGCTACTTACTAAAGTGGTACGTAGTGAGCAAAATAACTTACCGCCCGCTATTGAGACGGTATTTGGGTATGTGATTATGGGTACCGTACCTACATTACATACTTGTCAATACGTTACGTCTTGCTGTTGTTCTGTTCTTCAAGAAAACAATAGTGACTCTCTTCTCAAGCGATTTTGGGAGCTTGAAGAGGTTACCGCACCGCCCTCGATGAGCCGTAAAGATCTCGAGTGTGAAGAGCATTTCCGCGCTACCACTGTTCGTGACGACAGTGGCAGATACGTTGTGGCGTTGCCATTCTGTGGTGACCCTTATTCGTTAGGCGACTCGTACGCTGCTGCGCTCAGACGTTTCCATTGTTTGGAACGTAAACTTGATGCATCACCTAAGTTACGCAGCGCCTATAATGACGTCATTCGTGATTACATAGATAAAGGTTTTTTGAGTGTAGTTGTAAATAACGAGGGCAACTCTCTGCCCTCATAATATATCCCGCATCACGGCGTAGTTCGCGAAGATAAAACCTCTACTAAACTCCGTGTGGTTTTAGACGCTAGTTGTAAGACTACATCGGGTCAGTCGATTAATGACATTTTGCATGCCGGCCCCAATCTACAGGGTGATTTATTTAACATCATAATAAAGTTTCGTCTTTTCCAAATCGCTCTGTCAGCTGATTGCCGCCAAATGTTTCTCAATATCGGCTTTCGCGAATCTGACCGTAAATTTCAACGGGTCTTTTATCGTTTTGACAAGAAAGAACCTTTATCTGTGTATCAGTTCAATCGTGTTTGTTTTGGACTCAAGTCTAGCCCATATCACGCGTTACGAGTTGTTCGCCAGTTGATCGCTGATGAAGGCGATCACTTTCCCGCCGCAGCGGCTGTTGCCACTTCCGCTTTGTACATGGATGACATTGCCTGTAGTGTCATATCCGCTCCGCTAGCAATTTCGCTTTGTGAAGAGCTTATTCAGCTTTTCAAGCGAGGCCAGTTTGATCTTGTCAAATGGACAAGCAACTCTAAGTAGGTTCTCGCACGCATACCAGATTCTTATAAAGCTTCTCCAGACATTGAGTTTGAGAAGTCTGTACCGCATAAGGTTCTCGGTTTACGCTGGGACAAATCCTGCGATAGTTTTTGGTTTGACGTCTCACCACCAGATGATAAGTGCACCAAACGCACTATGCTGTCCACAGTGGCTCGACTATGGGACATAATGGGTTTTGTGGCTCCCACAATTTTGTACGCCAAGCTCTTGATCAAAGAGCTTTGGCTATCAAAGTGTGAGTGGGATGAAACACCCCCTGACCATATTGTCGCCGCTTGGGGCCAGTTTTGTATTGAGCTTACCGCGCTCAATCAAGTTACTATTCCGCGTCATCTTGGGTTGGTAGATGGGTGTACCATCAACTTGATAGGTTTCGCTGACGCCAGCGAGCGTGCTTACGGCGGAGTCGTATATCTGCAAGTCCGCATTGGTTCTAACTACTCGGTGCAGTTAGTTTGTGCCAAGTCTAAGGTCTCGCCTGTTAAAACCATTTCAGTTGCGAGACTGGAGTTGTGCGCGGCCCTTCTGCTGTCTCAGTTGCTCCGCGAGGTTCAAGACACAGTTTTGCCCCACTACCCCTTTAATAAATTATACGCATTTTCCGACTCAAAAGTAGTGCTCGCTTGGATTCATTCTTCTCCTCATCGCTGGCAGACTTTTGTCGCCAACCGCGTTAGCAAATTGATTGAACTGGTTCCTGCTACTTGTTTTAATCACGTCGCGGGTATTGAGAACCCCGCAGATTGCTTGTCTCGTGTTGTCACTCCACTTAATCTTCTGCATCATCCATTGTGGCGTCGTGGACCTTCTTGGATCTCCCATGATCCGTCAGAATGGCCCATGCAACCCTTTGACCACAGTGCAGAAGACGAAGATGTACCCGAACGGAAGTCTGTTTCTTATCCCGTGATTGCTGAGGTTGCGGAGTCTCCCATCTATGCACTCGCACTACGGATGTCATCGTGGTCTAAGTTATTCCGCGCCATCGTTTATGTCTATAGGTTTCTTAGGCACCTACCTAATGAGACTTTTGTATCAAGTACTGCTATCAAATTCGCAGAATGTAAGTTACTACGAGCTGTACAAGCTGTTCATTTTAGTAACGACATTCAAAATTTAAAAGACAATGTACCTTGTTCTCCCGCTATCCTTAGACGCCGTTTCTCGATGAACACGGCGTCATACGCGTTGAGGGTCGTCTGTCAAATTCGGATGAACCTTATAACTACAAACATCCTTGTATTCTGCCGCGACATGATCATGTTGTCGACCTTCTTGTTGATTTTTATCACAAGAAGCACCTCCATGCCGGTCCGGAGTTGCTTATGTCCTTACTTAGGCATAAGTATTGGATTTTAGCCGCTCGACGAATAATTTGTCACAGAATACATAAATGTAACGTCTGTTTCAAATTTCGTCCGCATCCGACTTTCCCTCCCATGGCCGATCTCCCTAGCCAGCGCGTCAACCAGGTTGCTAAAGCGTTTACACACACCGGTTGTGATTACGCAGGACCACTGCAGTATACGCCAGTGCGTGGTCGAGGTGTTAAAAGCCGTAAATCCTGGCTATGTATATTTACATGCTTAACGACGCGCGCTACGCATATTGAAGTTGCGACAGATTTTAGCACGGTGTCATTCTTGGCAGCCCTTAAACGATTTCTCTCACGGCGCGGCCCTATACAGTGTTTGTACACGTATAACGGCATTTGTTTTGTGGGCGCAAGCTCTTATTTACGCGACCTTTATAAGTTTCTCAGGGAAGAATATCGTTCTCGTCTTCAGGAAGAACTTTCCATAAATCATATTGACTGGAAGTTTATTCCACCAGCATCACCACATTTCGGTGGATGTTGGGAAAGCATGGTCAAAGTAATTAAAACGCATGTCTTCAAGGATATTGGTCAACAGATCCTCTCTTACGAAGAGCTTTTAACTGTCCTTGCACAAGTCGAGGCACTGATCAACTCGCGTCCGCTCACGGCATTGAGTAGTGACCCTGCAGAACCATCCGCGTTAAGCCCTGCACATTTTCTGAACACAGTGCCATTATCGTCATTTCCGGCTCCTGAAGCAGACTCTTCAAGCTTGCTCCAGAGACATACTCTGCTGGATAAACTCGTGCAGTCGTTCTGGCGGCGCTGTCGTGCGGAATATCTACACCAGCTTCAGGCTAGATCCAAGTGGAATAGTCCTGCATCCCCTATACAGGAGGGTACGTTGGTCGTCATAATACATGATAATGCTCCGCCGCTTTCATGGCCGTTAGCCATCGTAGAGAAATTGCATACTTCCAAGGACGGTACAACTCGCGTTGTTACCGTGATAACCGCTAAAGGGAGTTACGTGTGCCCTGTTGTACGTCTCTGTCCACTTCCAACTCAGTGAGATCTAGCCTGAAGTTGGACCTACCTCTTAGTTTAAGTATTTAGTTAGTAGTTTTCTCTATTATTGCGTTTGTAGTTTTCGTTAAAGTTAATTTAGATTAATTTTAGTGTCATATCGCTGTCTTAGCCTATTGATGGTTTATGCGGTAGTACACCCAACATAGCTAAGTTCAATTCTATTTTCTTTTAAAGGCAACCCTTTAGGGCCGGGGGGATATGGTAGCGCCATCTAACTTTCCATCGAAACTAATCCCATCAACATCAATGGTTGGTCGCTGCTTGGCCAATGCGAGCGATGCCTTTTGTTTCTATCCCTCTCTATCCCATTCCCAAGAAGAGGGCACGCCTTCGCGGATTGGTCGCTGCGGATCGTCGACGCGAGTGTCAGTCCAGAACTTTCGAGAACATTCGATTCGCGATGCGCGTCCGCTATACCGTATCACCGCGCCGCTCCCGCTATAGTTGTTACCGCTTATAAAACCGCTCGCAAGTGGAAGTGACTGTGAAGTGAAGTGAAAACAAGCAGCTGCATCACAAAACCACCAGGAGACTGCCCTTCGGAATCGAAGAAGATTTCCGTATAAGGTAAGTGCCCTCCATCCTTGGAATATCCATACCCACTCACAATCACCTCTTCCCGTATCCAATCCTAGGCGGCTAAAAACCCGCTATCCTTTGAATACAGTCCATTCCATTAATCCTTCCCAAGTCGCCTAGAACCTACGGTTTCGGTGTATCGCCGAACCAAAGTGTATTTTATATTTTATATGATTGACGTTGACGATTATAAGTTGATAAGCATTTGCTGACCTGTGTGACGACACAATCTCTACAACTGTCCTTCTGTTTATATTTAAAGTCATGTATCCAATAAAGTGTCAATTTTCATTTTACGTTATATTTGCAATAAGGATTTTGAATGGACTTGACCTGACAAAAAAACAGAAGTCAAAGGGAACCAATTAAATACTTACGTTGGTGAATTTTATTGTATTCCTATTTTCTGACTTAATACGAAGATACATTTCCTTTCCAACAAACGACCAAATAAAATTGCCTATGTTTCATTCCTATTTCTCTTCTTTTCGTATAAGTGTAAGGCTCCTCAAGAGGCAGTCTACAGATTTCCCGAAGAGCCCAAGACATGGTCAAGCGATTCTTCTTCTGAGACAAGAACCGGTGGCAACGGTTTTGCATGGAATGGCTCTTCCTAGCACGGCAGCGCTCTGATACAAATGCCGCATAAACGTAAGCTATAAAGCTAAATATTTTTGTAGCAAGTCTCAATTGCGTTTAAAATAAAAATAACCAGAAAATATACCTTCAGTTTATAACGATATTTCGACATGGGTTCAACTAACGAGGTCGCGGGAAGACCTGACCAGTCAGAGACGTACAAAGAAAATTCTAAAGAAATCTTAGATTCTATATCACTCTGCAAATACAATTCAACTGTGCAGGCGTTACATAATTATAGTCATAGAGAACCACCGGCTTATTATAATATTTATAAGAATAAATAAGGTTGAGTAAAATAGGTACTTAGATAAATATAATAATATCACTAATTTGTCTTTCAAGTATCTTTTCAAAACAATTTCGGCAGAATAGCATAAATATTTGACCGAAATTAACAACTTCTGTAGCATGAACCAGTTTATTTCCATCTTGAATGAATTAATACACTATTACGTTCCCCAGTTGAGAATTATAAATACACAGACGATATAAAATATTCACAAAGAGGAGAACGGACAATGACCACTGTATCTTTTCATTGTGGACTGACACAAAATAATGCGAATAATGAATAACCCGCTGAATAGAACAGTTATATGTGAATGCTACAGTACTTGTGTGGCCATTCGAATGCCAGGAAATGGTATTATTGAACGCCAGCACTCATGTCAGACTGTTGGCAATGTTATGGACGAAATTAAATAGAACATGCATACTTACGTGTTATTTTAATATTTGTGTTGTTGAAAAGTTCGGGTTTTCAGCAGCCAGCGCGACTGCAGATGTGGATAATGTTTGTTTCACTTTTATTTTACAGCGGGTAGCACTAAGACAAATGGTATTGTAGTTTTAACAGTCGTCTCGTAGTTTAGCATAGCTTTGAATATTGTGAATGCGATTCCTACACGCGCCTATACTTGACTTGTTACAGGAGGGGGTAATAGATTCCTTATACTTTCACCATGTTTACCTGTCTTTCAGTGGCTTTGAAAGAAACATTAATGCCCTTGATACCTAAAGTTCAAACAGATTACACATTAAAAGTCATCTACTAAGTCTTGAAATATACTTTAAATGAAGTTGAATAAATGTATTCTAAAGGTATTTACTATAATAAGCCAACTTATAAAACTAAATACTTACACGTATTGATAGGGAGGCTTTTTAATCCAAGCAATTTAAATTTATTTATTTGTTTATAACATTGTGTATGGTTTTCTTTTCTTTGACAGTAATAAAATAAATAAAAGGGGCTCCTCTCGTTTAGCAGTCTGTTTTTAGCAACAGACTGTTACGCAAAAGTTTTGAACCTGATGCCCATAACTTTCAGGTTCAATACTACTGACTTTTTGAAGTTATTTGAGTATTCCATTGTTAATTTTTTCTTGTTAAAATTAGACGTAGTGTGGAACTCAGCAAGTCTGTAATTTATCCATAATGTTCTCTCGAAAACCCTTCTGAAGTATGCCACTTTTCAGCGCGGTGAATTATTTATTGTCTAACCCTTTCTCATAGTGCGAAGAGGCCTACGCCCTAGACTGGGACAGTTTATATACAGGGTTGAAATTAATTTTGTATTTAAGTCCTTCTTAAGGAAACTATGGCACGCATCGTGCGTAACTTATTTAAGCACGGTTTTTCGGACATGGAATAATATAACGACCAATTTATGCATACTTTTTTATCATTTTAATTTAATGTAATACATAGTCTCGAAAATTCAGTCATAAACGAAATAATACAAATCGCGCCCATATTCACATTATAACTGTGTTGCATATAATGCCACTATTTGACTCAATTTCGTATTTAAGTTAGATTGCAGCGAATATTAAAATTACTTTTGCGATTCAACACGAATTTGATACACGAGTTCAATTATATTAATATTCATCAATTATAATAATATTCATCAAATAATAGCCTGGTCGAAAAAGCTAACGAGTGAAGTATACCGACACGAGAAACTTGTTAAGTGCGACGCCCGCAAACATATCAACGCAGTACGTTAATTATGAGACACATTCCAACGCAGACTGTCAAACAATTATGTTCAGTTGTCATCCAAGTTGTTTCTTAACGTTTTGGTGCGTTTTTTCTAATTGTATTATTACAATTAAATTCTATGTACTATGTATTTTTAGGGACGTTTTAAAAGCGCCCTTTAACATGGGGTCTCTTTGAACTACACAATTTTCAGATAACCCATTTTCTTCTTAACCCGAAGTTAATTTGATGGCTAAATCCACTCGCGCACTGTTAAATGATGTGTGAGGGAGAAAAAGACAGAGCTATGCTCGCATTCTTCGTCTAGAACACTTTCTGTCCTCAACGTCTTTACTTGGGACAGGACCAATGAATGTGAAAGGCAGATGGAATGCATCCGCTGCTTTTGCTCTCCGAATAAAACGCAACAGTAGAAGTAATTCAATCTTATCACAAATTTCTCACTCCAATCTGCATAATCATGCTGCGACTGGCTTGACTAAATCACTCAAAAACATTTTTGAATTGTAATCATTCATATCAATGCAGATAAGCAGTTGTGACTAGAATGTGTTTTTTACTATACTTTTGCCACTTAACGCCTTGACTTTCGATACGACGCAACTTTTATGCATTTCATTCACTTGGTCTATAAATGTTCTTCTAAAGGTTTTGTTTTATTATTTATAAATCACGTTCTTCCTATGTTAATTAGCATCTATGTTTAACGCTCTTCACCGAAGTGCACTCATGCGGCTACGAATCTTATACGAATCTATTGTGGAAACGAATGCGTTACGAAAATAGCTGTCATTTTAATATTGGTGGGCTGTGGGACGTCCACGTCACACACGTCCTAACGCGCAACTTCGGAATAGTTTCGAATTAAATTAAGCAACATTTCAATGTTTCCGACTTCCATCATACGAAAACCTGTCCGTCCTGACAAAACACGCGGTGACGCACTGCGTTGCGGATCGTCTGCGTCTGTCTAACGACGATTTCGCAGTTATCGGCGGAGCAGTAACTGAAGTGACAAGGACGCTATTAATTTATTAAGCTGTGTAATAGTGCGAGACATAGCATGTACAAAACGCTTCCACACAACTGACAGATATTTGTTTCTTCTTTGCCGCGTGTGAATGCATCAGTGGATAAGAAACGTAACAGCGTAAAAAAAATTATTCATTACGAAATTAATTTATGCATTTGTTATAGCGTTATTTATAACCTCATTTCGTAGGCAACAATGTTTATTAAAGCAACTTAAATCCGAACCGACACGAGGAGGTATGGTTTTGCGCTGATTCATTTTATTTCTTTGTTATCCTGTTAGTGATTGTTCAATATCGCAAACCACCGAGATTACATTTTCAGAGACCGTGTCTATCTCGTCAATGTTATTATTTTATATGTTACATTTTATTTACCTCTAAATTTCTTTCAGCTCAAACTCAAGAACCGTTTCGAATGCCTGGGCGAATGCGTAGATGTGGACGAGTACAGTAACGGGTTCGTGGATGCTGTCCATACAACAGGAGCTAAATTCTTTAAGCCCCAAAAAAGCAAGAGAACCAGCAAGATCTCGGGTCCGACCCTCGAGCTGTTAGAAGAAAGGCGCAAGATGGTTCTGCTATCCTCCGACGACATGCCGAAATATCGGCACCTCAACAGACAGATCTCTAATTCTCTGGCTCGCGATCTCCGCCAATACAACACAAAATGTGTTCGTGAGGCGATCGAGCAGAATAAGGGATCCAAAGTGTTCCATAGGAATCTGTCTGTTGGGCAGAGTCAGCTGACAAAGCTGAAGATTGTATCGACCAAGCCTGAGTTCTTGGAGGAGATCGAAAGGTTCTATGGACAGCTATACACGACAAGGCAATAACCCGCAAGTACTCCAGCGTCAGACCCTAGAGCTGTATTGACCCGACACTATACCGAAGATATCCCGGAGGTCAGCATGCACGAAATTCTCGGCACTCACGGACATCACGACTGATGATATTCACGGACTCGGCATCAACATCAACGGCGAGTACATCACTCACATTCGATTCGCAGACGATAAGAATATAATAATGTAAATATTGCTGCAACTGCTATTTAAACTGTTTATCTTTAATTATAAAATATTATAAAATGAACTGTTTTTATCATATTTTCTGTTTTTGTTTGTTTTAATAGGATATTTTGTTTTATTTTTATATTATGAGAATTTTAATTAAATTATAGGTATTTAATTCTATAACTTTATAAAAATTAATGTTACCTAAATTGTTTTAATGTTTTAATTACAATTATATTCTGTTCCTAGACTGCTATTGCTGTAATTTATTTATCTCTTTTAATGAAATGTTGTATAATAGTAAGCCCTTTATTGTATATGAATAATTTTATAATTTTATGATATTACTATATTTTATGTAACTGCTGTTTAAATTGACTTAATGTAATTCTATTTTAATTAATATTAATTTTGTTGTGAGCGTACAATCACTTGCTCAGGCTGTAGCTGAAAATCAGCGTTAGGCAGTGGTTTCGCCGCTACCTAGTATGTTGCTGAGCTGTTGGCCCTTTGGCACACATTTCTTTTTCTTTATATTTAGAGTGTATGTTGATTCTTTTTTTCAGTCTCTTTTGTTTATTTTAATTGAATTACTTCTCATTGTTTGTAAATGTACTTATTATTGTAAATTGTGCCAATAAAGTATATTATTATTATTATTATATTATTATCGTAGTCATGGCTGAGACCATGGAAGACCTACGCACAATGCTCGATGGCCTCTGTAGAGTCTCCCAACAAGTAGGTCTTAAGATGAACATGGACAAGACGAAAATCATGGCGAACGTCCATGTTGTACCTGCTCCTATTCAGGTTGGGAACTCTACGCTCGAAGTTGTCGACAAGTATATCTACCTGGGACAAGTAGTCCAATTAGGTAGGTCCAACTTCAAGAAGGAGATCAATCGTCGAATCCAATTTGGTTGGGCAGCGTTCGGGAAGCTACGACATATCTTTTCGTCCGATATCCCGCAGTGTCTCAAGACGAAAGTCTTTGACCAGTGTGTGTTGCCAGTGATGACTCACGGATCAGAGACGTGGTCGCTCACTATGGGCCTTATCAGAAGGGTCAAGGTCGCTCAGACGGCGAGGGAGAGAGCTATGCTTGGAGTTTCACTGCGAGATCGAGTCAGAAATGAGGAGATCCGCAGTAGAACCAAAGTTGCCGACATGGCTCTCCGGATAGCCAAGCTGAAGTGGCAGTGGGCAGGGCACATAGCTCGAAGAACCGATGGCCGTTGGGGCAGAAAGGTTCTGGAGTGGCGGCCACGTACCGGACAATGCAGCAGAGGTAGGCCCCGCGCATGGTGGACCGACGATCTAGTCAAGATCGCGGGAGGCGGTTGGATGCGGGCGGCTCAAGACCGGTCTGTTTGAAGAACCTTGGGGGAGGCCTATGTCCAGCAGTGGACTTCGTTTGGCTGATATGATGAAGCAAATAAATCTAGTTGAATCCTTGTTGCAAACGCTGTTTGTAGAAGGAATCTTACGAAGGTTTAAAATAAAACGTAAAGCAGCTATTTTAAAGAAAGAATGGTGTGTATTTTTAGTCTAAAATGCCGGTTTGTAACTGGTATTCTGTAAATGTATAATATCTATCGTTATTTAAAGCAGTGTTGTGTTGTAAACTCCGCATGATATGGTGTTTGGTGTGTGTCTAGAGTTTGGCTAGAAGGAGCTGGGATTAATTGCAGCAGATTTGTGGAAGCGTGATTCTATTCATCAGCCCTTGTCAGCCACAACAAATCTCAGACACAAATGCACCGTGTTGCACAGTGAATACAAGTATTAAGTAGGTACATGAAAATTTTACCTTATATCTCCTGGTGATGTTCTTGAGTGGAGTCCTGGAGGCAAGCTAGATACACACAAGACTAAAATTGGCCAATATTAGCAAGTGAATTATCTTTACTTTACCAGACTCCAACGCAGCATCTTAAATGCAAGGAACGTGGTACACACAGGACACAGGATTCACAAATCAGTTTTATAAAAGTCAATGTTCAATATGTCACGAATTTATCACAAACTTTGCTGGAAGTCAAAAGCGGCAGTTTTACGAGGGTTTACTCAATTTAGTTCAATTATACAATTCACACGAAATGCAAAAGGTGTGCTCACAATCAAGTCTTTTCCGGAAAGGAAAGTTGACAGTTCAGTGTGATCATAGTCAGAAATTTTCAATAGACTAAACTAAACGTTACTAAATCGATATAATCGACTTGACTTATCATAAAAACTATTTCTATTTCAAACATCCAGCCGCCCCGGACCAGCCTACCAGTCCGCTAATCGGTTGGTAGACGTGACAATGTTGCAACCGCTCTCCTCAGAATCGAACCGTCCACCAAGAACTCAGCAAATCGGAGAACTCCATCAGTCCCAGTTACCAAACGAAGGATGCGCCCCCTGCGCCATCTGAGTGGCGGAAGGTTAGCCTCCTTGATCAAAACGAGGTCACCAATCTTGGGTGGATCGGTCTTGTCGGTCCACTTAACGCGTTGCTGGAGTATGTGCAAATATTCCAAATTTCAGCGTTTCCAAAAGCTCTGAGTAATCTGGCGTACCAATTCAAAACGCGAGAGACGACCAGGTCTCGTATCAATATAGGGGTACTCAGGCAAGGCGACAAGTGGACGACCAATCAAAAATGGCCCGGCGTAAGGGCCTCCAAATCATTCGGATCTGAGGCGATCGGGCACAATGACCGAGAGTTCAAAACGGCCTCAATCTTACAAAACACAGTTGCGAGTTCCTCAAATGTAAGGACAGATTCACCGATTGTCCTGCGTAAGTGTGTCTTGGCCGATTTTACAACGGCCTCAAATATACCACCCCAGTGTGGACAATTTGATAAAAAAAAAAAAAAAAATATTTGATGGGGAAAACAACCAATTTATCCCACGTCGGGCAAGCCTATTGCCTATCAGCCTTGTTGGTTTCATGGAAATTAACAACATCATTCAAATAATTATAAGTGCCCTTGAAGTTAGTGCCGCAATCAGAACGGATCAAGGAAGGCAGCCCTCTGCGGGATACAAATCTGTCAAATGTGGCTACAAATGCCTCGGTCGTAAGCGAGGAGACCAATTCCAAGTGTACGGCCTGTGTGGAGAGACAAACAAAAACACACAAGTAGGCCTCAACAGTCTTGCTGTTTCGAAGTGTCGACGTTTTCAGCAAAAAGTGACTAGCGAAGTCCGTGCCAACACCGTCAAACGTCTTGCTCTCAGTTACGCGATCTGCCGGTAAGTCTGCCATCAAGGGCTGCATGGTAGAAGCCTTGAGCTTATAGCAAGGGATGCAGCGAAAGGCTACACTCCGAATGATTCTTCGGGCCGACAAAATCCAAAACTCGCGTTGCAAAATGGCTAACAGCGCATTGCAACCAGTATGCGAATTTTTAAGGTGACGGTCAGTTACCAACAAGTTTACCAAATGAACATCCTTAGGTAACAACAGGGGGTGACGTGCCCCGTAAGGGAGGTTGGCGTTCTTGAGACACCCTCCAACGCGCAAGAGACCCGTATCGTCCAAAAAGGGGTTCAATTTAGATACAGTTCCCGATAATTTCGATTTCGCCAATTACACAGAACGAACCCAAAAGGCGAGGGACCCCTGTCGCTCCTGCGGTGAAAGAAACGGTGTCAGACGTTTTTGTTGTGGGTGCCTAAAGTTAAAAACAAAACGCTTTATCCAAGCAGTAACACCCAACAACTTGTCAAGGGAGCTGTAGCGATTCAACAAGAAATCGGGGTCGAAGGCGCATTCTACCTTCTCAAGAGCGAGTGTTCGTAGACCCGGCAAATTAGAAGTATTCAAAACTGGCGTTCGAGGCCAATCAATTTCTGGTCGAATCAACCATTCCGGACCCCACCACAGCGAATAACCTATCAAACTAGGCGTCAAGCATCCGCGCGAGGCACAATCAGCGGGGTTGAGCTCACCTGGCACGTGTCTCCAAACAAGCTTGACTTCAGATTTCTGTATTTGGGAAACGCGATTAGCGACAAATACCTCCAAGGTGTGGACAGAAGCCTTCAACCAACAGAGAACAATTTGGCTGTCTGTCCAGGCGTAGGTCCCATTAATACAAATGCTTTTACCCAAAGTACTGGACACGTGGTTCAATAAGCGTACAAGTAGGGCTGCTCCCGAGAGCTCCAATTTTGGGATGTTCAGTGATGTCCGAAGGGGTGCAACCTTGCTCTTCGCCATGATCAGGGAAACCCTCACTTGACCTGAGGCACTAACTGTGCGCGAGTACACCACGGCCGCGTGACCACGCTCCGAGGCATCACAAAACCCGTGAAGGGTGCCCTTATACTTCCCGGGAGGAAGGATGGGACGAGGCAAGGAGATCTCGTTGACGGCAGGAAGTGAGGATACAAAAGAGGTCCATTCCTCAACAAAAGTGCCGTGTAGAGGTTCGTCCCACGTCAATCCTGCTGTCCAAAGCCTCTGCAAGAAGCATTTTGCCCAAAATATGATAAGACAAATCCAACCGTTCGGATCAAAGGTTCTGGCGACAGTAGACAACACGAGACTATTAGTCCAAGAACAAAGCAATTTCAAGTCTACGTTATACGCAAAGATGTCTTGGACTGGTCTGTACTGAACGCCGAGAACAGCCATCATGGCGGGGTTGTCAACAATCTCAAATAGATGTGGATCTTGCTGATGATCCTCTGTCAAGCCTTCCAAAAGCGCTGGTGAGTTGGAAATCCATTTGCGCAACTCATAACCAGCAGAGGCCAAAATACCTATCAATCCGTCCCGCAGGAGGATCGCCTCGTCCGCTGTAGAGGCGCCTGAACAAATGTCATCGACGTAAATATCGTCTTTCAAGATGGCGGAGGCTCGTGGGAAACGTAAGCCTTCGCGGTCTGCGAGCTCCCAAAGAGAACGTATTGCCAAGTAGGGGCTTGACCTTAACCCGTACGTATTAGTATTGAGCTCGTAGACGACCATGGGATCACGAGGAGACTCTCTCCAAAGGATCAGCTGGAAGCGACGGTCATCAGGGTGGATAATCGTCCGCCTAAACATCATTTTTATATCGGCTACAAAGACAACCTGATGTCGTCGGAAGCTGGTGATGACGTCACAAAGGTCCTTGACCAACTTGGGACCAGAATGCAAGCACTGGTTCAAGGATACGCCTGTTGAAGTCTGCGCAGAACCATCAAACACTGTGCGCAGCTTACCAGTTGATGGCTTCAATACCGCATGATGCGGGAGAAAGTAGTGCTCCACCGAACGCCAATCCAAATTTGACACAGACATGTGTCCGAATTGTTCATATTCTCTCATGAACTCAATGTACTTCTGTCTGAGCTCGGGATCACGACCCATGCGACGCTCCATAGCCAACAATCTCTTTTCGGCTAAAGGTCGTGACTCACCAAGCGGAGGCCGAACAAACAGAAAAGGTAGCTTCGTAATAAGCCGACCAGAACGGAGTCGACCAGTGTTATTCTGGAAGAACAGCTCGCACTCCTCATGTTTCACATTCACACGGGCAGCTTGTGGGGGCTCCTCTACTTCCCAAAACCTCTGAACTGCATCAGAGAGAGCAGAGCTTACAGCCAACAAATTATCAAGTTCAGGTGGAGGGGGGTCCCTAGGTACAGGTCCCATCAAAGCAAATCCAAATATGGTCGGGATGGCAGTCAAACCATTTGGCACCAAGACCCGTTTCCCACCAATCAAAATTCCACCGAGGACATCAGAGCCAATCAACAAGTCGATTTGTCCCGCTGTGTCAAATTTGGGGTCTGCCAGTTCCAATCCCGATGTCAAATTCACCACAGCAGCAGGTAGCTGTTTCTGTGCATGCATACCCAAAATATTCTTCAACACAATAGCCGAGGTTTTAATCCTCGGGTGTGAAGATTCAACAGGGGCAAACAAAACCTTAACTTGCCCTTCAACATTAGAGGCTACGTCACCTATGCCCCGTATACAATTTGGAAAAGAGTCCATATTTAATTTAACCTGCCCTACCAAATAAGTGGAAACAATGCAACCTTGTGAACCTGTGTCCAATTAAGCACGGACAACAACAGAGGTCCCCGTGGGTCCCCAGACCCTAACAGCAACCGTTGGTAGGATAATTGTCTCTATGGGGGTGGTTGGCGTTGTAAGGCAGGAGTCAATGACCTATTGTTGCCTGGGCGGCGACCGTTGGCCAGGACCAGGCAAGTCAAAACGAGGGTGCGGATTGAAGTCCTCAAAGGCGCGATGACTCGATCCGCGCACCATCTGTGGGGGGTCATAATGACGCACCCGCCCAAAACGAGGTGGGCGCGAGTCAAGGCGGGGACGCTCCGCCAAAGGAGGGGAAAACCTGGGGCAGCAGTCATGGTGCTGGTGACGCTGAACAGCACATTCAGGTGTGCGAGAGAGAGGAGGCGTGCGCACGCTACGGTTCTCCAAGCGGGGTGAGTGGCGATCTATTGAGCGAGGCGACTCTCGGCTACGCGCCGGTGAGCCTCGGCTGCCACCTTCAAAACACCCGCCCGTGCGCGATGTCGGCTGGTTGGACAAGCGGCCTACCTCTCTGGCATTCATGCAGAGAATATCCAAATGCTGTCCTCCACAGTGAGGACAGGGGCGAGAGTTTGGGCAGTCTCGCTGGTAGTGGGACCCCAAGCAAGAGAAGCAAAGGTCCAAGAATGCCCTACAACTGGCCGTTCTGTGCCCCGTGACCTTGCAGTAAGAGCACTCCGCTGGGCTCTGCGTGACTGCAAAGCGAGGAGGGCGCCGGTCAACATTGGCTCGGGTGTGAACGCGAGCCTGCTCCTTGACCTTGGGCGGCTGCGTCTTAGCCGGCGTGTCACCACCGGAGTTGTCCAAGACCCGGCACTCATCCTCCAGGAACCTCTCCAGGTCAGCAAAGGGGGGCAGATGGGTCGCGCTATCCCCACCAAAGCGCTGCTCAAAACTCGACCTCAGGTCGGCAGGCAGCTTTTTCAGTACAATGTGCACCAATAGATAGGACCATTGGTCCACGGGCAGGTCAAGGCACTTAAGTGCGTTGATGGCCACCAAAAGCGGGTTCAAAAGTTGGGTGCGCAACCCAAAGACCCGGGTGAGCGTGGGCAAACTCAAAATCTGTTCAATATGCGTGTCGGCGAGGCCACGCTTGTTATGGTTCCTACGGGTAATTAGGTCCCGAGCCGTCTGGTACGCCTCGTCAGACACGGGCAGATGCTGGATGAGGCCCTTGGCCTCCCCATCCAGAACCGACATCAAATATGCCAATTTTTGTGCCGGCCGAAGGTCATCCCTGTCATTGTCCAGGCTGTCAAACAAATTAACGAAGCCCAGGTAGCTTCCTAGGCAGCCATCAAAATGGGGGAGGTCTAAGGTAGGGAGCCTACTCACCAGCCCCGGTGCTGACCTAGGAAGCTCCTGCTTCAAGCCGGGTTGCCCATCCCTCTCGGCAATCAGTTGTCTCGCACTATTGGAGACAGCATCATACAGGTCTAAGACCTGGGCATAGTCTTCGCTGACAGCGGCGAAGTCATTAACTGACACTTCGAGACAGCAAGTGCTGAAAGTGCGGAATTGCTGTTCCACACTTGCCAGGCAATCATCCATCCGCTCGTACCTTTGTAGTAAGGCCTGCTGGCGATCAGGCCGGTTCACCAAGGCACTGGCCGAGGCAAACCAGCGCAAATCTGATGCAATAGCACCAGCAGCTGCACGCAAGTCCTTGATAGCTGACATAATCAAAATCCAAAAGAGCCCGGACAAGCGTTAAATAAAATTAACAATCAAAACTTAATATTTGTTAATTCTTTAAAACCAACAAAGTATTAGCCTGTTTACTGCAAGTGCAGGCAAGTGACAGGTATCTACTGTCCAACAAAATTAATAGTTTCAATATATATTGACACAAAACAAAGTTATCAAAAGTTGAAACTGCAATAAGTTAATTAATTACTTGCAACAGACAGGCTCACTGTGTTATTTATGATATACAATAGTAAGTAAACACAGAATATGTGTTACCTAACAATAATATCAGTATATTATAACAAAACAAAGGTTTATTAAGTTCAATTTCTCAATGTGACCCGCCCAAGATATGCAAGGTCAAGTTTGGATGTTTTAATGTTTATGAATATATGCAATAAACTAAATTTACTAAATTTATTGATACATACAGCTGTTATGTATCCAAACAAACTGACTTATTAATGCAACAACAAATTTAAGTTAGATTTCAACAATACAAATCAACAATTACTGATTGAGGTTATCTATGACAATGTGTTTCAAGTTATGCAGGTCAACCAATACAAATAAATATGATGTATTTTAGACAATACTGACCTGAGAACACTATAACACTGTTTACAAATGAGATATATAAAAACAACACCAATCTGAGTTCAGATACAATCAACGGCTAAGTTTCAACTACAGCTCTGCTTACCAAAAATTATGTCTAGAGTTTGGCTAGAAGGAGCTGGGATTAATTGCAGCAGATTTGTGGAAGCGTGATTCTATTCATCAGCCCTTGTCAGCCACAACAAATCTCAGACACAAATGCACCGTGTTGCACAGTGAATACAAGTATTAAATAGGTTCATGAAAATTTTACCTTATATCTCCTGGTGATGTTCTTGAGTGGAGTCCTGGAGGCAAGCTAGATACATACAAGACTAAAATTGGCCAATATTAGCAAGTGAATTATCTTTACTTTACCAGACTCCAAGGCAGCGTCTTCAATGCAATGAACGTGGTACACACAGGACACAGGATTCACAAATCAGTTTTACAAAAGTCAATGTTCAATATGTCACGAATTTATCACAAACTTTGCCGGAAGTCAAAAGCGGCAGTTTTACGAGGGTTTACTCAATTTAATTCAATTATACAATTCACACGAAATGCAAAAGGTGTGCTCACAATCAAGTCTTTTCCGGAAAGGAAAGTTGACAGTTCAGCGTGACCATAGTCAGAAATTTTCAATAGACTAAACTAAACGTTATTAAATCGATATAATCGACTTGACTTATCATAAAAACTATTTATATTTCAAACAGTGTGAAGAAAAGTTATTTTTCAATGATAAAATAAAAAAATCCGACATCCCGCTTTTGTCAACGTGTTATGGGATTTCAGAGGGGTTGGAAATCTCGACAATCCGCTGATTCTGTAGCTAACTCTTTAAAATTCAGCTAGCACTGAATTCATTATAAACGTCTACTGGTATATCATTTCGTGGTCACTTTAAAGCCATGTTTTTCATAATTGAGAGACATCATGTATTCTTTACTTTTTAAACGATATCACAAAACCAGCGTAAAAACGGATAAATGACAACAACATCGCAACATACGGACTGTTATAATTGAATGCTTTACTAAAAGGGACAAAAATAAACTCATTTGTGCTGGGCATGTTATGAGATTCTAAAACCGCATGTGTTCGGATGTGTTCGCAATGTTTAGTTGTTTTACGTCTGCAAAACGCAGCTGGCGAACTTCTAATTAACTTTTACTTCGTCAAACACGATCGTCCCTATTCGGCTTGATTCAGCGTTGTCCGTGTGTCATGGCACGTTGATTTTTTGGTTGTTTAGTTCTGTTTTGCAACAGAAATAATAACACAAAAAATGTACATCACATTTCTCATGAATTTTCATTTCTAACCTTTTGGAATGGTTTTATTCTGCCCAAAAAAGATTTTTCCAAAATTAAATTTAATTGATATTTTAAATTGGGTCTTATCACGCTAATAGTATAAATGCAAAAGTGTTTTATTGTTAATTTAATCTTTACCCTTCTGTCACGTCAGACGTCAACGGAGATGTTAGGGTATTATTTTTCTGTGTGGAAATGGCTAGGAGGCTGGTAATTTGAAAAGTCTACTTTTTACAGCTATATATATCACGCTAATTCTTGTGGCATGAGCAGTAAATACGTAAATAAAGCATGCACGGATATATTCAATCCGCAAAATTGAATTTACAATTTCTATTGTGTTAATTAAGCTTGTTAAAAAGCCTGTCACGTCGCAAAGCTTCCTATGTCAGGTTACTTTTATTTTGTAAGCACATGTAATCAAATCGCCGATTACGATGACATCGTAAAATATTCAATTAAATTGGTCAGCTGCAGTGATTTTGTCCATTTATTATAACTTAAAATCAGTTAGTAAAACACAATTTTAATAAAAAATTAAAACGTGTAACAAATTGTTCACATCAAAACTGCTGTAAACAAACAAATTGTCCGCCATATTCAAATTTAATTCGTTTCCATTAATACATTTTCAAGCTATCGGTTGAACATAAACAAATATATAAATGAGGCGCAAAATATCAAATTCAAGTTTCGAATATCAACCCGGTATCGACAACTAAATTCATTAAAACTATTGCTGCGATGAATGTCAAGGAAGCGAATGAGGTATGTTTGAACCGAACCATGTGGCGTTCCATAGTCTCTGCCTACCCCAATGGGAGACAGGCGTAACCATATAGATAGATATTGCTGCGACGAAATATTTCAAACTCAAAACTCGGGCAGCACGAAATTTTAATACTGAAAATAAGTTAACTTCTCTCCCGTATACCTATTAAGACTAAAATTTTAAGGTTGATATATAATACAAGCTTTACTTTATTTTATCTATGTGTCGTTACTAAGCATTAATTTATAATGAGTAGTATCAAAATCATTTGCATTGAGAATTAACATATTTTATATTTACTGGCGCAAAAAATTCGACATTCTACTTCCACATGCGTTAGCTAAAATTATTATACAAATGCTGTCAAACTTAAATATATTACACGTTTAAACACACATAACACACACGAATAAAAAATAATGTACTACCTATATTTTTTGTAATACGATCATTTTGGCATAATATTAATTAACTGCGGAAATAACACTTGCAAAGGTAATGGTTAATATACGTATGCTACTACATTCTCTATTCAAGATAGTTTTTTTTACAACACCAACATCAAATCTGCAGCAACAAAAGTGTAACAGAACATAATACGTCATAAAATTATTATAAGAAGTCCGAACCGTGTTCTAAACTGTTATATTATGCTAAAGTTTTAGTCGGGATGAGGATATTTCACCGAGCACTAAACGGTTTAGAGGTCAAACGTGTCCGGCTAAACCGTGCACGTAACTTTTATGTTAAAAGTTGTATATTCTCTCTGAAGTAATGACATTTTGCCGGCACTTACTGACTACAGTGTATCTGTGTAGTCACCATTGTAGCTCGACTGTTCCTTTTGTTTTAACAAAGCTGGAACTAGAGCAAATATTCTGTAAGTATACCGACCATACTGACATGTGTTGTATTTTCTACTGGCATTTTTCCAAGTGAGTTTGTTTAGCTAAGTATCAGATGTTCTCAGATATCAATTGAGTTTCACATTGAGAAAATTTTATGGTTGAACATTTTGGAATAATTCTCTCCATTTAATAGTGCTTTATTTTTCTTAATTGTAAGATATTGCAAAAAAAAGTGTAACGACTTCCTGGGTGTAGCGATTATTACACACTGAGATTAAGCTACAGTTAACGGATTTTATTGCGATATATTGGTTTCACTGATTTATTACATTTAAACCGAATTATCTAGAAACTAAATAATACTATTATCATCTCGAATGAATAGATACGTCTTCGGGTATAACACAATTTCCGACCGCATCATAACAATAAAATTAAACACTAAACCTTGCCGGCTAAACATCGTTCAAATCTATGCCCCCACCTCACAGAGTTCTGATGACGCAATAGACACCTTTTATGAAACGCTAGACGGAACGCTTAGTGCATTACCCAGTCGAGAGACTACCATCGTTCTTGGAGACTGGAACGGAAAAGTTGGATGTACCCGTGCCGATGAGCACCTACGACACACAATAGGGAAATATGGCTTAGGTGAAAGGAATGAGCGTGGTCAAAGACTGATAGAGTTCTGTGTGGAAAGAAAACTCAGTATCATGAATACATTCTTTCAACACCACCCGAGAAGACTCTATACCTGGAGGTCCCCGGGTGAGAGATACAGAAACTAAATCGACTATATCATGATAGATACACGGTGGAGATCCTCTATCACGAATACCAAGACCTATCCAGGCGCTGACTGCGGCTCTGACCACGTACTTCTGGTGGCATGGTTCACCATGCGGCTTAAGGCACCAAGAAAATACCCACTACCAACCTCTAAACAACTTAGCCAGTCTGAAATGGCTGGCCAAACAGTGGACAAAAAGCTTAAAACCACTCCACCACCTTCACAGGACGACGCCAATACGCTATGGGAATATCTCAAAACCACGATCAAAGACACCATCACTTCGCTACCAAAATCCGAGAACACGTTATCACCTAAGAAATGCTGGATATCGGAAGACACATGGGACCTAATCAAGCAAAGAAAAAAGATCAAAACGCTCGGTCTACAAAGTGATGACGCTAAAAATACCTATCGCAGACTCAGTAAGCAAATTCAAACCAGCTGCCGACGAGACAAGAATGGTTTCATCAATAATATCTGCACTGACATAGAAAGACATGCTACACAACTACAAACAGCTGATCTTTTCATGAAAGTTCGCTTGCTATGCAGAGAGTTCAAACCGAAATCTTGGGTGGTGGAGGACAAACAAGGTAACGCGTTACATGAGCTGGATTGCATAACCAACAGATGGCATGAATACTGTGAAGACTTATACAAAGATTCACCAGCCAGCACAGTTCAGGCATGGCCACCGGTTAACACGGAACTCGAACCAGTGATACTGAGAAGCGAAGTTGATGCTGCAATAAAGCGCCTAAAACCCAAAAAGGCGCCAGGTCCTGACATGATAATAGGTGAGGTTTTGAAAGCGCTTGGAGACACGGCTGTTGACTTACTTCACAGTATCTGTGACTTGATCTGGCAAACAGGCAGGTGGCCAAAAGACTGGACAGAATTCATAATCTTGCCACTTCACAAAAAAGGCTCCACGAAAAAGTGTGAAACCTATCGCACGCTCGCTATTATCTCTCATGCCAGCAAGGTTATGCTGCATATAATCAATGCAAGACTACGCCACTTTCTCGACTGGCAAATACCTCAGGAGCAGGCGGGTTTCGTCAAAGATAGAGGCACTCGCGAGCAAATTTTAAATATCCGCCAGATCATTGAAAAATGCTATGAGTTCAACACGCCTGTTGTCATGTGCTTCATAGATTACAGTAAAGCTTTCGACTGTGTCAATTGGTCGTGCTTGTGGCAAGTCTTGTCCGAGTTTGGGGTACCCCAACATCTTATCGCTCTAATTAACTCCCTATATACCAGCAGCCGGGGAGTGGTAAGAATTGAAAAATCCCTATCAGAACCATTTAAATTCGGGAAAGGAGTTAGGCAGGGCTGCATCTTGTCGCCGATACTATTCAACATCTACGGCGAGTATATTATGAGACAAGCTTGCGAAGGATGGGAAGGGGGTATCAACATAGGAGGTAGGAAGATCACAAACCTCAGATACGCCGACGATACAACGCTATTTGCTGCGAACGAATATGAAATGGCCGAACTCATCGAAAGAGTGGAACAAGTAAGCTACTAAATAGGTCTCTCTATAAACCGGCACAAAACCAAGGTGATGGTCGTAGATCGCTCTAAACAACTTGAACACACAGGAAGCTTACAACTGGACACTGTCGATGAGTTCATCTATTTGGGGTCATGCTTAAGCAGTGATGCAGCTTAAGCTCTTCAGAAAAAGAGATACGCCGCAGAATCGGAATGGCAAAAACAGCCATGACACGGCTCCTTAAGATTTAGAATGACAGAAGTATCACCAAAGCAACAAAAATAAAATTAGTTAACACACTCGTCTTCTCTATTTTTCTTTATGAAGCCGAAACATGGACACTGAAATCGTCAGACCGTAAACGGATTGACGCGTTTGAGATGTGGTGTTGGCGCAAAATGCTGAGGATACCGTGGACTGCACGAAGGACAAACACCTCAATACTGAGCCAACTCAGGGTTACTATAAGACTGTCAACCACATGCCTCCGCCGCACAATGGAATACTTCGGGCATATTGCGAGACGTAATTCTGACAATCTAGAGAGGCTAACAGTAACGGGCAAAATTGAAGGTCGTAGACCCAGAGGACGCAGCCCCATACGATGGACCGACCAGATTCGCACCATACTCGACACCGGCATTCACAACGCCATTCACTTTGCTCAGGATCGCAAAAAATTGAAAAAATATTATAAAAGATAAGGTCCTGAAGGGAGGTTGCGACCCTTAGTAATGAGGAAACGACACACAGAGAGAGAGAGACATCTAGAAACTATTTTTTTTATTTATTGCTAGCCGAAGTTTCGATTTCTTAACAGAAGTCATGGTCATGGCAGATTGACGTGATATTTGTCTTTTTCTTGAATTTATAAGTTATCTCAAAGTACCCGAACATTTTTTAACTATTGGGGTTGTTGAAAATGTATTTCTTAAGTTTTGGTTTTTAATTGAATTAAGAGACTTGCTTATGGCACGAAACGACGGTTTTTCTCGTTGAAGTAATAGATTTTTTAAATAATTTAATATCGCTTCACTTATTCTTTAGCTTTAAGTTTAAGTGTAAAGTGTGCATTATAGTGTCATTTATGCTAATGTATATCATTTGTCTAGTAGTTTTCCACTCAACTTGCACGGCCTCAGGGGTTTTAATTAATCTGGTTACCTTCATTACAGTTTCACAGTGTATGATTTCTCTTTGTATATTATAGGCCCTTCGAATCTTTTGATTTTAGTTTTACAAAAATCACTGCAATGCTAATTATTTTTTAAATTAAAATTATCTCACGCGCTAATTTTGTTTTAATTAAAATATCTCATCTCATAATAATATTCTTGCTTTTGCCAACAAGGTAAAAGTTCCATCTTTGAAACGTCGTGATTTATATATGGCGATTTTGATTCGAAATCGACATTGTGAGAAAAGAGCAGCAAGATTGAAAATTACTTTTGATTGCATTTTCAACCATCTTGGAAGTGTACTCACACTCAAAGATGCTAGTGCTGAGAGTTCACCCGCCACAGATCCGAGACTTTACTGTTGTTCATATTAATTTTGCAAAAATGATGAGCATGAATATTATTTTAGCATAGTAATCAAATTGCATCGTGCTAAGTAATTAACGCCGATGAAAAACTATAGCATAAACCTAGTTAATTTTCAATCCACTATTTATCATATTTTGCGGCTTGGTAAAGTCTTGCGCTACTGTTCTTTTTGTTGTATTGGGACCAAAACATAACCGGCAAAAAATTGGTGTGTAAATAAAATCAAAAATAAGGGAAAATAAATGTATGTGGCAAGCAAGTAGTCCAGTTACAGGCTTTGTAGCCAAAGAGTTTTTAGATGCAATTATTTTGCTTTAACTTGGTTTAATCCAGAGTGTTCCAGAGTTTTTTTGTCAGAAAGATTTTTGATAATTTTATAAAGTAAAGCCGTCGTTTAGCCCGGTTTCGAATGTAAAGGTAAAACATATCCAGCAAAATGTGTGTCTGGAAATTATATAATAGAAGAAGAAAATAATATAAATTTTGGCACACTCACAGTGATGTAAAAAAGTTACATTGATATCCTCACAGAAATTTTTCAAATAGTTGTGTAGTATTATGTTATGTACTATAATGTTGAGAAAACATTTTAATACAAGTCCGCATTGTTGGCAGGTACCGATAAAATCAATAGGTAGCTAAACATAAACTATTTGATTATGCCTGCAGCTACGACCGTTTCTTCCCGATCTCGTGAGAATTTTGGGCAATCCCTTATATTTTAGCCAAATGATCTCCAAGTAATTTACATGCCAAATTTACTGCGGCTTATAGATTCGTCTGTGTGTTGTCCGTGAGTCAGACAATGGATGAAGAATTGTACATATTATATAGATAACTAAACAGCTACTCATTGTTTCAGTTGTGCTCAAGGTGACTACCTGAAAGTCTACTGCCCAGGGCCTCCTGGTGTGAACTAATACTCAGCCTGGTCAAGAGTACTTTATGGAAACCGTATGGACGCTCCACCAGACCTCTTCTCAAATGGGCCGCTACTAGTACTGGAGTATCATTCTGCAGCGAAACCATCCAATGCAACTGGCTTTGTTGGAAACTACAGGTTTATAGACAGACGTAAGTTTTTTCTACCATACATTAATTTTATTATTCTGTTTTCAAGATCTGAAATTCAGCTTCCAGCTAGTTAAGTTATTTAAATCTAATATTTACATGTACCGTGTGTCGTATATTATATTCATAACTATTGATTTTCTGTTGCGACTCTTAAATTTGAACTGTAACTGTATGATTGAATTATTCATCAGAAAAATATATTCGGTTGTAAGTAAATGGAAAATAATAAGTACATTTTTTACTCGCCAACTGAATTATCCATTTAAATGCTACTGCACATAGTCCTTTTGAATTTTAGGTAAATATGTTTGTTATTTCTTAATATTTGTAACCTAAGGGAAGGAAAGAGGAACCCACCACGCACCCTCGGATTGACCACCCCAACTATTGCAATAGAAAAAGGTTGACAAAACTGAACTCCTTTAAAAGGATAAGGGATATAGGAATGGTATGGGTTCCAGGAAGATACCTGACTTGCAGTATCTCGCTGTATGCGCCGACTATTCTTCGATACGTGTTTTGCCTCTGCACGAGGCATCCTCAGGAGCGATGGGCAACGACTGAGCGCTTTCCTACCGTGTGCATGTTTAATAAACGATTGTACTTTCTAATTCCCTCCGTCGGTAGACTGATGTGAATCATTATGACGGTATGCAAATATATTCAGCAATGGGGACCCGTTAAAGTTTGTTTGATCGTTCAGTAATGTATTTTTGTCCCGCTTTAAAATCTCTTATTGTTCCAATACGCACATTCTAATACCCTTTTGACAAGTGTGTATGACGTCAAATTAATGTCCGCTATTTAAAGTATGACCCGTTTGAAGTAAATGTTCGGCAAAATTAGACTTTTTCGGCTAGTTGTTTCTAAACGACGCTAAATGTTCTTTATATCTCAGCTCAAAACTTCGACTTGTCTGTCCTTTGTACTTATTTTGGCATTGGTCACATGTTAAGCAGTAAATACCGCACTTTTTCTTCTTGCATACTTTATCTTTACCATTGCAAAGAAATTTTAACGTTTTGTATGGTTTATAGGCTTATCTGATACCGTTCCTCCACAGTATACGCGCCATACGGTCAGTTATACTTCCAAAATAGGTAAGAACAGCAGTATTATTTATAGGTTCTTTTAAAGAGGGATATAAAAGTGACTTGGCCATTCTAAGTCGTTTCCTCGAATCATCTTGAATAATAATATAAAAAAAAAAAAAAAATAAATTCTTTGTTATATGATTCTATATTCAGTAGTTCATTTAATAAACCGTGTGGTTGACGGCATAGAATACAAGTGTCACCACCTCCTATCTTCCCGTGGGTGTCGTAAGAGGCGACTAAGGGATAACACGATGCAAATACCATCTTTGTGTAGAGACGGAAAACTCGACATCAAACCCTAGACGACTGCCTCGTTGGTCTCGCGGCATAAATGTGCGCGTGTGATCGGGGTCCCGGGTTCGATTCCTGGGTCGGGCAGTGTTGTTGGGATTTCCTGTCACGAAGTTCTCAGTAGCAGCACGGAGTCTGGAAATGTGCCCGGTACGGCAATAGGCTCGCCCCTTATTACGTGGGACTAAAGTAAGTATATCTGGCGAAAAGTGGGTGTAGAAATACACCTCTGCCTACCCCTTCGGGGATAAAAGGCGTGACGTTATGTATGTATGTATGTATTTAATAATCTATGAATCATACTGTAGAATCCTGCCATTTTGTGTTGTGATGGATGACAGGACGATGCTGGTATTGTACTATCTGTATACGTCGGTTTACGATAAATTTCAAATGAGTGTGAGGTACCCTCCCTTTTGATAGTCAAATTTAAAAAGTTTATTGAGCTGTTTTATTTCATCTCTATTTCGAACTTAATTTTGGGGTGTATCCTATTAATTCTTGTAAGAAAACCGTGAAGCTGACATTCGGTGCCCTTCTAAGCCGGCAAAATGTCGTCCACGAATCTATAATAATATAAGATGTTGGGTTCTTTTATCAAGTGCTCGTGTTCGTAGTTATTCATAAAGATATTTTTTTTTGGTGTCGGGTTGGAAAATGCTCATGGAGTCACTCCGCCCTGAGGGTGAAGGACGAAGGGGACTGTCAGACTCTTACTGACTTAAAACCAACCCGTGCTCCTCATGTACCCATGTGTCGAAGGGTAGGGTTTCACCGAAGCGTTCCTCGCTACTCCCCGACGGGTATTGGCCCGCCAGATGGTCAGGCGGGCCCCGAACGAAACCCCCTTGGCGGCGGATGAAGGTGTTGGGCTCCGCCGCCAAAACACCCAGTGGCCGCATAGGATAGGGAGGACGGCAACGCAACACCACATCTCCTCTACATCTGCGGCCCCACCGCGACGCAACGATGGTGCGCCCCGATTTGGTCGCGGGAGATAGGGCGCGCGGCAACGCAACACCGACACGCCTCTCCTCCCGCGACCACACTTGACTGCGAGGGACAGACAGAACTGTCCCCCACACCTGCACCTTGGGACGCATCCTACGCAGGCCTCACGCAAGCCCACGTGGAGCGTCCCCTCCCGGGATCCCGCTTAACTTCACCGTGGGTGTACCTCAAACGCACGGTTACTGAGCCCCCCCACCTCGACAAGGTGGAGATCTCACGGGGGGGTTCGTAAAGATGTCTGCTAACAACGGACTAAGCGGTGAACCCATGTCCAAACCCTCCTTCTTTAAGTAATATTCGTTGTTGAATTGAAAATAATTTTGTTTACTGCATAACTCGGTTAATTTCAAAATGTTCTGAATCTGTTCTGGGTGTATTCTATTTCTTTCCAGCAGATTTTTAATTATAACGAAGCATTCTTTATACGTTACTATACGTTTGTAAATAAGCTTTTAACATCCAAAGACACGAGTTTTGAATTTTTAGGTAGACAGATGTGTTTTATTTTGCTAATCAAATCATAACTATGTTTCAGGCTGTATTTTGCGGTGAAGGACGTCTTCTCTTTAATCAATCCGTTTAAATATTTCGCTAATTTATAAGCTGGAGCGTTGACATATGAGACGACTGGACGGATGGGCACCTGATCTTTATGTATTTTTGGTAAACCATACAACAGCGGACACTGAGGGTTCATCGGTATAATACTTTTCGCTAAATAGCAGTTTTGTGGAAAAAGGTAAGTACTTGACTTGATACTGAGTTTTAATTCTGCATGAAATCGTTTGGTAGGATCGTAGAGCAGACGCTGGAAATCGGTGTGTATTACATCTTGTACTTTGCTATTATAGTGCGATCTAGACATAATTACTACGGTGTTGCCTTTATCCGCTTTATTACAATAACTCGTTTCATAACACTAAATCATTTTGTTGAATTTTATTTTGGATGGATTTATATATTTTTTTAAATTCGCAGTTAATTAAATTAGTCGATTTGTATGTTTTTAAATGATAGGCAGCTAAACTCTTGACTATATTATCTTTTTTATTTCTGGTAATAGTTAGTTCTGCATCCACTGCCAATGTTTCCAACGAATATTGCGTAACTTTTTGAGGAATACTATACTTTAATCCCTTCTCCAAAAGTGAGCTCTCGTCACGTGTGAAAATGGTGTTTGAAAGATTTTTTATTCTGGGATGAAATTGATGATTACAAGTGGTGTTGCCAGTATAGTCTGAAGATGGTGTTATTCTTCCTATCAGTTCTTGTAATTTCCTACTTTGAATGATGTATTTCTCGTGAGCTACAGTTGATGCTAATTCCCTAGCTTTTTGGTCTAATAAATCGAACTCGACATTGTGTAACTTGAATGAAAGTGCTAAGTGCAGTATTTTTAAATGCAGTTTTAAATTATCGCGAACCGTAAACCAACGTCTTGCCTCTTCCCCTAACCAAATTTTTTGAGCTTTTTGTATCGCTAAATTGGCAGCCCGACTGTGCGTATTGGAACGTATAGTATTATAATTTGGAATGACATTGTAATATTTACATTTCTGATTGAACCACACGTTTTGACATGCGACCCGGTGTTGCTTCGTAAGTTTGATGTATAATTTTGCCTGTACAGCTATGCTTGCTGATTTGATATAGTTGATTGAATCAGGCGTTACTTGGCGGAACTCCATTGTAACCTACTGGAAGGAAAGAGGAACCCACCACGCACCCTCGGATTGACCACCCCAACTAATGCTTAGTTATAATTAAAAATCTGCTAGAAATAAATAGTATACACCCAAAACAGATTCAGTACATTTTGATATTAACCGAGTTATGCATTAAACATGAAATAAAAATAAAAAAAAACAAAAGGAAAATGAAAACTTAAAAATCGCAACAAAAATGATAACTAGGTAATTAGTTTCTTTTTTAAAAAAAGAGAACCGCCTTCAAAAAATCGACCCACTGAAAAGTACGAAATAAATTTTACATACGCTAACCCTAATCCTCTCAAATTTCCTTTCGAATTTCTCCCAAAAACTATTTACTAAATTTAACTAAATACTTAGTTTTTGAAGTTGGTGCCAAACCAAATCCCACTAAAAGCCTATTGTTTGGCGTCATCCTTTCCAAACCAGCTCATTTAATCTACATAGGTACCTTACAGCCCAAAATAGCTAAGAAGTATAATTATTTTATAATTAAGCATTTATTTCATACTTTTTATATTTGTTGCCTTTTAGAGTATATAAGTGGATTATTTTAAATTTTGTTTGTTCAGATATTTTTTGAGGCTTTATTGATTTGATACATTCGTCGTATTATTTTCTCTGTTTGCCAGTATTCTTTTTTGTTTATGTTGGTTTGGCACCGACTTCAAAAACTAAGTATTTAGTTAAATTTAGTAAATAGTTTTTGGGAGAAATTCGAAAGGAAATTTGAGAGGATTAGGGTTAGCGTATGTAAAATTTATTTCGTACTTTTCAGTGGGTCGATTTTTTGAAGGCGGTTCTCTTTTTTTAAAAAAGAAACTAATTACCTAGTTATAATTTTTGTTGCGATTTTTAAGTTTTCATTTTCCTTTTGTTTTTTTTTATTTTTATTTCATACTTTTTAGTGATAGGTACTCCATTTACTTTAAGTTTTGGGCTAATTAATAGTTTGTTTATAGTTAGATTCATCAATTATATTAGTGATAAGTTTTCTGCTAGTATCAGTCTGTAATCATGACTTTAACATAGGTACCTTCTTTTATTCTGTGTGCCTATGGGCTTAGGCTTGATGCTGCAAGAGAGAGATGAGTCTAGGAAATCAGCTACATACGGAAGGACGCCCTCCGCAAATGCTGCTCCGGCTGATCCAAACAAATGCGGCGGACTTGTACATACTATTGAATTGGCTGTGAGCTCTCGTACTATGCTCCGGAGAAATATGCCAATAACGGATGGCTTAACGAACGAAGCAATCGGTGTTCCTAAAGGATTTAAATGGCCGGCACTATGAAGAGATCAACTTGAGCCAGCTGAACTGCCTGATGCCATTTCGATATTATTTGATGATCCATCAATAGCATTGCGTCTTAAAGGTGATGATGGATACATTTCCATAGCTCCAGTGACAGCGACCTATCAAGGCAATCGCGGTTATGGTGATATCGAGAGGCGGATGGTGTCAGTCAAATTGAGTTGGGCTGTGACGGTACACAATTAAGTTGCAAGGATGTACACTTAGTTCAGCAGTAATCGACCTAGGGCCTAAAATCTTTGCTAAAGGCCAATGCTTTGTTGCCTTGAGACGGGTCAAATCCCTAAAAGGCATGGCTTTAAGTGATATTGACTCGAACAAATTACTCAACCATCCCCACGATAACAGAGCCTTATCCGAAATGACAAGAATGAGAAATATGCTCTCGCATTAGATTCTTTCACCGACTTTCTTTGTTTTTTGTTAATCGCAGAGACATAGACACCTACACACGTACACACACACACGTAGGTACACATACAAATACACATACGCGCGTGTGCGCACACACACGTAATACATACAAACATACTAAGAACCAATATATGTATACGGGTCAAACGGAAAACCTTCTTTTTTTGAAGTTGGTTAAAATACTAAAACTTTCTCCTAACTGTAACAAATACTTTTTTTGAAAACTGCATAAAAATCTGTTCATCCAAACTCGAGTTAATCGTGGGCAAACTTACATATATACGGGTCAAACTCAGAACCTTCTTTTTTTGAAGTCGGTTAAGGGCCTAAAACCTTCTCCTAAGTGTAACAAATACTTTTCTGAAAACTGAATAAAAATCGGTTCATCCAAACTCGAGTTAATCGTGGGCAAACTTACATATATACGGGTCAAACTCAGAACCTTCTTTTTTTGAAGTCGGTTAAGGGCCTAAAACCTTCTCCTAAGTGTAACAAATACTTTTCTGAAAACTGCATCAAAATCGGTTCAGCCAAACGCGAAATAATCGCGGACAAACATACATACATACATACATACATACATACATACATACAGGTCAAACTGAGAACCTCCTTTTTTTTGAAGTCGGTTAAAAATTATTTTAATTCAACAACGAGTATTACTTACAGAAGAAGGGTTTGTCCATGGGTTCACGGCTTAGTCCGTTGTTAGCAGATATCTTTATGAATAACTACGAACACGAGTATTTGGTAAAAGAACCGAACATCTTATATTATTATAGATTCGTGGACGTTATTTTGCTGGCTTGGAAGGGCACTGAACGTCAGCTTTACTGTTTTCTTACAAGAATTAATAGTATACACCCCAAAATTAAGTTCAGATTAGAGATGGAATAAAACAGCTCAATAAACTTTTTAGATTTGTCTATAAAAAGGGAGGGTACCTCACACTCATTTGAAATTTATTGTAAACCGACGTATACAGATAGTACAATACCAGCATCGTTCTGTACTCCATCACAACACAAAATGGCAGCATTCCACAGTATAATTCATAGATTATTAAATGTACCACTGAATATAGAATCATATAACAAATAATTAAATATCATTTATCATATAGCTCAATCCAACGGGTATAGTAAACGCCTAATTGACAAGATGATTCGAGGAAAACAACTTAGAATGGCCAAGTCACTTTTAGATCCCTCTTTAAAAGAACCTATAAATAATACTGCTGTTCTTACCTATTTTGGAAGTATAACTGACCGTATGGCGCGTATACCTACTGAGGAGGAACGGTATCAGATCAGCCTTTAAACCATACAAAACGTTAAAATTTCTTTGCAATGGTAAAGATAAAGTATGCAAGAAGAAAAAGTCCGGTATTTACTGCTTAACATGCCACCAATGCCAAAATAAGTACATAGGACAGACGGGTCGAAGTTTTGAGCTGAGATATAAAGAACATTTAGCGGCGTTTAGAAACAACCAGCCAGAAAAGTCTCATTTTGCCGAACATTTACTTCAAACGGGTCATACTTTAAATAGCGGACATTCATTTGACGTCATACACACTTGTCAAAAGGGTATTAGAATGTGCGTATTGGAACAATTAGAGATTTTAAAGCGGGACAAGCATACATTACTGAACGATCAAACCAACTTTAACAGGTCCCCATTGCTGAATATATTCGCATACCGTCATAATGATTCACATCAGTCTACCGACGGAGGGAATTAGAAAGTACAATCGTTTATAAGACATGCACACGGTAGGAAAGCGCTCAGTCGTTGTCCATCGCTCCTGCGGATGCTTCGTGCAGAGGCGAAACACGTGTCGAAGAATAGTCGGCGCATACAGCGGGATACTGCAAGTCAGGTATCTTCCTGGAACTCATACCATTCCAATATCCCTTATCCTTTTAGAGGAGTTCAGTATTGTCAACCTTTTTCTATTGCAATAGTTGGGGTGGTCAGTCCGAGGGTGCGTGGTGGGTTCCTCTTTCCTTCCAGTAGGTTACAATGGAGTTCCGCCAAGTAACGCCTGATTCAATCAACTGTATCTTAATATTTGGTAGACATCGTATAAAAAGTGCAAAGGGTTTCCACCAAGAACTTAAGGTCCTAAGCCAACCTCACCTGCAAGTGGTGCACCTGCCGATCAACGGACGGGGCTCTGACAAACAAAATATCCCAATAAGCGGCAATAGGCTCGCCACCTATTTCGTGGGATCAAAACACTGGGGAAAAGTGGGCGTTTAATATGCCTCTGCCTACCCCTTCGGGGAAACAGGCGTGAGTCTATGTATGTATGTATGTATAAAGTCGTGTATCTCTTATATAGAATTGATACGATGTTGTATTCAACAATAATATTATACTCAACTGCGTACAAAATACATACAATTTTTATGAAAACATTCTAAATATATACCTATTGTTCATTATATTGAGAAATAATATATTTTTGTTGGTTACGTTTACATGTGGTTTGATCGAAAGTGTAACAGCGAGATTTGATCGCATGAATTTTGTCAAATTCGATTTGATTTTTGAGCTATCATAAAAAAGAAGCTCTTTGTGTTCTACGTTAATCTTTGTGCGTTGCAAGCTGGGTTAAATATTGTCTCATCATCATCATCATCATCAGCCTTTAACAGTCCACTGCTGGACCAGGCCTCTCCTTTGAAAGGAGGAATTGGCCTACTATGCCACGCTGGCCAAACGGGTTGGTATAGGGTTTGTATCAAGTTTTCCTTCTCTTACAGTGCTGTTCTCTGCATAATATGCTCCATCTGTCGGCTCTTACGACACCCATGGGATGATATAGGGTAGTGACATTCCGTATTCTTAATCCGTCACCACACGGACTATATGTTGTCTATATGTATATAAATCTGCCAATATTTTTAAGAAGTAAAACATGACTCCCAGTTTAATACAATACCGACTTTACAAGTAGGTACTTTTAAATAATAATAAAAGAAACTTTACCTTTGAATTTGAATAAATATGTATGTATGTAAAAGAAAATTAAAGTTATTTCTACATAATTGTAATACATTTCTACGTACGCTTTTGCGCAAATATGCGTGAAATACGTACGCCATGTTAAAGCCTGTCAACACATAATGTTTGACTTCCGTTGATGCACGTGACGTTTCCTGGAGTATCCCGTATCGCTATATCATCTTATTTCGAGATAAGCTTAACATAATATAAGCGTAAAAATCCACAAGGCATTTGACAAACAATGCCGTATATACTTCGATGATATTTTAGCTTAGAAAGGCCTCTTGCTTTCCTGTGGAGTCTAAACAGAAATTGATTTTGAGCCACCGGTGTTCATCCCAGTGTCCAGCAATGAACATCTTCTGGATGAGATGGGGAATGTTTGAATAACAAGTTTTTTATTTTATAGACTCACGCCTGTATCCCCGAAGAGGTAGGCAGAGGTTGTAATATTACACCCACATTTCGCCATGAATTGTTATGTCCCACGCAATAGGGGGCGAGCCTAATGCCGTTACCGGGCACTTCACCAGACTCCGTGCTGCTACTGAGAATTTGGAAAAACCCAGTAACACTTTTGCCCGACCCGGGAATCGAACCCGGGACCTCCGATCAGCAGTCGCATACGCTATCCACTGGACCACGGAAGTAGATAACCACATTATATACAAAACCCTATATTATATAAGTTTTGAATAAAATTGTCTTCAGCCATGTAATAAATATTTGACAAAAGAAACCCGAAATCGCCACGAGCCTACTTTTCAATTTCATTTTTGGCTGAGCAAACTTTTTATATTTTATCTATTTGTTATCATCAATTCTTGTAAGAGTCACTTTCGGTGTGATCCCTAGCTGTCTATCTCTGTCCAATCCAATCAGGGTCTGGTGCGGCTCCCGTAAATATATCAATTAATTTTGCTGATGCCGCAAATGACTTGAGCGATGGTAGTACTAAAACAAATTATTTAAACCATCTCGAGTTCTCACTGATAAATGGATGTAGAAGCTGGCCTAAATTTTTTGACTGAAGTTTTAATTGGATTAAGAACTTTTAGTTCTTCAGTATATAGATAAATAACAACTTACTAGTGTGATATCTTTTAAATCAATGGAAACTATGATCTGTATGATACCTGAATTTATGTCTTCATGACGAGAAAATTATATAAATATGGTTAACGAAACGAATGTCGATATATTACATACATCATTAGCCCTGTATACATACTGTCCCACTGCTGGGCACGGGCCTCTTCTCTCTATGAGAAGGGTAAGACCATAGTCCACTACGCTGGCAAAGTGCGGGTTGGCAGACTTTACACGTCTTTCGAGAACATTATGGAGAACTCTCAGTCATGCAGGTTTCCTCACGATGTTTTCCTTCACGTTTAGCAAGCGATAACAATTTAATGCGCAATTAGCTTCGAAAAGTCATTGGTGCGTGCTGTGGATTTGAACCCGAGACCCCCTGTGTAGCAGTCTGTCGGTATCTCCACTAGGCTATCGCTGCTTTTGTCAATATATTAATCTCATGTAATTATATCTTGACCACTTTTTGATCGGCTCTAAATATTTCTTAAGATAGGTATTTTATGAATTAAAAACACTTGTTCTCTAGAAAACATATTTTCTTTATATTCTACGCAGTGGTATACACGTTTAGATCCAACATTTTGGATTCTTGTGCTGTTCCAAAAGTAATGCCGCAGCGCATTTCATACGAATTACACAATTCCTTTTTGGTTTGGCAAATTCCGGTAATAGTGTTAAAGTTTGTTGAAAAAAAGAAACAAAATTAGTAAAATAAAAGTATTTGTGGTTTTATCCTAAAATGGAAACGGAAATTTTATGTAGTTCGATATACAAAAGTGCGGTAGGCGTATGTGAGCTACGGAAACGACATTTAGACTAAGGTTTGGTTAACACTTTGATGATGAGAAAAAGTAAATCTTTTTAATACCAAACCGTGTCACTTTATTGATTACCGACGCTAGAACATAGTACCTATACATTGGACTGTTATGCTGTAAACTACAGTTCATACTTCATAGTCTCTACTTACCTAATGGTGTATGGCTATACATATGTTACATCTTTAGAGTTTATATTTAATGGTACGATCAAATAAATATAATACTTCATATAATTATTTGACGGATCTCAATGGCGTTTTTTTAATTTATATACACTCCATGAAATTTATTACTATATAAAACAATCCTCATATGCAAATAAATATTCCATCCACGTAATACGTCAAAGCACATGCGATACTTGCAGTTTTCCAATTTGCTAAAGTCGTGTTTCATTTTGCAGGAATTTCCGAGACAGATGGCGTGCGAGTACCAGAGACTTGGTGCGATTACTTATTTCACTCGCAACCAAACAGGCCGGCTCATGGAAGGTTGTATAGCCCTCGGTACCCGTCTAGTTACCCAAGCAATGTTAGGTGCACCTATCATTTCAATGCTAGGTAAGTATTTGATTTCCTTCTATAACTGAACTCTATTCATTTGATATCTACATAATTATGTAACAGGCCCCAAATAAATGACTCATTCTTTTTTAAAGTATGGTCACATACTTACGTACTCCGATGTTTCGGCATGGGTAAGGTACCAGCTACGACCACGAAAAATTTAGACTCGTTATATACCTATCAGTGTGTTTAAAATTTGGTATGTTTGTAAATATTTGTATAGTATTAAAAAAAAAAAAACGTTTATTTCAATTACAATTGGCATTGTGATACATATTATTGGAGATCACCTTTTAAGCAAGGAATTGCTTGTATTAGGAGACTCCGCGCTTCCACTTATCACTTTAATGCAATTGAAATGTAGACTATGTAAATTATATAAACATGCAAAAATAAAATGGTGAGATATGAATTTACACTTTCGTGGTTTTAACATTAGTTTTACATTGAAAATAAAGTGGTGACTTAAAATTATACAAATGTTCTTACAAATAAATGAGAGTTACAAATAAATGTGTGTGAGAGTGTGAGAGATTGATGTGTATCATGAATGAGTGAGTGAGTATGGGGTGTAAGTGTGTGAGAGTGTGAGATATTGTGGGTGAAAGTATGAGAGTGTGGTTGTGTCGTGTGTGAAATACAATATAATGAGCATTGCTCAGTTCATTTTTGTTCACGTTTGATTGTTGATTGTTATTAACATGCTATGCCTAGATGAAACGTAGCTGCCCTAATGTATGTTATCGTTTGTCAGGTTAGCCCTGCGACACTGTCTTGGGATCGAAAGAAGCACAATAAGTCTTCTTTCACTAACCATGCGCTCATCATCCCAATTTTATCGTAACTAATTGGTTTACTGAATAGAAGATACAATAGACTCAACATCGTCGTAAGTTTTAGTACTAAGCCAATCGATTACAACTCTTTTGCAGTCCCGGAGCTTCATGGAATATATCCGCAATTCTTTATTCAGCAAGTTATATAAATAAGACGATTGCCGTGGGTATTGCCTTTTAGCGAAAGCAGATCTAACGTGGACAGTTGGAGCGACCAAGTAGCTCCTTCTGCTTTTTGACTTAGAGGGGTCATACTGGAGTGATGTGTGTTTTTTAAGATAAGTTGAAGCAAATAAAGCTTTCTCACAGACAAAAGGCCTGATAATAGATATAGGTTGTGGGTGGGATACCTATAGGGTTTAAAGAACATGACCTTAATTAAGGTTCTCTGCGCCCTCTCAAGCTCCAAGAATTTTAGTTTTGTTGTTCCTCCCCAGCAAGCCAGACAGTACATGAGGATAGATTGGGCCAGTGATATGTATACTTGCTTCAGAAGTTGCTTTCAAGCCGCATGTCTCAGTGTTTTAAAAGTCCATATCAGCTTCCTAACTCTTTTCATAATAAGTTCGGTGTGCATATGCCAAGACAGGCGCTGGTCAATCACAACACCTAGATATTTGGTATATTGTAACCTGTCAATTTTTGAGCAAGAGCAGCCGTGGTTACTAGTAGTAGGGTTAAGGCAGTTATGAACTTTCAACTGGAAATCTTGAGACGGTTGCGAGTTATTATGCTTAGTAAAACAGATGTAGTTGGATTTGGAGGTATTTAGTGTGAGGAGACTATGGTTTAGCCAGGCTGCTATCTTCGCGAGGCCACGCTCGGCCAACCTTCGAACATCATCCCAAGTCTTAGCAGTGAAGATAATGGCAGTATCGTCGGCGTATGAGAAAATGAGCCCGCCATGAATCTTCGTGTTACAGAGGTTATTAATGTAGATAAGGAATAAGGTCGGGCCAAGAACACTGCCTTGGGGGACGCCGAAGTTGACGTTTGACTCGCAACTGGTGTACATTGCAATTTTAACCCTTTGCTTGCGATTGTTGTGGTAGGAATTAAAAAGTTCAAGAGCTGGCCCACTTATTCCGATCCGTTCAAGCCTCTGTAAAAGTAAAGGGACAGACACTGTGTCAAAGGCCTTTTTGAGGTCAAGAAAAGCAGCTAGACATTTGGCTCCACCATCTACACCGTCTATCAAAGCAGAAGTTAGTGCTAGAACTGCATCCTCGGTAGACTTGCCAGTATTACATTGCAAAACGTATTCCCAACGTTAGACTGATAGCAGTTATAACTAATTTTAATAAATTAATATTACCTTACAATTGTATACATTTGTTTTAAAATGGCTTGCAGCTGTGGCAACCCAGAAGCCACGATAATCAGCGCAATATTGCACAGTCAGTTTATTTCCAGACCAGTAATAAACAGACAAGATTATCTATGTTTTAAGATTTGTTATAGTAGAAAGTTCTCTTTGAACAATCTTCTATTGCAATATAGAATGACAATGGATTATTTCGGAGTTGTTTCACAGTTTAATATTGGGAAAATATAATGTGTTCAATTCAATGTTTTGTTACTGTCATTAATCTCTATAATTAGTGTATGGTATTATCTTTATGTTTAATTGCATTGTCCACGTAATTATTACACCGTTTATGTTAAACGACAGTTGGAATGAGCCATATATTGCTAATACGAAATAATTATTAATTTCAATTCAACACATAGTTACTGTGTTACACCCGTCTTTTGACAGATATAATTTAGTTTCGTGTAATAATAGTTAATAACATGTAATAATTACTGCAATTTAACTGGTCGGTTAATCTTGAAAAAACACGATTAACAAAAGTTTTCTTCCCTTATAGCTAAATAAGCCAAAAGTCAAAACAATTCTTCAAACTCTAATCCAAAGGCTAAAAAGATTCGAAGAACAATTATATTAACTGAAAGTGGTTTGAAACATACTAAAACAAATCTTACTATTTTAGGCACAGCGAACGGATCAAGTTAGTTTTCGAAGAATCTTTCCTCCAGAAAGGCGACGAAACGTATTTAGAAGTTTATTTCTTTCTTGCGTTGCGAATCAAAATCCTAAAAGGTATTATCTTGGTATTCATAGACTTTGTTTTTGTTCTAGCAGTAATATGATATTTGAAGTTTATGTGACTCTTTTGTAGAAGTAGTACCATTATAATACAATTACGTAGTTTGAAAGAATTACATTATTACGAAAAAAGGAAATATGGCAATTCATTGAATTTATTGCTTTGTTCGTTGGCTTCATTAAAAAGTACTTGTAGCCTGATTTAACTTGATTTGGAGTCGTAGATCCTAAAGTACCCGAACATTTTTCAACTATTGGTGTTACTATTTACGCAGAATGAGCTCACAGTGAAAATAATAGAATAGAATAGCGTTTATTTTCTAGAATGTGGTATCATACAGGTGTTATAAATTTAACATCCAGCATAATCTGCCACATACGGCGTGCAACTATTCAAAAGACATTAAATCATTGCTAGTGAATCACATTAGGAATGATATTTTGAAAAATTTGCATTACATTTGGAATTGTTATCATTACATAAATTAATTATTAATCATTTATACTTAAAACTAAAAAAAACAAACATTAAATGTCAATGTTTCTATTGCAATAATAAGGAATGTCATAGTGTAATTAATTTATCATTCAGGTATTCATTGATGTCATAATTAACTTTTTCTAACAACAACCTACAAAGCGTAGTATGGAAATGTCTTAGAGGTAATTTGCTGATATTACCTGGAAGATGGTTATATATTTTTATGGACATGCAATATGAGTTTCTCCTATACAGTTCTAACCTAATCTGGGAAATGTTAAGTCTGGTTTTATGTCGCGTATGACTATTTTCTGCATTTACTAGTCTTGTAAATAGTGTAGGATTCTTTTTGACGAACAGACAGGGCCTCAAGTCTGCTAATTTAAACACATTCGTCATTCCAACACGATCCCATTGTCATTTTGACAAAAGTTAGTCTGGTAATTCAAATTGATAGTTCAGTGATCGATCAGTGATCTCGTAATTGAATGGTGGCAGAATGACATTGTTGTATTGCCATAGATAAAAAAAAACATTAGAAAAAATGATTTTTGAAAAACTACCATGAAATTTGATTATTTTTCATGCCAGATTTCATTTATATATTTTTTAAATATTCATTACTAGTGTTATAAGCACTCTAAAGTTGTATTAAAGTTCGTAAATAGCAAAAAAGCAATGAATTTAACCATTCAACTCAATAATATTTGTTCTGTTTAGCTGTCAAAGTCAAATCATGTTTTGACGTAAGAACTGTCAAAAGTTCAAAACTCATACATCTTTGTAAACAAAGTCCTAGTTTGTTAAATTTCTCAATAATCTCAATGCACTGCATTGAATTGTTAAATACCGAGTAGTTCGTATGTTTCCCTTAGAGCCAAAACGAAGATATCAATGGAAAATGCTTTATGGATAACAAATTCCAAAGGAAATGATACAGCAAGGTTATGCAGTTCACACCTCAAAGAAAAGTGATTATATCGACAGGAGTAAATACTATAATTAAAGATAACGAGTTAACTACTAAAGGTGTTTATATTCGAAGAAGAATTGGCATAACCAAAACATAAAATATTGAAGATTGAGTTAGATCATAGATACATTCCTATTACAATTATAATATTATTTGTGTTTCATGTGTTGTAATTGTAACTGTATCAAGAAGGAAAATAAAACTCATAATTATGTGTTATTATTAACAATGTTGTTTTATTAAAGATAAATAATTTCTGTACATGAATTTATTAAGAATTGTTGGTTCCAATTATAGACACAAAAATTGAACACTATTCTCATAACTATCATAAATCTTCACTTTTGCATCTACTAGCAAAGCAACTTTCTTCATACTGGCTTTGCAGAATCCTCACATATATGTATGTCTCAAACAGATGGATATGAGCGGTCACAAAACTCATAAAGAAGTTGCCCGTTTGCTTGAATTTTGTATCTGTAAGAGAGATAAGTAAATATTTATAAACACATCACTCATTACATCATATTCTTTTATACTAAGGTCTTCTATACTATGCAATTAATTTAAAAACACTTTTCATCATAATTCAGACATTATTTAATTGAATTATGTAGGTACTTAAATTTTTTACAAGACTCCATAAAATGTAGGTAGAATATATTGATAAATTAGGAACATTAAATAAAGCCTGGTCACTATCTAGTCATCATTAACATAACTGTTCCTGTCAGGTAGGTATGGCAATATTAAAAAGAGATCAGGAAGATCTTATTGTACTAATACTTCAAACTATCACATAGGTATGACATTATCATATATTTAAGTACCAAACCACTGCTGGTCACTATCTATAGTCATCATTATCTACTACTAACACTTCCATTCCCAATGTGTAAAAACATTACTCTTTCTTTTTAGCTCCGTCACTTAGATGAACTAAGTTCATCTGAGCTCTGCCATAGTTGGGTTAAAAGCACAGCTACAAAGTTTGAAAATATTATTGAATTTCCTGTTTCTTATGTTTGGAATATGAGTATTTACCTTTGATGTCCTTGTATATTTCGGAAAGCAGAATGTACATGTATAATTTGATGTTCAAGTAGACACTTGAACATCAAATTTGGAAAACCACAAACTGAACTAGGCGAACTATGATATTCATTTCCATTTAATATATTGATGGTATATTTTATATACTCGTAATGCCTCTGTAACTTCTTTAGTAGGCTGCGACACAGTAATTGGTGAAATGGCATGGAGGGCACCCTGTCCAATCAAGGTCTGGTAAGATCCTGATGCGTAAAATGAGTGCTACCAGAATCAGCAATAAAAATATAACATTAATTAAAAATTTCTTCTTTATAGGAATAGAATAATAAATCAATATTAACTTCAGTTTTCTCACCTTCATTTCTGCCGATACGCTATCGTTTTGACGCGGTCTGGCCTTAAGGGGAATGAGTTTTTGAAATAACTTCCTTACTGAATCCTTTCCTCTCTAAGATGAAACGTTTTTACAAATTTCACCTCGGGAATATCCGTAAAAGGGTTAGTAGTCATCCTCGTTAAGCGATGGGCTTGTTAGTTAGCTCGAGAATATTAGTTCGCAGTGAATACATTATCTCTTTTTTGTAGTACATTAAACTTTTTGATTGTCTGTCACTATGTTTCACAAGCAAACACTAGACAAAAGCAATGATTGCACGATGGCGTTACGATGGTAGGTCACTGATCAAAAGAACTGTCAAAATATTACCAGACTACCGCTTACGTCAGTCATCGATTTGTCATTATGTACGCGACTACCAATCTATGCCATGTCTTTCAATGGAGTGTCAGTGGTTGACCATCGGAAAATCATAATGACACCATTGTAACAGTCGACTACCAAACTTGTCAAAATCAACAATAATCAAGTCAGTGATCGACCATTTTGGCACTATTGTAATACCAGACTTGAGGCCCAGGTTTCCAATATATATAAACACGGCAATGACAAAATTTTGTGTTTTGTTAATAGTGGTTTACAGCTATCTTGGGAATCACAGTCGAACATTGCTCTTATATATCTCTTTTGTGCTATAAATAATTTGTCTATATCTACTGAGTTGCCCCAAACAATTATTCCATAACGGAGAACAGAGGCGTCATAATTGCTGTCCTCACATTAACTAATTCCCGTATTCACTTTAATAATAATATAAAGCGGTCAACCTATTTAGAACATTTTGGATGTGTGGCTTCCAGTTACAGTACTTATCAACAGTGATACCTAAAAATACACATTCATTTGTAACATTCAGGAGCTGCTTATTAAAGCTGACTTCTATGTCAGGTATGTTCGCCTTATATGTTTGGAACTGAATTATGTTTGTTTTTACTATGTTAAAAATAAGACAGGTGATATTTCTGATAAAGACAATTATAGGCCTATTTCTCTAGCAACAATTGCCGCTAAGGTGCTTGACGGTGTGCTTAAGCGACGTATAGCTGCACAGCTTAAAATCCACGAAGCCCAATTCGGCTTTAGACCGGGTTTATCAACCGAAGTAGCTATACTAGCGCTTAAGCACACAGTCAGGTATTATACAGACAGAAACACACCAGTGTATGCAGCGTTCCTAGACCTCTCCAAGGCATTTGACCTGGTCAATTATAATATACTTTGGTTAAAAATACGTGAGAAAGGCGTACCCCATGAACTGGTAAGACTTATGCAGTACTGGTATAATCATCAAATTAACCAGGTTAGATGGGAGGGGACTTTTTCTGAAGGGTATAGGTTGGAGTGTGGGGTTAGGCAAGGTGGTCTGACCTCACCTGCATTATTCAACCTGTACATTAATCAGTTGATTGAGGAGCTCAGTGGCACCAGAGTTGGATGTTCTATTGATGGTCAAATCATAAATAGTATTAGCTACGCCGACGATATGGTGCTGCTGAGCCCCTCAGTTAACGCCCTCCGACAGTTGCTTGGGAAGTGTGAAACATATGCAAGAGCCCATGGTCTTGTAAACAATGAGAAGAAAAGTGAGGTCATGGTATTTAAAGCAGGCTCGTCGGATGTTTGCAGAAGCGCATATAGATAGCTTTCAAACAATTCTAAGAAATAGAACTGCATCCCTGATGTCTCGGTTGCGGGGGAGCGCCAACAGCATCCTTAGCATTATTTCTAACAGGATGGACAGCCCGTTCCTGTGGCACTGGACCCATATGCATATGTACGGATTGAGTGCACCAGGAGGGGAGCGCCGATATTTAAACTAGTATTAGTATAATAAGATTTATTTTGTAACTAACATAGTTTTAAAGAATCTGTATTACTAACACTTATGGACAATAGTCTGAAAATAAAAAGTTTATTATTATTATTATATGCATTGCCACGCAAACCATAGCTGTCTAATTTTGACAATAGTGTATTATGACAGACAAAGTCAAAGGCCATTGTCATGTCAAGGAATATCCCTGCTACCATTTCTTTTTTATTTATGGCTTGTGTAATCTGGTTGAAAAGATTAAAACATGCTAAAGTTGTGGAACATTTTTTTTAAATCTGTTAAAAATGTATCTATTTTATTGTACATAAGTTTTTCAAAGACCTTTGCTAAGATAAGAGTAGGATATATAAGAGGGATAAGAGTTATAGGTCGGTAGTTGTTCATGTCCGTCTTTACTCTCTTTTTATATAGAGGCTTTATTACAGATCTCTTTAAGCGGGTTGGAAATATTCCTTCTGTCAAGGACAATTTAGTAATATTTGTTAACGGGACCACAATGTTTACAGCACATTTCTTAATGATCATAGTGTTTATATCATCATATCCTGTTGAATTGGTGTTTTTCAAGGATTTGATAATGTTTAAGCTATCAAATTCATTAACTGGGGTTATAAAGATGCTCTTACAATTACTTGGGATTTTTTATTTTTGACAAGCATTTTCAATTTTTTTATTAGTTACAGATATGTAAAATTGGTTAAGCAACTCACATATTTGCCTTAGATCATCGTATTTAATATTGTCTACCAGAACAGAGTCGATCTCAGATTTATGGTTTGTATTGTTTGATGTGTCCTTTATTATTTTCCGAGCTGCTGAGCACACATTTTAAGATGTAGCAATATAGTGTTCGCTGTCAATTTGTTGCGAGGAAAGTATACATTTCTTAAGAAGTTTTGAATATTGAATATAGGTTTTTTTATTAATTTTCTTATTGCATTTGTTTTAATGTAATTTAGATATAGCAGTCGTTTCTTAGTGCAACAATGCTTAATACCCTTTCTCAACCATCTGTTTTTTAATGGTTTATTTATGCACTTTATTTTCTTGAATGGAAAACATAAGTGATAGAAAAGAGAGATTGTATCATGAAAGCTGTTAAATGTTTCTTCAGTGGGTTGGTGTTTAAATATTTCTGAAAAAGATAGACAGGACAAGTATCTGTTGAACTTTTGTATGTTTTCCTCATTTTGATCCCTGACAAATTTGAACCACATGCTTGGTTTTTTCTTGATTTTGTTATGTATCTCTAAATTAACTGCAATAGACTGTGTCGTTTCGTGATCCGATAGGGCCAAGTAATTAAGATTTGTCTTTTGTTCTATTATATTGCTAACAATTAGGTCCAAGCAAGCATTTTTGAAGGTAGTAGAGCCTTGCTGATTTTAGCATGAATAGGCCGGCTCGACCGGGGTAGTACTACCCTCTCACAGAAAATCGACGTAGTGTAACAGCACCTAAACTGTTGCGTTTCGTTCGGTGAGTGAGAGTGCCGGAAGCCCTATACCCTATTCCTTCTCCCTCATCCCACTCCTCATCCTATCCCTTTTCCCAACCCCAAGGGGCGGCAACGCACTTGTGACTACTAGGGTGTTGCTTGTGTCCATGGGCGGCGGTAATTGCTTACCATCAGGCAATCCGTCTGCTCGTTTGCCGCCTATTGCCATAAAAAAAAAACTTCCTAGTGACTAAAGTAATGTGATTTGTTAAGTTATTGTTCTGTAATATAGAATTAAGTTCCTGTGCTGGTTTACTTACTCTTTTCATGTCAATATTCCAGTCACCACAAAGTATAAGTCTCTTGTTACCTCTTTTGCAAACAGTGTTAATTAGTTGTTCAAGTTGACTAAGGAATATAGATGCATTTGGTGGGGCGTTCTATATATACACACTTCTATAAGAATAAAATTTAATATTTCAATGGCACAAAATTCAAAATTTTGGTGGGATCAGAAAAGCAATTTCTTTGAATTCTAGGTTATTATAAGTAGAATGCATGAGCCACCTCTGCGTTGGTTTGTTCTAGAAAAGCATGCTACTAGTCTGTAGTTGTCTACTTTTAGGTTACACTCTGTACCGCGCTTCATGAATGTTTCAGTTAAAGATAATTATTATATCAATGTCACCCATATCTTTGTTCAATTCAGTAATAGCTGCGTAAAGTATTTCTTGGTTGTTTAGTAACCCGGCAATATTTTGGTGCAATAAAGTTATAGTTTTAGAGTGGTAATTATTAACGAAAAAGCTAGCTAGCTAAATTGGTTTTAATTTTGCTTATAATTTCACTATCGCAACCGTAACTTTCAATTTCGAACTTTATTTTAGAACTTAGGTTGTATAGATAGAGTGAGGTCGGAGCGGACGCCCTCCTCCCACTACTCCAGTCCGGTCGGCCGTCCTCGTCTCCCGCGCACCCCAGCGGCACATATATACCGTGGCGCGGCAGCGATAGCCCCTTTCTAAATCCCGGACACCACTGAAGATAAGTGCTCTTTCTCTTGGAGCACCGAAGCCTCGTCAGCCTGCCTGCCTACCTTGCTCTGAGTCTAGGTCTTAGTTCTTACCGCTTGCTACCGGGTTTATACTTGTGTAACGTTTTCTAATAAATATATTTTGTAACGAACAATAAATATTTAATTTATCTCTCCAGTAGACATACCTACTAGGTACTCATTAGGTATAGGTACCCACATCACACCACTCAAACGTTACACTGGAGCCAAACAATTTTAAGGGCTCAGGCATCCGACACGGCTTCTGGTGGCTTCCTTTTTACTGTGTTTTTCTGTGTCTCTGTGTAAGTGTGTTCACAGTCAGTAAGTCGAACGTTGTATTGTATTTAAGTGTGTTAGAATATATAACGCATTAAACTTTACATAAATTAGGCAATATAGTCGACTAAAGGCTTGCGCCACGTCTTATGTACCTCTTAACTTCTTTCTAACCCGAATTCCTTAAACTAAGTAACCATTTTGGGAATTGATTTGTAATTGTACAATTATATTTTTATGTGTGGGTAGATTCCGCTTCGCGCTATTCTTACATTCATTCATTGCGAACGTAACTTGTTTACTTGCTACTTATATCTGTCCTTTAACCTCCTGAGAACCAAGATTTTTTTTCAGGATTTTTAATGAAAACTATCTGGGTCGATTTATAAGGTCCCAAAATATTGTTAAAAAATTGAAAAAAAATATCTAAGTTGGAAAATCTGGATTTTCTCAATGTCGTATATATACAACATCAGTTCTGTACGCCAAGTGTGTTAAGTGTAGTATATTTACAACATAAACAGTATTTTGTGGAATTTAAGTTTAGTTTTGTGAATAAAGTAAAATATTAATATAATATAATACTGATATAGGTATAATATAATATGAATAAGTAAAATAATTGTACAGTAAAACAGGTGAGATTAAGTCATAAGATATTTATTCTTTCTGAATATTCTTTTACAAATCACGTTCAACAGATAGCAGATTTTACTATTTGAACCCTGTATTTATCTGACCAATACATACTTATGGTTGGCAAACTAATAGACCCCATGACTAATAGTGCTAATAGGATGCCAATAAAGGATTTTAATTCCTTTAACGGCATCTTCAACTCTTCTCCTCGTTTCAAAAGATATGTTCTGTTTGTGGCGTCAACCATCTGCCCAAGAATGTCGTCATTTATGTAGTGGTTGAAAAAATCTTCATCTGTCCATGAATCTGTGCTAAGTAACAAGTATCTTGGCTGATACATTGGTATAGATAAAGGAGAGAAATTACCGGTCCAAGTATTGGTATCAGGTGCAGATGTTAACGAAGATGTTGCGATTTTTCCGCGACCACCTCTGGTTCTGACGCGACCTTGGGGCCGACCACCACGAGTCCGTGGCCTACCTCGACGATTTCTGCAGCCCCTAACAGAAGAAGACAAATATATTTCTGAATCTGGACGGCATCTTTCTTCTGCGTCTGAACCACTTGCAGAACTGCTGTCGTCACTTCGCTCCGAAAAGACGTCTTCTGCTGGGTCGTCTTCATCAGACAAATCAATATCTGATGCCTCTAAGATATCCACAATCTGATTATCTCGCACACCTAGTGAAACAACAAAATAAATAAATAAAAAAGTGTAAATATCTAATGTTGTATATTTACTACAATGGAAATGTATTATACACACACGTCGTTGAGAACCCGTGTATTACCAGTACAAAATAAGGCTTTTATTGTAGATTTATAAGTTTTCTTGAGTCAAAACACAAAAACGTATACAAAATGAGTTCAAATGCATCAAAACTAACAACGAACTACTAAAATATTGAGAAATAACATAATATTTTACAATAAATTTGAAATAAACTTACCACGTGGTGCCGGTGCCGACGCCATCCTTCACTTGAAATGAACAATTTAAAATATGTAAGCCACTTCCTCAGGCAATTAGCACTCATCATGGCTGATAGATTTTTTGGCTATCCAATTATAATAAAAGTTTAAAAAAATTCTATTAGATGGCGGGGTAGGAATTTTTCATTTCTATGTTGTAAATATACTACAGTTTCACTCAGGAGGTTAAACGACCTACTGTGAACATATTTACATTACCTTTCATTTTATTGTTATATTATAGGTATAACACTTCTGTGAGTAATTTTGGTGCTTTTAGGTTTTTTCATTTTACGTGACATCATTTTTAACGTAACTTAGCCATGTCTTTTAAAATTAACTTTAATCATTGGTAAAATCGGAGCCGGTGTATGAAGTGATTATTCGTGGCGGCGACAAGTCTGGCTCGGTGGCCAAGCTACGCCAACAAATAGCGACACTAGCGTCCCAATTTCCCTCTGAAACTATATTAGACTCCAATTTAGACCCCAAAGAGGAAATTTCGGCTATCCGGAGCTCTCGGCTATCCGGAGCTCCTTACTTAGGGTTACGAATAATATTTATCTCCTTAAATTACAATTCGACCAAAACAATTCGCGCACAGAATCTATTCCCAACCATATTTATTTTAGATTGAATAGACTGGATCTGGACCGCCTTTCTGATACCGACTCGGCTGAGATAGTTTCGAGTAATTACCGTAATCAATTAGCTATTTTTAAATCCTTAACTTCGGGTACATTTGAACCAACTTCGCATGAGGTACAAAAGGACTGCTATGTACCTACCCCCGTAGTTTCTAACGACTTTAATTATGACCGTAAATTGTTTTCCGAACTCGCTAAATTCAAATATATATGCATTGAAAAAATTTATGAGCTTATGCAGGCTAGGTGTATTTCCGAAAATAAAATTTAACTATTTGCTTTTGAGATATTTACGGGCGATGCATTGTTCTGATATCGTTCGCTCAAAGAACAGATTTCTAGTTGGAGTGAATTATGTTGTCTTTTGAAGCGTGATTTTAGCCCGACTGACTATGATTTTAAAATTTTAAACGAAATTAGGTTTCGCCTTCAAAATGAGGACGGAAATATAACACTTTATGTTGCTAAAATGCAGGGTATGTTTTCTCGTCTTGATGTGCCTATTAGCGAGTCCGAAAAACTAGATATTTTGTTGCGTAACGTCTTGCCATGTTACAGTCAAACTATTTTGACGGCTAAGGTGGCAGATATCCCTAGTCTCGTTAGTGTCTGTCGACAACTTGAGATCTTTCATAAACGAACTAAAAATCATCGGGAATCTTCCAAAGCCACACCAAATACCTTGTTGCCTGAGTTTGCTCACCAACCTCAAAAGCCTAATTTTTCTAATAGCAAACCGAAAAATTATTTTAATTAAAACTTTAACGCTCAACCAAAGATAAACGCTATAAACCTCCCCACCACTAATAAAAACGACAACCGGTTCTGCCCCAGGCGTCAATCCAATATAGTCTCATAGTTTATATAATTGTCACCAACCACATTTTTAATTAGTTTTAAATGCGGTCTGAAAGGTTTTCGTGTGTCTGATTGTCCTAAATGTAATCCTAAAACTAATAAATCAAACAATTTCGATAAAACTGAGTGAAATAAATAGTTAAATTATCTTAAAAAAAAATTAATTGTTATCGTCTATCCTCATCCGTAATTCTAATATAGAATATTCACCCTATATTTCTGTTATTGTTAATGGTAAACCTGCAGTTGGCCTGTTGGATTCTGGCTCATGTGTTACAATCTTGGGTAACAATTTTCATAATTTCTTTCTAAATAATGAGTATCAGTTGGATTGTTCTCAGCCCTTGAGTTTGATAACTGCTAGTGGTGAAAAATTGTATTCTTTAGGATCTATCTCTCTTCCAATTAAATTTCAAAATAAAACAGTTTCTCTAAATTTTAACGTAGTGCCAGGGATTAAAAATAGTTTAATTCTCGGTATGGATTATTGGCAAATTTTTAATTTATTTCCTAACCATTTAGAGTCGGTGTTGTTATTGAATGAAACTGATTCACAAGTTACAGAGCTGCGGACCGATGACTCACCGCACCTTGTGTCTTATAATCATCATCCTCTTAGCGTTATCCCAGTTCAATCTGGGGTCCGCTTCCTAGTCTAACCGGATTTGGCTGAATATTAGCTTTTCTAAAGAGCGACTGCCTGCCTGACCTCTGCAACCCAAAGGGATAGCGATATTCCATGGTTTAGACTAGTGTCAGTTTATTTAGAAGGTACTGACGCCCTATAACGACTGTCAAAGATCTTCATGACAACCGGGACCGACGGCTTAACGTGCTCTCCGAGGCACGGGACAAGCGATTATTAACAATTCAATACGCACATAACTCCGAAAAGTCATTGGTGCGCGCCGTGGATTTGAACCCGATACCCTCTGCATGGCAGTCTGTTGGTATCTCCACTAGGCTATCGCTGCCTTGTGTCTTATAATAATTTATCTATTGAACAGAGAGCTGCCGCTGATAACATTATTTCTAAATTTTCCGATATTTCTTATAAAAAGCGGGGTCTCGGGTGTACAACTCTCATTACTCACTCTATTGACACAGGCGATAGCCCACCTATACGTCAGCGTTATTATCGTATGTCTCCCGATAAACAACGCATTTTGATACAACAAGTTGACGAACTGTTGAAGAAGGAAGATGTCATAGAACCCTCTGAGAGTCCTTGGTCTAACCCTGTTATTCTAACCCCTAAAAGAACGGTGAATTAAGATTTTGCTTAGACAGTCGTAAATTGAATTCTGTTACTAGAAAAGATGCTTATAATTTGCCCTATATTTCGGAAATTCTAGATAATTTAAGAGATGCTAAATACTTGTCTAGTTTAGATATTTCTAAATGTTTTTCGCAGACATTAATTAAGGAGGAGGATCATTTTAAGATCGCTTTCTATATATCTACTCGTGGCACGTTTCATTTTAAAAGGATGGCATTTGGTCTAACAAATGCGCCCGCTACTCAACAACGTTTAGTCGATACTTTGTTTTACGGTCCTGAATTTTCAAATAAGGTCTTTTTTTATCGACGACATTGTATGTATATCGTCAACGTTTGAAGAACATATTACGCGTTTATTACGTATTTTCGAAAAATTGAAAATGGCAAATCTCACTATAAACTTAGATAAGTGTAATTTTTATCGTAATAAAATAAAATATTTAGGTAGGTATAGGCGATTTATTCCAAATTTTAGTCGTATATCGTCACCTCTTAACAAATTAATCTCTCAAGGTAAAAAAGCTCCCCCTTTTTGTTGGTCTAAAGAGGCGGACAAGGTTTTTATCAAATTGAAAGACTGCTTGTCCTCTCCTTCTATTTTATCTTGTCCGGACTACTCCGAACCTTTTGAAATAACACACAGACGCCAGCGACTACGGCGTAGGCGCTGTCCTCTGCCAGGTTTTGAAGGGCGAAGAAAAAATCATAGCCCACTTCAGTAAGTCTCTGTCTGATGCAGAAAAGAATTACAGCGCTACTGAGCGCGAGCACTGGCGTTGTTATGTCGATAATGGTAAAAAGTTTATGGTTTACACTGACCACGCTGCGCTCAAATGGTTTCTAAAACTTAATAATCCTACTGGTCGTTTGGCCAGATAGGGTGTTCGTCTTTCGTCGTACAATTTTGAGATTCGACATCGTCGTGGTTCAGACAACATATTGCCCGACCTCTTGTCTCGTTCTGTTCCCGTTTCAGCCATTATCAATGATAATGACATTACTCCTAATTTTATAACCTAACATTCCCAATGTCTACTAACGACTCGGAGTATTTAAACATTTATAAAGGTTGTCTAAACAATCCCACATCTTTCGTGGACTACCAAATTATGAATAATAAATTATATCGTTTTAAAAAGTGTCTAAATCCTGTAACCCGAGATTTTTAATGGAAAGAGGTTATTCCGTCTGAACAAAGATCTAATATTATTGCTGAGAACCCTTCGCTGCCCACGGCTAATAATAATAATAAATAAAATAAAACCTTTATTTCTTTAACCAATATGTGACTAAATCTATGGTAGCTGAGCCTCCTTTTAAGCTTAAAGGCCTGTGTCTGGTCACCTAGGTATTTTTAAAACCTACAAGCGCTTGGCATTAAATTATTAGTGGCCGAATATGTATTCCGACGTTGTTAAGGCTGTGAATTCGTGTGATGTTTGTATAGCCCACAAACATCAAAACCATTCAACCTTAGGTCATATGGGTAGATCTAAGTCTTGTTATAAACCATTCCAGATGTTAAGCATTGATCTAATAGGTCCACTACCTACTTCTAGAAGGCTAAACAATTTTATTTTTGTTGTTTCTTGCTGTTTTTCCAAATATTGTATGCTTTTCCCGTTAAACGAGCTACTGCCGAAATAATTACTAAAATTTTAGAAGGAAATGTTTTTTTTGGTCCATGGTATTCCGTTAACTATTGTTCTCGATATTGGTTAACAATTTATTAGTTCTACATTTAAAAATTTGGTAACTAAATACAAAATTCGTAAGTTTACATGAGGTGTATACAGCGGCGTATAATGCAAATTAGGCATTATACGCCGCTGTATACACCTCATGTAAACTCAGTCGAGCGTTATAATAAAACTATTATGACGGCTATTATCATTGCGTTTGGGATTTGATTGTTCCTAAGATTCAGTTTGCAATAAATTGCGCAGTAAATGAGGTAACTGGCTATTCTCCATCTTTTCTGGTCTTTGGTCGTGAATTGGTCACCGTGAGTGGGTCACACTATGTGGTCAACAAATCTGACCCTAATATTGTTTTCGAACCGCGTGATACATATGCGGAGGCCCTCGGCCATTTGTCTCCTATCTTCGAAAAGGTATAAGCCGCCTTGATAGCCGCTCATCAACGTAATTGTAATTCTTATGATCTTCGTCGTAAACCGTCCGAATTCAATGTCGTCATTGTGTGGCGACGTACATACTATTTAAGCGATAAAGATAAATATTTCAATAAAAAACTCGCTCCTAAATTTATTAAATGCAAAGTTGTAGCTAAAAAGTCTCTTTTAATTTACAAATTGTCTGATATGACTGGCAAGCCAGTTGGCGAATGGCATATTAAAGATTTAAAATTAATTAATTACAAACAATAGATTATGTCATACAAAAATTTCGCCAATTTTCTGTTATAATTGCTTCTGCTCACCCGCAGTTTATAATGGTCGTTATAGCAGTACCGAATTTTTCTATCTTTAAAAACTTATTTTGTTATGACTCAGTGGTTATAACTGATATCAACTGCGTCTCACGGGTTCGAAGTTTCGTGAATGTATTTTACTTGTTGTACTAATCACCTTGTTTACGTTATATTATGCTCGGAGTTATTGATTTTAACCCATTCTATTTAGCGAGCTGCTAGCGCGCCTTCCAAATAATACCTTATCCCGCGCACATAAGGCTTACTCTCGTCTACATTCGTCTCGACTACCTGCGTTGAGTTTTATGACCCGTCACTCACTCTTTTGTTATCGCGGCTGGCATTTTGTTTTTAATTGTTTTATGCAGTAATATTATAATAGATACTTCATAAACTGAGCAGCTCATTTGCATTCTATTTAACTTAAGTTATATAAATAAAAAAAATCTAAACAATTGTTTAAAAGAGTGTCACTAATAAGTGTTAGTTGTTTGTCCGCTATTCTAGACTATCTCAGTTATGTGTAATCCTTGACGTGTTTTGCATTCAAGCAGAAACCGTATTGATTTGTATGATAGCTGGTACACTGGTTATTGTGTGTTGGCATGTACTTAGTATGTAAGCGAGGTATGACGGATGTTTTTTTTTTATTATTAAAATCCATTGAATGCGTGATGTATGAAAGGTTGAAACCAGAATTCTTTTGGGTGGTGTTTAACACTTAAAAGACTGACACCACTTTTCCTTCTCTGTTCCAGGCGCTGTTGGCGGCAGGGGGCCAGGGAATTTTTTTCCCCAGGAAAAATTCCCGCCTAAAGGGGGGAGTGTGTGACGTCGGAGCGGACGCCCTCCTCCCACTACTCCAGTCCGGCCGGCCGTCCTCGTCTCCCGCGCACCCCAGTGGCACATATATACCGTGGCGCGGCAGCGATCGCCCCTTTTCGGAATCCGGACACCGCTGAAGATAAGTGCTCTTTCTCTTGGAGCACCGAAGCCTGGTCAGCCTGCCTGCCTACCCTGCCCTGAGTCTAGGTCTTAGTTCTTACCGCTTGCTACCGGGTTTATACTTGTGTATAAACCCAGTACATACACACTATACGCTTTCTAATAAATATATTTTGTAACGAACAATAAATATTTAATTTATCTCTCCAGTACATATACCTACTAGGTACTCATTAGGTTCCACACCACACTACTTAAACGTTACAATAGGTCATATTATGATGAGTTTTATTATTGTACGAATATGTAGGCTTAGGTTTTTTTTTGGTATTTACAATTTTTATAGTTACGTGATAACAATTCTAAGTTATTATTAATCATGTTTTCATTTAGGTAAGGGTTATGTTGTACATTAATGACTGTTAAAGGTTTAATATCTACACAGTATGTATTAGCACTGGCCATGTATCGTACTGGCCATTTGTCTTTTATTGTCACTAGACATATAGACATGTATTTTAAATTGTGTGTTTACTTCTATAGTAAGAAATAAAAGATTGTCAGTCGTTGCCACTCGTCTCTGGGAATACGTCGTTTTATTTCAGGTTATGGGCCCAGAGAGCTCATAAAATCGCAATGGAGTCGTTTTAACAAGGATTTTGCGAGCAAGTGTTAAAATCGCAATTAAGTCGTTTTAGCAAGAATTTTGCAAGCAAGTGTTAAAAGACAGTATTCGTTTTAACAAGAATTTTGCAATCAAGTGTTAAAAGACAGTATCCAGTGCGATTTAGCTGTAATTCTAATTATTGCAGTATATCAGTTTCACAAAATGGCTAGCAACTACCTAGTAAATATGTCGAAACTAAAGGGACGCGATAATTATTCGGAGTGGTGTTTCGCTGCAGAAAATTTCTTGGTTCTGGAAGGCATTTAACATTGTATAAAGGCAGAACCAGATAAAGAAATTACAAGCGCGGTAGATGGGAAAACGTTGTATTATTTCAGGTTATAGGCCTGAAATTGAAGCCAGAAATCAATTCTGAATGTGTGATTCAAGAGCAAGACCAGAATGTTGCTTCAGTGGGGGATTAGGTTAAACCAGAACAATCCCAGAAGGTAACAGGTTTTGGAATCAACATCTAGTCTTGAAGGTAAACCACAAGCCCAGAAGGTAACAAGTTTGGAATCTACATATATCTAGTCTTGAAGATAACTCAACAGTGATAATAATTATAAATACTCAGAGAGTGTACTTCAGCGTGAAAAGTTTCATCATGGACAGACCCAGACGAACACGGAAACCACCAGAGAGATATGGTATGTTGAATCTTTGTTCAAGTGCTGAAACCTTTGATGGGGCAGGTTTGAAACTGCAACGGACCAGAAGAGAAACAGTGGACGTTGGCCATGCAAGAAGATTTAAAGTAAAAACAAAATGATGCATGGGAATTATGTGATAGTTCACAATATGATAGGGTTGTGCAGTGTATCTAAGTGGGTGCCTTGTAAAATATGACAGTGATATTATAACAAAGTTCGGTTCCGTGCATATTTAGTTGCTATGAATGTATTGTTCATAGAAGATCTAGTTGCTATGAATGTATTGTTTATAGGAGATCTAGTTGCTATGAATGTATTGTTTATAGGAGGTTCCTATGAATGTATTGTTTATAGGAGATCTAAGATAGATCCATATAAGTATAAAAAAGTTAGAAATATATTTTTGTAGAGATTTTTATTTTTTCAAATGGTTGTAAAGAAACAGATTATTTGAAAAATGTATTAGTCAGTATTTCAAACTTAAGAAAGTCATTGGTGTCAATGTGTTAATAAATCTGAGAAATCTATCACATTGAACCAGTCTGATTATATTGATCAGGTGTTATAAAAATTAACTTGCATGTATGTAAGGGGGAAAATTATGTTGAAAAATTCCCATATCAAGCTATTGGTTGTCTAATGTACTTAGCAGTTCTAACCAGGCCTGATATTACTTATGCAGTTGGTTTTTTGAGTTACTTTTACAATTGCTATTCTAGAGAACATTGTGCAATTTAAAGCGTCTATTGTGATATTTTACTTTTGGATAGAATGTATAGTAAATACAATTGTAAATGTGAATAGTATTTGCCTACAGCTAAGATGCCAGTTGATGTATTCACAAAGGCTTTAGGTGTTGTGAAATATAATAAGTTTTTGGATATATTAGGTATTCAAAGATTGTAATAATTGTGTATATACATATTGTTAGATATAGTGGGAGTGTTAAAGGTTTAATATCTACACAGTATGTATTAGCACTGGCCATGTATCGTACTGGCCATTTGTCTTTTATTGTCACTAGACATATAGACATGTATTTTAAATTGTGTTTACTTCTATAGTAAGAAATAAAAGATTGTCAATCGTTGCCACTCGTCTCTGGGAATACGTTGTTTTATTTCAATGACAAATACTGAATGACAGCGCAACTTATACAAAACATTACATAGTTCAGAAATTAGTATGTAGCAGTGGGATCAAATGACAAGTGCCCCACTTGTCATTTGATCCCACTGCTAGCAGGACGGACGATATCGTTTGGATTGAAACCACTTAAAAATGTATCTGTGCAACTATTAAGAATTTGCCTGCTCGTGGCATTTGGCTTGACAAAAGACATAACCTGGTAGTTGCTTAGATTCGTGAATGTCTGCGCTAATTCTTTGACTTGCTGGTCTCCAAACACATAGATTTTGCGTTTTGCTTCTGTTGGGGACGTCTTCGTTTCGGTGTCCGTTTGTACCGTGTTTGTGAATCATTCATGTCCTGCTTGGTCGGGTTGACAGAGGTCTCCACTTATCTTGCGAGGGCTGGAAACACGTGAACGAAGGTTCTGGTTTTCTAAAAATAATTCTTCAGTATTGGAATTTTTCTTGGGCGGTGAATTTGAATTTTTCTTGGCCGGCGAATTGGTTGTGGTCTTACTTAATATTTCAGTGCTCTCATTCTGGGGGCTTGTTTAAAGAGTAAGACGTCGTTTACTACTGGTTCTTCGCTTTGTTACAGTTTTACGTAAAGATGTTACAGGACTTTGACAAAGTTGTTTCAGAGTATTAATCTCCTTGTTCAGTTGCTTTATCTGGGTTTTTAGATCGGTGTTTTCTATAATCATGTTTTCGAGCTCGTCTTGTGTGCTTTCGAGGTTTATTTTGAGGCCATCCATTTCCGTTTTCAATTCTGATATTAAGTTTGGATATGGAGTAAAATTTTTCATGTCTGGACTATTTCCGAGCAGATCCTCTGTATCACTCAAGTTAAATGATCTGCTTCTGTTTAGCGATTCACAGGATCTAACTTTGTTGATTTTTCGACGTCTCAAAGTAATATTTGTTGTATCCATTTTTGTCTATGGCCTTTCAAGTCGTGAATTGAGTTCTGGCTGGTTACATTAGCTTATCTATGGTTTATTTAGGCGCAATGCTAAATATTGATATAATTTCGCTGGAATGCAACGCACTTCGGTTCGTGTGTTTGATGTTGGTAGCACTGTATTGCACGGAGTTTGATTGTTTTGAATGATGACAACGAATTTTATGAATCAGTAAATTTTTATTATTTAGGTTTAATAATCAATTACAAGCCAGTTTTTAGTATAGGATGAGTGTTATATAAGTAATACCACAACGTTACCACTATTCATTTATCACTTTATATTAGTCACCTGAACACTTTTTATTGGTTTTATAGTCACTGTGTTTCACTATAGTATTTTCATATGTTATTGTTTTAATGTAATCTGATACACTGTATAACGTTATCACTTGGTAATTATTATATTTGGAGTCCACTTATGCACTTTTATGCGATATACGTAAAGTTTAAGTAAATGAATAGAATTTGAATTACGGAGCTAGTGTTTACATCGCGAGGCTGCCAACCCAAAAAGTGTCATTAAGTCTTGTGGTGACTTTGTCCCTCTTGGGTTTCACTAGCCTCATGACAGGATCTCAAGCTGGAGGAACATTCCAACCATTTTCTCTATTGGAATTAGGGTGGTTTTTAATTTCAATAGCCTCACGTATCATCCTTGGAAGAAAACGGTGTTCTTTTGCGAGTATCTGTGGTACATCAAATTGCAGGTAGTGGTTGGGTCCTTGTTTTACATGTTCACACACAGTAGACTTTGTTGAGCGTTTATGTTTTATATCAGCTATATGTTCTTTAAGTCGAATGCCTATGCTTCTCTTGGTTTGTCCAGGACAGCAGGTTGAGATGAGATGGCAGGGACCCAGAAGAAAGAAAAACCAGCCGCAGTAGAAAGACAACCTGCTGTCCTCCCATACATCAAGGGCGTGACCGACAAAATTGGCTACATCTTGAACCGAGCTTCAATCAAAACTTACTACAAGCCGCCAACGAAGATAAGTCAATTATTACCAACAGTCAAGTGTCAGTTACCCTTGCAAGAGTCCGGTGTCTACAAAATTTACTGTGAATGTGGGCTCTCATACATTGGACAAACCAAGAGAAGCATAGGCATTCGACTTAAAAAACATATAGCTGACATAAAACGTAACCCCTCAAAGCATTTTGGCCACCATCGAGGCATATCAGGACACTCGTAGATGTATTTTGGCCACTTTCGAGGCTAGGCTTTCTAGCTAAGTACGGGCGCGTAATATTTTCCTTGAAAGAATGGTGATATATCTATTTATTAATGTAATATTGTATATCAAAAGACGCGTAATTAAATAAGCTTTCGAATGATATTAATTAACACCAAATAATATACTTGAAGCCCACGCAAGAACGGTATAAAGCGCGCCCGGTATAATATTTTCCCTCCATTTTCGACCGCACTATTATATTTCTAACATATTCTTATTTCTCGTCGTTTTTTATTATGGGAGGTATATAAGTATTGTACACGGTTAGAAAGGTAATTTAATTTACTTTCAGAGAAAATAAATATAATGGAAAGAAACATTTTAACTTTAAACATAAAAAATATAAAATATAAATGATTGTTAATTGCCGCCAATTTTCGTATTTTATTTTTTCACACATATTTTCTTGTTATATATCAGATTCAAACCTAGATAAGTTTATTTTCAACTAGATTTTCAATAAAAAAAACCATATCTGATAAGAATCTGGTAAGAATTGTTTACTTTTTCCCACCAAAAATAACCGCCATACCCGCCAAAATTTTCGAAAGCCAATATCTCATGAATTATAGGAGTATTATATATCATATGATAGGTTTATTTATAAACTCATAATAAAACAATAATTCATAGCAGAAATGTAACCTTATCTATATATTTTTAGTAAATAAAAAATAAATGCCGTTTTTTCGGTAATTTAATGAATATAGCCTCTTGAATTAAATTATTACACAATATTTGTTTATTTTTTTGCAGTTATTTTATAATTAATTAGTTCATTCACAATTAAATCATAAAAATATCAAATGCAATTATATAATTTGTTTACAATGATGTTTTGAATCCATAATTACGCCCCGCGCGCAACATGCAAAGACAGCGAAATATACAAAATTTCAATTTAAATAATTTTCCAAGCAAGCAATGCTATAATTTTATATAATTGTAAAGCTTATACCACCAGGTATGCAAAATAATAAGTAAAAAGTAAGCAATTTATAACCCATATTGTTATCATGATAAACAAAAATGGCGAGTAGGTCGTCGATAGACGACATTGTTTACAATAGGATCAAGTTCGGCGGGTCACATAAACTAAACATTCCGTCATTCAGTCACCATTTAAACATTACTACAAAGCTTATTTAATCTACTTTTTTATAAAAACATCATTTCAAATAACAACATCCGAGTGACGAGTCGTAAGTTTAGGTTTAAGGTAGCACGGCAAGTCAAGCACGGTCGTGCTTCGCGGGTGGTCAGATAACGACCGCGTGATGCTTTAGCGGAAAATGTCAAATTAGAGCGGTTACCTTGAGCGGATAAACGCTCAACAAAGTCTGCTGTGTGCGAACATGTGGAACAAGGACCCAACCACTACCTGCGATTTGGTGAACCACAGATACTCGCAAAAGAACACCGTTTTCTTCCAAGGTTGATACGTAAGGCTATTAAAATTAAAAAACACCCTAATTTCAATAGAGAAGATGGATGGTATGTTCCTCCAGCTTGGGACCCTGTCATAAGGCTTATGAAACCCAAGAAGGACAAAGTCAGAAGACCTTATGACACTGTGAACTCATTTTGCGTAAATAGTAACACCAATAGTTGAAAAATGTTCGGGTACTTTGAGATATTTGTCTTTTTCTTGAATGTGTAATTCAAGAAAAAGACAAATATCACTTCAGTCAGCCGTGAACATGAATCCTGTAAAGAATTCGAAACGTCGGCTAGTAATAAATTAAAAATGTAGTTTCTAGATCATTTGTTTCAAATGTAATAACTTAGTGAAACCAATTCATCGCAATAAAATCCGTAAACTGTAGTTTAATTTCAATGTGTAACATTCGCGTAAACCCAAGAAGATACATAGATCCTACTGATATAAAAGGTACAATTAGGCTAAGTTAAAACTATTCGAATAATCGAATAGTTCTAACTTAAGGAGTTTAGACTTAGTCTTTGCTTACGACTATAAAGTCGTTAGCAAAGACTATTAGATGCTATACACAATAAAATTATTGAACTTCATTTAAAACATTTATTCCTTTAAAAAATACCTTATATACAAACACTCGCTTTGGCGCCCAATTTTTTCGACTTGCTAATATTTCAACCATCTATTTTGAATGTTCATAGCTGTGACCAAAATTCATGGTACCTAATATTTTCACGATTTTGTTGCGTCTTATAAAAAGTTCATATCTTTTGGCCTTTTTGCGTTATAACTTTTCTACTTTCCAGTTGCCTTAATCGTGCAGACATAATAAAAGTATTTGACGGACGTACCTCGTCGTCCCCGGTCCTCGCCTTGCTATGTAATGAAGTCGTAGGTAAGATATTCTTTGAATTTCTAGCAAGAATACTGAAATTCAATAAAGTCTTCCACTTAAGGAAAACGGTGGGTATGTTTTTTGCATATTTATTTGGCTGTCGCTTTTGATAAAAGTGTTTATCAAAAATGGGTCCGGAATACATTCTTTGAACACTTGACGAAACTAGGAATTTTAGTTCTGGACGTATTGAAGGAAGTCAGTTGTTATGTTCAAAAGAGGTTATTAGTAAAGACTAATAATACGATATATTCAATGTGTTTGCGTCTAAACACACTATGCCGAAGTTACGCGGCCGAAGTGCTGCAGCGGATTTTACTTTCCGATGTATTTGGCTGATATGACACACCATAAGTGCCAAACTTACGCTGATGCTACGAACTACGCTTGTGCTTTACTACGAGAAAAATTGCCGCTGAACTTACGCCCGACCTAAGTTACGATGTACGCTATAACGCAACGTAATTTAGGTATCATGTGTCTTCAGTAATTCAAATAGCATTGCAGTCGTAATTATTGCGAACTTCGGTCGCGTAACTTCGGCATAGTGTGTTCAGACACTAAAGGCGTTCTATGTACAACCAGACCTATGAATAGCCCTATAAAAGTTTAGGCTTAGGCTTTGTAGTTCTATTACAAATATATTATTGAACTATTATTAAAATGTACAAAGAAATTAAAAAATCAGCACCAATTTGTCTTTTGCTGTTTAAGATTACACAGGCTGACTATGATGTAACACCTCAGCTGGAGACATAGGCCTCCGTTAAGGCTCTCTATATAAATCGTGAACTACATATTGTATAATAAATGTTATTTTCTGTTCAATACATACATACATACATAGTCTCACGCCTATAACCCCGAAGAGGTAGGCAGAGGTGTATTTCTACACCCACTTTTCGCCAGATATACTTTAGTCCCACGTAATAAGGGGTGAGCCTATTGCCGTACCGGGCACATTTTCAGACTCCGTCCTGCTACTGAGAATTTCGTGACAGAAAAACCCAATAACACTGCCCGACCCAGGAATCGAACTCGGGACCTCCCGATCCCACGCGCACATTTATGCCGCGAGACCAACGAGGCAGTCGTAAAGGGTTTGATGTCGAGTTTTCCGTCTCTACGCAAAGATGGTATTTGCATCGTGTTATCCCTTAGTCGCCTCTTACGACACCCACGGGAAGATAGGGGGTGGTGACACTTGTATTCTATGCCGTCAACCACACGGCACTGTTTCTGTTCAATATAACATATAATTTCATATTGATATGCGGGTGATGAAGGTTTCTATAATTGAATTAAATGTTTGGAACTACAGATTAATTTGGCGGACCACAAGAATAAAATTATGCCTATATATTTAATAGTGCAAAAATAAAGTGTGAAATCATATTAATCCCCTGGGTAAAGCGTACGCAGCCCTTTATAAGACATAATTAATCCTGAAGATTAACCCTAATAAATCGCACTTATTTTAAACCCTTGAGTTTTAATATGGAAACCGAAATACTTACAATTAGAGATCTAGTCAATGTGTATTTATTTATATAAAAATAATATTGACATGAGATTGTTTAGATTTTGAACCAAGGATTTTATTTTACAAAATAAGCAGATATAAATGTATGCAAATACAATTCTTACCTGGATAAAATGAGGTTTATTTTTAAGTAGCCAATTTATGATTAGTCGACGCCAAGCGTATGAGTAAAAATGTACGAAAGCGTTGCTCTAGCAATCCGTTCTTATTTATTTATGCTTTATTGTACACCAGAAATATTACATAAGACATCATACAATATAAGCGAAGTACAATGGGCGGCCTTATCGCTTATAGCGATCTCTACCAGGCAACCTTTGGATGGAAATATTATTGGTCGGAAAATAGTGGTAGTTGTAGGTGTAACAGTCATAATACTTATAATATATAGATATCTCTAAACACATACATATATACCTATTCATATACTCTACTCTATATACCTACCTACATACAAATACATACAGGGTGTAAAAAGACCCTTAACGAAAACTAAAACCCCATATAGAACCAATTATTACGATAATTTTTTACTTCGGCACCATACCTGGGAAATTACTGGTTCAGGAGATATTGAGGCTCAAAGTCACGATTTTTTTTTCGAATTATTCCAAAATCGTGTTTAGAGTGATAAATGTACACTTTCTGCCAAATAAACATAAACAAAATTTTCAATATTTCCCTAAAATAAACGGGTTTAAAATTCCCGACGCGTAGTGGATGCGTACCAGCAATCAGCTGCGAGGTCATTCGCCTCGGCCGCGCGACCACGTGATCATAAACTGCCGCCACCGCGGCGCACGGTGTAGGTATACGGCCGGCGTAGGTACGATGTCTGCAAGTGCACGCTATACATTGCTGGTAATAAAAGTTGTAAATTTTTTTAAGCTTAAATTTTTTTTTTGTTTCCCAGGTATTATTTTCGCGTAGTATGACTTGGCATGATGTGCAAAACAAGTAGACTTCGGCTTGGTGATGGGTCTTGTGACACCCTGTATATACATATACAAACATACAAATACATATATACATAAGCATACAAAACATAAATATATAAAGGACATAATTATACACACATGAACTATAGCAGTGCCTCAATTATAGAATATTTTAGAATGGACTGTAAACTATAATTAAAGATAATATTCCTTCACTAAGGATTTAAATTTAGCTACCGTCTTAGCTTGCCTAATGTGCAGCGGTAATTTATTCCACAAGCGAACGGCAGTTACGGTGAAGGAATTGTCATAAAAAGCCGTGGAATGTACCGACATTTTAAGCCTCAAATTTTCTGATGACCTTAAATATCTATTATGTGTATCATGAAGGAACTCAAATCTTCCTTTAAGATAGGAGGGAGTTGAAGGGTTTAACAGTATATTGTACAGTAAAGTGAGAATGTGAGCATTCCGGCGATATCGAATTGGTAACCACTTTAGCTGTGTTCGAAATTGTGAAACATGGTCGTATCTGCGCAAACCAAATACGAATTGTATACAGACATTTTGAATTCATTCAAGCATATCTAGCTGGTTTTCGGCGAGGTCTTGATAGCTGACATCTGCATAATCAATAATGGGTAACAGAAGAGACTTAGCGAGCGCAATTTTAGTAGCAGTGGGCAGAAAGTTTCTTAGTCGCCTCAGTGAACCAACTGAAGCAAACACCTTACGACTCACTTCTTGTATCTGCGGTCCCCAAGTAAGAGTAGAGTCGATAGTGAGACCCAGATTTTTTACTTTATCTTGTAAAGGGATAATCGTGCCATCAAACATTATATGAGGGAGTAGTGACCACTAAATTTTACTTTTCATTCTAGAGCTACCAATAACAATGATTTGAGTTTTGGTGGGATTAAGTTTAAGCCCAAAAGACTTGCTCCACTTGCTGATTAGTGCCAAATCACTGTTAATGATATCTAAAGAATGTGACATCTGCGACAGTGTTGACTGCGTGTATATCTGGAGATCATCTGCATAAAGATCTTTTTCCTTGTTTTTATAGATAGCCGTATTTAAGCGCCCATTCAAGCGTCCAGCATAGCATAATTGAAAATCGCGCAAATCTTTTTAAGTGGGTTTTTCGATTTATTGAAATGACACTTCCTTTGTGTTATTTGTTACTTAATTAACTCACGTAAATGTTAAATGAACATTGAAATTGCAAAGATTATTTGTATTTTAATGGTATTTTCTTGTATTCATGCCATCGCATCACTTTCATTGGATTTTTTAGTAATTGAACGGTGTTTTAATTATAAAAAGTAGCAGGAAAATGTATATTATTATGTTAAAAATATTTAAAGTACATAATAATATAAATTTCTTCCGTCTACAAAATAAGACAGAAATTTTAAAAGCCTGCAGAAGATTAAACACACTTTGGATTACTTATATTTATTTTGAGAAAACACAATCCGTATTGACCATAATTGGCAATAAATTTTGTATACAAAGTGCTTTAAAGATAGTGTTCAAATACACTATGGACCTATAACCTATGGTTCAAATGTTGAACGGTGTACTGAATAACTTGTGGGTGTACTTATCGCTTATTTAAATAAGTTTCACGTAGAACTTAAAAGTGATTGGTGGTCTGATTGTTTGGAAGACCCGTTAAAAAAGATTTGTTTAATTTGTACACATAGAGGGTACAAATTAAAGTAAATAAATCTTTTATAATTAACTTAGGTGTAACCTATCTACCAGATTATTTGCCTGTAAGTATTGTAGATGATTTCTTTAAAGAATGCAGCTCTATAATAGATGACTCTTCCGCTAACATGATATGTATTTTAGGTGACTTCAACTTGGGAAATATCAAGTGGTCTACAAAATCAAGATGTCCTATTAATTGTAAATGTGAAGAAGCTAAATTATTAAATAACTTATTCGACGTGACTTACTTTCTCAACTTAATTACATTGCTTACAGTAATGGCAGAGTACTCGATCTGGTCATCTCTGATTTGCCAGAATTAATTCAAATTTTGCCTGCTCCACCTATAAGCCGTCAGAATACACACAGCAGTAGTTCGCAGAATGATTTCAAATGGTGGGTCCATTTGAAATCATTCTGCGAACTACTGCTCCCAGTTTGACACAAAGTGCCACCATCAAAAAATTATGCCATCAAAAAATAAATTACGATGGTTGTGTCAAAGATATTGATACAGTAGATTGGTCCCAACGAGCTCTAAGTTTAGGATGTAATGACTTTGTCCAATTTTTCTATAATACGATTCATGAGATTATAGAGAAACATACTCCAAAAACCAAAGCCTCTAAAAGTAATAACCCAATAGGGTTCAGTAAAAATCTAATCACATTGTTTAAACATAAAACTAAAGCTCACTCTAGATTTAAACGTTACGGAAATCACAGGGATTATGACTAATTCTCTATACTAAGAGCAAAATCCAAGAGAATCGCGCGTTTATGTTTTAAAACTTACATTGAGCAAATCGAAGATGAACATAGGCTCAATGTTAAGGCTTTTTGGCGCTAAACAAAGAGCAAACGCGTGACAAACAATTACCCTAGCGTTATGTTTTAGGAAGATAAAAGAGGTGAATTGGGCGGTGATATAGTCAATCTTTTTGCAGACTACTTCTCATCCGTTTACTGTTCTAGCTCTATAAACAAAAATTATACTCCTACTTTCCCAACATTCAACCATACTATCGGTGAACTCTGTATCCTAAACGATGACTTACTTAAAGACTGCAAGGTGTTGATCTGACGAAAGGCGGCGGGTTTGACGGCATTCAACCAATCTTTATTCGACTTTGTACAACTGCACTGGTAACACCTGTTCACATAATATATGAGAAATCGTAAAATATTTCCTGAACTTTGGAAAATCGCGAAAATAACACCAATTTACAAATCCTTAATTCTTTATTGTACACACAAAAAAACAAATACATACATGAAAAGACTAAAAAATAAACTTATAAATCATACATATGTACAAAGGCGAGCTTAACTCAACACTGAGTTTTCTACCAGCAAACCTTTGAGACTAGAGATTCGATGTGAGAGGTAAGCGTAATCTGGCAATAAAAGTGACGTTTCTAACTACCGTCCTATCTGCATTCTTAACTGGTTTGCCAAAATATTTGAGAGTTATGCGTATGATCATATTTATCATCACATAAAGCACCAACTAAGTCCTCTACAGTACGGGTTTATGACTGGCAGATCAACTGTCACAAACCTCTTATTTATTTATTTAAACTTTATGCACAATACACGATGTAAGTACAATGGCGGACTTAATGCCATCGAAGCATTTTCTCCCAGTCAACCATAGGGTGATACAGAGATAATTGTGGTAGGTGTACAAATTAGTTTAAGGAGCTTAATATTTGTATATGACAAGTAACATAAATATGATAATATACAATACATACATATTTTATACAATATGGCTACATATATACATTCAAGATAAATATATATTTAAATCATATATATAATCACCTATATATAAATATACATAATATATATATACATATACAGTTTTGTTGATGTGAAAAATTATGATGATTGTGCCAATAAGTCTTTGCGAATATGCTCGCGTGCCTTAACCTTGAACGTCCAACGATTAGCAGCCATCCTGATCTCCAGAGGCAGGGAATTCCAAAAATGAACTGATTGCACAGGGAAGGAAGAGTGGACAAGGCCAGACGTGTGAGAAGGGCATGAAAGTAAGAGATTGTTAGAAAAGGGAAGATCTTTTGAATGAATCGAGCTTAAGAATTGAATATTAGACATTAAGTATACGGGAGGACTTGGAGAATGAAGAAGAGAAAAAAGAGTCGTGAGAGTGCGCAACCTTCGGCGCTGACGAATGGGCTACCAGCGAAGTTCGGAACGAAAATCAGACACATGGTCATACTTGCGAAGATTAAAAATAAATCGAATGCTACACAAGTTATTTATGTATTGTGACGCATTCAACTACAGAATGCAAGTAGATTCTATCCACACAGATTTTTCAAAGGCATTCGATTGCGTCAGTCGCTCTGTGTTATTAGTGAAAACACAACATTTCGGAATCCACGGCAACTTGTACAGGTAGCTTTCTTCTTATTTATTAAACCGAACACTGTTGGTGACACTTAGCGGGTATGAATCTGTTCCTTTTTCGGCTAAAACCGGAGTTCCGCAAGAATCTAACTTGGGCCCCCTCCTATTTCTGCTAATTATCAATCATCTGTTACAAGAGCTTAAAAGTGAATGTTTGGCATATGCAGATGATTTAAAAATCTTTAGACGCATTTCTGACCACCGTGATTGCGAATATCTTCAGTCCGATATAAATACTATTGTCGACTGGTGTGACAGAAACTCTATGTCCCTAAATATTAAGAAATGCCAAGTGATTTAATTTACGAAAAGCAAAAATAAGCATATTATATTAAAGATATTGCCCTAGAGAGGGTTAATATGGTTCGTGATTAAGGAGTAATTTTCGACTGTACAATGTCTTTCGGGCCTCATTACGACCACATCTACGCCAAAGCAAACCGTATGTTGTCTTTTATACTTCGTAATGCGAGACTTTTATAAAAGCTAGCTCTTTAATGACTTTGTATTACTGTTTGGTTCGTAGCATATTAGAATACTGCTCCTCTGTATGGTTGCCTATCTATGGGACCCATATAAATCGAATTGAGGCAGTACAAATGTGATTTGTTAGAGCGCTGTGTTCAAAGTTAGGCTTAAGACGTAAGATAAAAGAGTACAACGATCGACTTCAGGAGTTCAAAATGATAACTATTGAGCAAAGGAGATGGATGAGTGACTTGTGTACACTTTTCAAAATTGTAAATGGCTTATCGGACACACAACTCGTCGAAAAATTGAAATTCAAAACGCCACTGCGATCTGTACGCACATCAGAACTTTTTGTATAATACAATCTAGCAACAATAATGTTTCACGCAATAACCAAATATCTAGAATGTGTAGTCAATATAACCGTATATGCTCTCAAATAGATATTTTCAATGATAGTTTGAATATATTTAAAAGCTCTCTTCTCAAAAACAATATGTACAAACCTTTTAGATCTTAAGCATTTTATTTCTGCCAATTAGTAAATACTGTGATTTTTAAATCCAATTAACTGTGTTTCGTAACCATATCTCACTAATATCTATGTGTCCAATCATATATTACCTATATCTGCTTATTCATTACTGTTCATCGTTTAACTGAAGCTCTGTTATGAAATTTGCAAACGATGTGTATAGTTTTAAGTGGAATGCAGATTTGAAGCTGTACCGTGTACAATTTATTACTATCTGATTACCGATCTATTGTCTGTAACTATACATAAAAAAAATAAGCAAAAGTCTATAAACTAGGGCAACTTACGAACGTGAGGGGTTGTATGATTGACTTATAATTACAACACTGTGTTTTTAGGAAATTTTTGCTGCGAGAAAAATATAACGCAGCATAAATTTGTTAATCGTGCATTAATGAAATAAAAATTCAAATTTTACATAAATTGTAAATTATAACCAGTCAAAATTTTACACAGGTTACGAGATACTATCAACCGGCCCAGATTTGTTGGTCCATTTTACAGCTAACTCTAACATACCGGGTCAAGGCTTCAAGGCGAGCTACCAGTTCCAAATGGACGACAACCCTAATTCAGGTTTAGTAAGCATGTCATAGTTTTAAATTTTATTTCACAAACGTACGAGTTGGGTATTTTGTGTATATTGGACAAAATAATATAACGTATTCAGTGGTTTATCCGGGTTATGCTACAAGCAAGATTGGATTTTATGTTTAGGTGTGTACCTACGTGTATTTTTAACTAACACTAAAATATTTGTAATAAGTAAATTAGTATTTTAGGATGGGATGTTATGAAATATTTCATTTTATGTCTTGAATTTTATTTTATTTTCATTGTAAGCTGAAATCATCAATTTTAAATTAGTCACGGTCAACCTCAAAATAAGACTTGGATGTGCAACCAATGATTTGTTGCGTGAGTTTTATTATAATAATGCGAGATTATAACCATGGCTGAAAGATCACTTATACAGTCGATTATATAGCTTGCATAATCAACTCAGGCGATTATAATAACGAAGTAAGAGGTAATAAAATAAATGAGACTTATAAGTGAGTGAGTTAGAAATCAATCCTATCAACTTACATGATAACACTTTACATTTGAAAGTAATAAGTGATTCCTATATCAATGAAAATAACTTTTCTCATTTACAGGATATTAAGCTTTCATATCGTTAGGACTAATTACTAAAGCTGTTATGACATAACTGAAAAATAGGTACATCCAATAATATTCAAATAATTTCAGCAGAACTAGACATTTTATCAATAAAATATATTAATTGTCATCTGAGAGCAAATTTGCTACATTAAGCGACAGTCCCTCTGATTTCCCAATGGAACAACATCACCTAAATAGTTTCAAAGTAAGAGCGATGAAATTAATGTTCTGTGGTCTCTAGATCAAAATAGTTCGGTCGACCGTTTACTCTAGGTATAAAAGGCAATACAGAATTTGTTCAAATGGGAACTTAATAGTTTTAATCAATCAGCAAACGATCTTGTTGTTTGGAAAGTTGGAAATTAATTTCATTTGGTCCAATAGACTAACAATTTTCGCTATCAAATAGACGTAACGCAAACAAATAGCAAAATATAGGAGTGAGTCTAACATTTTTCATATGAATACCATTATTATCAATTTACGCACAATCTAAGCCCATTCAATGCATCATTATTCTCTTTAGAAATATTAACCTCTGATCTTCTAAATATTGAGGGTAGAAAGCAAAAACCTTTTATTGTCAGCTAATTTAATTTTCATGGCGGTAAAATGGAACAATTATCTTTTCCCAGATGGAGATATTAATAAGAAAGCAAGTACGGAGGGAATATCCGGCTTAGGACCGGCTGTAAGTACGGCAAGTAAGTATTGAAATAATGCCAACATTTAAAAACACTGGCCCAGCGTTTTCTTAGGAAAATCACCTCATATATTAAAATTGGAGAGCCATTTTTACGCAAAAATTGCCTAGGGAGGTTATTTTTTGCAGTTTACCTTGCTGAATATCTGTAAAGATTAGGGAATTGCCGGTTTTGTCTATAGTACATAATCGAATACGTAAATCATTAGTTTATAGTAAGTATAACTTTTTATACTGTTGTGTTATTTAAACATTTTTGAAGAGCTTCTCTCAGTCTCTTTGCTACAATTTTTATTACAATGCTATCTTATTAATTTCTTTTTATCTCTCAGGATACGTTGCTTTCAAAATAACGCCGTTCAAATTCGACTTTTTCTGTACCAAAAATTGGAATGATGTTGTGGCATGAATTTTTAAACGGAATATCTGAAATAAGTATTCGGAATATCTGAGTGCCGGTAGCGATAGACTATAGACTTACTCGAGAATTTTTCAAGGAAATTTAATCATCATCATCCTATATATCCTAGTTATCCCATTAAGATCCAGGAGTCCGCTTTCTAGACTAACCGGATTGGACTGAATATTAGCTTTATTTCTTTTATGGAAATAGAAAAGGCTGCTTTTGTTAAGAGACAGTTCCTCTGATTGACCTTTTAAATATTTTAAGCAAAACATTAAACTGAATTGAGTAGTCTAAATACTAGTTACATACAATTCTATTGCTTCATAAATTCGACAATTGCAGCATGTTGGTGCTGTTCTGTAAGGAAAAAAATATTGAAAGTTTCTTATTCTGAGGGGGTAAAATAACTGGTGAACGTTTGCATGAACGTCCGTTGTCCTCCAAGTAAGAAATACTATGCACCTGCTACGGGTTACAAATTATAAATAACAATTTATTCCGGAAGTTTTCGAAATGTTAACCATATCGCTTGAGGGGAGGAATGAAAAGTAAGACATGAAAATATCATAATTGATGTTCATATTTAAATAAGGTACATTTTTTAACATAATATAAAGTTGAAAAAATATTATAACCTAGATGTTCAACGGTGTTAAAACCTTGTTATTTTTTTCATTATTCAAAAGACAATAGACAAAATCTGTGTCTGAACAATAATGTTACCCCGCGGGTTCGATTCCGACATAGATTTTAGAAGACGTGTACTATTAATTAGATGTACAATTCACAAAAATTTACGCCTTATATTACTCCTAGTATCCTTGCATGCATTTCAAAGAAAGTCAACTAAATACAATATGATTCAAAAGATAATAACAAAAACGTAGTACTTTCGCCGTGAGTAGTAATATCGACACGTTTGTCACTTGCATAGATACCGTAAGTCTTCCAAATGTTAAGTAGGTATTTTCATACCTACACAGATACTGCTACTCGTCAAAGCCTCTGTACAGATGTGGCAAAGCCGACGCGCGTTTTTAAATCGCGCATAAGTCAAAATTGTAAGCAAATTGTAAGCCGCGACAATCACCGCGTTCAGAAAAAATAAAATCGTGATTTGACGCATTTCCGCGCGTGAAATAATGTGACTATCTGAACACAGTTATACCAATTTCAGTTATACCAATTTCATCACCAGCTGATTTAGATCGGCTTAACAGCGCTGCTAGCTTTGGCGTCAGAACTTTGATATTAGTATCTCGCATAGCCGAGCGTGTACCTATGCGTTCTAAGCTTTTGTTTGGATTCGAGAAATGTGGTTTCATACTATAGCCGATGTCGCTTGCTTGTTTAGTTAGTTAGACTTAGTTTAGTGTAACTCAACCCTTACACCGTTGACGTTCGTCATACTACATTGTCTAAGCGACGTTGCTACTAAGGATGTAGACGTCAAAGTAGCCGGAATTCCATCAATGTATTCGTGGCGTATAATTTCGCAACGTTTACGTGAAAAGCATGCGTGTGTCTTTGAGACTATATTTCTTACCCTATCTTATAAGTACATTTTTTAATATATCATTCAGATTTTCTTCATTCAGATTTAAATTATAGGAGAATCAATCGTTTTCTTAAATCAAAAGATTAAAACTACATATGTAACGAATATTTCACCAAATATTACTAGGTTTTTATCATCACATCAGCCTTTAATTGTCCACTGCTGGACCAGGCCTCACCTTTGAAAGCAGGAATTGGCCTGCTATATCTCGCTGGCCAAACGGGTTGGTATAGGGTTTGTATCAGGTTTTCCTTCTCTTGCAGTGTTGTTCTCTACATAATATGCTCCCTCTGTCGGCTCTTACGACACCCATGAGATGATATGGGGTGGTGACATTTCGTATTCTTAATCTGTCACCACACGGACAAGGTTCTTATACCGGTACTGATATGAGTTTACGGTCCAAAATCATATTTTATATGAAGTACTGTTTGTCGTGACTGGGTATTTTGGGAAATACAGTTTAATAATCCCTTGCATTTATGATGATGTATGATAAACCATCACGCATCTTGCCAAAGATTCAAAACAACCACCGCAAACTAAATTTTAAAGACGTTTTCCTTAATTGATCCATACGTCTCACTCGCAATGATAACTATATGCGGAGCTGAGACGTGCATTGCGGTTAGTCCACTAATGCAAGCTTGATAAGCGAGCTATGAAGAAAACTACACTCGAATTATTTCAAGGATAGAATCCTGAACTATATTCAGGTACAGTTTGACCAAATATAAATCAATTTGAGTTCATCTCAGTATTACACTGATATGCTATTATAATATAACTAGTCATCGTCTTTGCCTTATCCTGGTTGCACTCAAACCTTTTTTGTTTGACTAGTAGCTGAATTCCATGGTTTGCTTGCTAGTCAAACAACTTTGACGGACCAGACTAACTAGCTTCATGGAGCGCAGTGCTAAAATAACTATTTGCTAACAAGTCTTGGCTAACAAGACGGCGTTTGAGTGTTTTACATACATACATAGACTCACGCCTGTTTCCCGGAGGGGGATTTAACTCTTCTCTTAATATCTTCTACATTCTTACCATCTCTTGTAAACAGCGTACCTAAATATACAAACTCATTCACTTGTTCCACTCGCTGTCTATCGATCAAAACATTACAAGCCGTAACGCATTCCTCCTTACATTCACTTTCATTCCTTTCCTCTCTAACGCACCATGCATGATTATTACCATCTCCTGCAACTCCTCCGCTGAAGACGCAAGTATTACCTGATCACCAGCATAAAGGAAGCATTTGACGAGTAACCCATTCATCCTTAATCCACAATCACTATGTTTCAAATCTTGCAAACAACTGTCCATGAAGAGGTTAAACAGCCACGGCGACGCTATACATTCCTGTCTAACCTTTCCCGATGGTAAACCAGTCAGTGTATGCCCCGTTTATCGTCACACAAGCTCTAGAATCCTCAGAAAAGGATTTCAGAGCTCGAATGAGGCTGCTGTCTACCCTATTCATTGACAGCACCGACAACATTTCATTCCTCACTACTTTATCGTAGGCCTTTTCCAAACCCACGAATGCGCAATAGACCTTTTGACCTTTGGCCAAAAATTTTTCGGCTATGCTTCGCAAGGAAAAAACCTGATCCGTACATCCCATACCGTTTCAAAATCCCGCTTGTACATCCCATATTTTATTGTCGGTTACTTCCATAACTCTTTCAATAATTACCTTTGCATACAATTTGCCAAAAATGCTGAGAAGGCTAATGCCGCTATAGTTCTTGCAGTCTTGTTACGAGACTTTTCACTTATAAAAAGGCACAACTACAGCTGTAGCCCAGTCGTCAGGTACTCGGCCGGTGCTCCAGCACAAGTTAAATAAGCGTTGCAGCTGACCAACTATGATGCCCTGTCCAGCCTTCAGCATTTCAACTGTAATCCTATCATATACTGCAGCCTTACCTAATTTCATTCTTCCCAGCGCCATCACAATCTCATCCACACCAATATCGCTTTCATCATTGCTATGATTACCATTCATTTCGTCGATCGATGTCTCTATCGCCGTTCTTTCAAATAAACCTTCAAAATACTCCTTCGATCCCTTCAGCACGAATGATTCACCATTCATTATCTTTCCATTCTTGTCTCTGATTGACGTGTATTTTGAGGATTGAGTTTTTCCTCGAACTGCACGAACGGATTTCCAGAAAAACTTTTTTTGTTTCTCCGGAAATCTTCAGATAGTCTGCTATCAAACTCATCTTTCTTTTCCTCTTTTTTCCTTTTAACAATTTCCTTCACAATTCTTTTTGACCGAACAAACTCCTTTCTTGCTTCATCTATGTCATCACTCGTTGCCTTTCCCATTTTTTCATTTGCTCTGGCAGCCAACCAATCTAACCAAGCTTTCTTCTTCTCTGACACTGCTGATTGTACATCTTTGTCCCACCATGTATTCTTAACCTTTCGTATTTTCCTTCTCTTGATCACACCACCTACTTCAGACGCTACACATACTATCTCTTCTTTAAAAGATTGCCATAATTTTTCCATATCATTTATGCCATCGAACCTCTTAAATTTTGCTTTCAATCTTCGCTTATACACATTTTTCAGATTTTCTACTTTTGTTCTTTCCAAGACCTTATTTTCATTATGTTCTCGGTGTTGCCATCCGTTAAAGAGTCCACTTATCCGGCTCATCACCAAGAATTGGTCTGTGTGGATGCCGATCTCTCGATACACCATTGTATCTAACACATTCTTTCTCAAAAGTTCATCTACAATTACAAAATCAATCATGCTTTTCCTAACATTTTTAGCCTCACGCGTATACATGTGTATCCTTTTGTGATCAAACATGGTATTTGTTACACAAAGGCTCCACTCTAAACAAACCTCAAGCAATACTTTTCCGTTTTCATTCACACTCTCATCACCAAATCCACGTAAAACCCTTTCAAATCCATCTCGTTTTACTTTCACCCAGCCATTGAAATCACCTAACAAGATCAATCTTTCGTTATCCTTACATTTCCTCAAAATCGCTTTTAAATTCTCCCAAAATTCCTGCCTTTCGTCTTGATCTCGCTGTAACATACCTGCTACTATATTGACCGGGGCGTAAACCCCTACAATAAAGAGACGAGTAAGTCCTACTTTCATTCTCATCCACAATAGTCTAGCATTTACACATTCAAATTCCTTAACGCACTCATTCATTCGCGCAGACACTATTAAACCAACTCCCTTGCAGGCTCTGGTGGTACTGTCTACCCCAGACCAATAAGCCGTGTAGCTGTCATGCTTGGTGAGACCACGGCCTTTCCTTTTTGTCTCATTCACACAAACAACATCAATCTTTCTATTATCCATCATCTGGGATACTTCATTCAATTTGCAAAAATTTGATTTGTGTTTTGAGTTAGCTAATTACTTTCCACGACTTATTTCATCATATTATTATGTCCTAAACTTTTATATGGGTAGTTGGGTTCTCTTATGTGTATACTGGTACAAAAACATTCGTAGGTATTAGGTATTCGAGGCAAAAACTAGCAAATGAACAATATGTACGTTCCATTCAAAACATACTCTGACCTCCATATTCACGCATTTCACTTTACTAAGGGTATAGTAAATAAACCTTGTATCGTGGGACTTGTGCAAACATCACAATCACGGGTCCGATAAACCCATACCTGAAACAACATTGTGTGGCCCTAACAAATTTATCGACGGCTAATGAAGTGGCTACTTTACAAAAACACCGAAGTTAAATAAATTTGAACTGAGACACAAAATTTAATTATACATTTTTCTACTAAAACTGCACAGGTATATACGTCTATAATTATTATGGGTATAAATTCTTATGATTTTAATGTAATAATATCGTTAACAGATGTTTTGAGGGTTTTGGGATAACTTGTTAAGCAATTTTGAGGTATTTGGCGTATCCTCAATTAATAGCCGTGTGGTTGACGGCATAGAATACAAGTGTCACCACCCCATATCTTCCCGTGGGTGTCGTAAGAGGCGACTAAGGGATAATACGATGCAAATACCATCTTTGTGCGTAGAGACGGAAAACTCGACATCAAACCCTATACGACTGCCTCGTTGGTCTCGCGGCATAAATGTGCGCGTGGGATCGGGAGGTCCCGGGTTCGATTCCTGGGCCGGGCAGTGTTACTGGGTTTTACTGTCACAATATTCTCAGTAGCAGCACGGAGTCTGGAAATGTGCCCGGTACGGCAATAGGCTCGCCCCTTATTACGTGGGACTAAAGTATATCTGGCGAAAAGTGGGTGTAGAAATACACCTCTGCCTACCCCTTCGGGGATAAAAGGCGTGACGATACTCAATTAATTATGACATTAAAATCACTGCCACGATATAAATGTTAAACATTGCTTCTTTTCTGATTTACTTTGATGGTGTACAGCAATGGGCTCTTTGAATGTTAATTTGGGTAATATGAGTTTTAGTATTACAAATGATTTTAAAAGGAATGCTGGTAACATTGTTTTTAATATAAAATAATAAAATAGCACAATGGAAGGAAGATAAGAGGAAGCGCGTGAGGTTTGTAAGGATAGGAGCAAGTAGCGTTCTGTTGTTTCTGCCTACCCCGACGGGAAAAAGGCGTGAGTATATGTATGTATGTACGTATAATCGCACAATTGTTTGCTTCAAATAAGTACGTTTGAAAAACATCTCACGGACACAAATGGCCGCCGATAACAATCGTAAAACTGGATCGCCACTACGACCGAGAAATAAGTGAAAATAGAGTAGCTAAACGAATACAATGCAAGGTTCATTTGGTCTTAATATTACCCCTAGTACGTGTTTAGAATGTTTACGAATGCGATGAGAACTCTTACCCTTTCAGTACTTAACCTCAGAAGGCCAATTCTCGTCATTTATATGTCATCGACACTGTATTTTGAACGAAATGAAATTAGATTTTGAAGTTTGACTGCACGGTTGGCGTAGTGGTTTAAGCAGCCGCCTTGCGGCTTGACACTGCGCCGAAGTGTCGTGCGTTCGATCCCCACACGAGACAACACTTTGTGTGATTCATAAATTGTTGTTTCGAGTCTGGGTGTTCATTGTGTCCGTTAGTTGTCTGTTTGTAAAGTCCCCCGTGACACAGGATTTAGTCCTATTGCGGGAGTTGTCTTTATAAGAGATTAAAAGAGAGAAGTGACTCACAATCGGTATTTTTCTAATTTCTGTCATTGTCGTCGAATTTCTACGTTGACACATAGTTTCTAGTCGCACTATCATGTAAAATAGCAGTTAATTTAGGAAAATACCAATTATGACATAAGTATGACACTGACACTAAAACGAATCTGAATTTTCAACACATATATGTAATTACGAGAATTGGCCCTCAGAGTGCTAATGGTATTTATTAAAGACGGCAGTAAAAAAGTTTGAAGTTTAAATAGATGCGGCATTTTTAGTTATTCACCGAGACGGACATTACAGCTGTTATAAATATCAAACAAAAAATTAAATGTTTAGCATGATAATGTTATGCATTGTTACATTATCATAAACTCTTACTCAATATTTATGAATTTATTAATTATTATGTATATTATTTTATTTATCACTATAGAAATCTGAGAGATTCCTTCGTTACCTACGCTTAGTAAGAGAGTGCCAATCGCTGGTTTCCAATATATTGAAATAACACTTAATACATTCAATTGCCAAGAAATTTCGACGAAGTAGTGACAACTAGCGGCAATTTTTTGTTTACAAAGGGCGCAAGTGTTAAGACGGCAAATAGATATATCTTCTGATCCTTGTTCAGCATCAAGCCGAATACTTGCGACACTAATACTTGTGTTCTTGATATATAGTGGTACACGGTACACGGTAAAATCCATATCATATATACCAGAGTCAGAATTGACCCTTAAGTATAAAATCTATTGAATACTGATACAACACTCTTATTCCAGCATCGTCCTGTCACCAAGTATTCAACAGTGACAAAAGCAAGACGGGTAAACTGACGTCACCACTGTATCCAGCGCCGTATTCTTAGAAAACGCAGTGTCATTACGACTTCTTGGCGAGAGGGAGAGAACGACTGAGGCTGGTGTTCGAAAACTTCAGCTTGCAGTGAATATCGGAGCATATAATTGAGTGAGTATTAACGTAATAGCTTTATTAATGGTCGTACCAATTTTATGTTGTAGATGCTTTATATAAACCAACTATTACTCAGTGATAATAATAGCTAATCTTGAGGGCATTTTTAAGCAATGCATAGTCCTTAAATCAACTTGGTAAGTTGCTCTACACTACTAATAGGTATATGAGTAGAGTTATTCCAAATCAAAGATTTGTGGCATTGAAGTTATTTCAGTACTTTGTAATTTAGTCAACGTAATTTATTTTCTTTACGTTGGAAACCGATATTACGGGCGGCATATTCTTGTTCTTATAACGCCTTTTGCGGCAGACAGTGCCTATCGCCAACCTAATACTACTGTGGTATCCGTTCCTGAGTTTTGTAGCTACGGGATTCATGGTGTTGCTGCGATCTCACATAGCATAAAATAATAACAAATTTGACTCGTTAAAATCAAACTGATCATGAAATAAGTTAAATTAATTCAAATAATTAGTTCAATTAAATGTGACTCATTAAGGCATTTTCGCATTGGCTATTTTAATTGAAAGTTTATTAGTGTAATTACTTAATAATAATAAACTTTATTCAATAAAATAAACGTCATATGTTACATAGGAATGTATTACATTAAAAATAATTAAATTTTATTATAATGTCTGTGATAAGTGCTTTTGTTAAATTGCGGTACATTAATACGTAGGTACTTTATTTATAACGGTAATACATTATATTTGGTAAATATAGCTATTTTAGTGTTTTCCTGAACTAGGCTGAAACACCTGTTTTTCAGGAAAAATTTAAAATAATAATATTATGTTCTTACAAAATACTGATTTATTAGCAATTAATCCCTCGCCTCTCATTTAGCCAAATTGTACAAAAAAATATTTGACAAAATATAAATTTCAATTATTTTATTGGAGCATCAATACTATACATAATAAATAATATATATACATTGAATTATTTAAGATATTCTAGAAATTAATCACGTCAAGCTTTATGCTTGGTGTGAATATGAAGGGCAGAAACCAAAAATTGCAATACCTAATTAGATAAAAAAATCATAAGCTTAAACTCTCTTTAACTTCATCAGAACTTTGATATTAGATTAATTTCAAATAATCATATATTACTGTATTGGTTATGTTCTAGTCTGCAACATAAACAAGATAATCACGAAATAAAAATAACCTAATACAACCAGCTTACCTCTCTACACCGCATACATGAACATACAAATGATATCGACTAAGCAAATTCACTTTGTTACAGTTGCGAGAGTATGGATTCTCTCGACGTATTTTTATATGTAGATGGCCGTCTAGAAAAGATGGCATCATTTTGCGGGAACGATATACCGAAGCCAATAATGTCGAATGGACCCAAGTTATCTCTTAAATTCCGTGGAATATACTCATCGAGACATGCTAGAGGGTTTAAGATATCATATTCTTTCGTTGAAGGTACGTTCCTCTTTTTATCCTTATCTTAATTTTGTATGTGCGGTCATGCATTGATGTGATTGTATGTGATCGGCACAATATCTTTTTATTTTTAAGATTGGGTAAGTTGTGACGTGTTTTCTTGCTTGTCTTCTGCAAGAAGGACGTCTACGTTTTACTTGTTACTTTGATTGATCGTGACTGTTTCAGTAAATGTACCGTTATTTTTGTAGGTTAGATCTATTTATAGGTTAAATTGCCTTGATGTTCTCGTAAATATGTCCTTATGTTTGTAAAATTGTAGCCATAAAATCCGCTGGTGCTAAGAATAAAAATAAATTCATCTTTATTTGCACATGTTCACATAAAAAATCTATACAGCCTCTGAATTTTGAGCTAAGTATTGGCTACCTGTGTAACAAAAGTCAGTGCCTTCTCTCTCTCTACAAGAAATATCTTGTGACCATACTTGTGAGAAGGCACTGACTTTTTTTAGCCAATACTTAGCTCAAAATTCAGAGGCTGTATAGATTTTTTTGATGAAAAATTAAGAGAAATATGTATTATACTAGCTGTATACATACATACATATTATAAAGCAAATGCTAAAATTACACACACATACACTTTTACAAAATTGGTAACAATCATAACTATAAACTCATTCGGTTTCATCGTTTTTAGGATGAATCAGAATTACTTATCATCCAGTTTTTAGGAATAAAAATTATATTTTACAGCAGGACAACTAACAGATGTTGATCTGGTTTCAAATCAAGCATAACTGCAATATGTATAATAATAAGCTTGCCTTCGATAGGAAGCTTCGAACACACTATAAAGCGTAACAAATTCCTCTCAGTGGAAAAACACGACAGTGTCGAGAATATTGACATAATATACTCTAACGATAGACGGAGCATTCCCTACAAATATTTTACTCAAATTGTGTAACGTATGACGTCTAATCGTACTAGCGCAACACGCAGGCGCAAGCAGCGCCAATGACTTACAGTGTCTAGTTATTACTATAGCCAATCAACAATCTTAATAGGTAGTAGAGCCTTGCTGAATTCAGCATAAATGGGCAAAGTACTACCCTCTCACAGAAAATCGACGTAAAGTAACAGTACCTAAACTGTTGCGTTTCGTTCGGTGAGTGAGAGTACCGGAGGCCCTATCCTCTATTCCTTCTCCCTTATCCCACTCCTCATCCTCTCCCTTTTCCCAACACCAAGAGTCGGCAACGCACTTGTGATTCCTGTGATGTTGCTTGTGTCCATGGGTGGCGGTAATTGCTTACCATCAGGTGATCCGTCTGCTCTTTTGTCGCCTATTACTATTAAAAAAAAAAACAACAACCAGCCCGGGCATCTTACCAATGAGCAGCCAATAGTTCTCTGATGCTACTGGCTGCTTATTGGCATTTGCAAAGATTATTTAGTATTTACATCACACAGGAGATGTTTTCTGCCTACAATATTTCATCAACATAATAAGAATAGTTCATTTATGAAAATAAAAGGAATTAATTGCTGTTTTTAAGTAAAATAATAGAATCAATAAACATATTCAATTTTTTTTATTACATAATAGAAAAATGTATTCGTGGGCGTAAGTTCAAGACTTGCCTTACTTAGTTGCCTCACGAATAATTCTAATTATTTAAACTTTAATTTAATCTTATTATGAGAATTGCTTAAACATATCCTTATATATAATAAGGCCTTGCTGACCACGTAGTTCTAAACCTACACATGTGGCACATGGCACTATGCGCTACCATAAGGAAACCAACTATTAGAAAAAATAATTCGATGACGAAGTGGCATGAGTAGCTTAGTCGGTACACTATCGACACGGTTCGTCGTGGTCGCGGGTTGAAGTCCTGCCTTAAAAAAATATTTTTATAGCTTTATATAAATTGCAATTAAATTTACTCCAGCAAAAAATGCTCAAAAATATATTTTAATAACTATTCAATTACCACAAAACACAGTTAATTTTGTGGTTTTGTGTCTATTGGTCGGATAATGGAAATCAGGATCTGTTTTGGCCTCATGGTTCAATATTATTTTTGCGTATTTTTCTATAACTGCTAATGTGTACTATGTTGATGTGTTGAAATATTCATTGATATACCTAGTTATTACAATCAATATACCAAAAAATAAAAAGAACAAAGAATTAGTGTTATGCAATATCAAATTGGTTTTTTAACATTAATCAAACTAAAAAACTTTTAAAACCAATACCTTCACGAACTCTGGTTTTAGTCATATATTTTTACCTACAATCACTTGCAATGTATGTCTGCATAATATAACTATTATGCAGACAAACATTGATCGTAAATGACGTCACATAAAAATAATGAAATACATTTTAATGTGGTATTATTATACATTTAACTCTTTTATTTACATAAATAATAAAAAATATTGGCTAACGCTACTACAGATACAAGTTCTGATTCAAATTAATCGATATATCGTCGCCACACAGTCAATAAACAAAGCGGACCCACACCGCAGGCGAGTCAAAGTGACACTAGATTGCTTTGCCGGGATATCCGTGCAAAGCATTTGAACAAAGTAAATGTTCTGAATGCTATCTAGTACTTTAGTACATATTATAGATGGTCGAAAATAATTATGGGTGTTTTGCCTTAGCAACGCACTCGTATTATCTACAAGCTAATATTACACGCAGTCTGGCTTGTCCTGGAAGCAAGTCCGTGTTCTTCAACCAAAAAACTCTGTAGTATGTAGTAGATTCGACTTAACCGCCGGTATTCGCCAAAAGCATAGTATTTTCCGTTTATTCATACTAGAACTAGACATAATTATACGTACAATGTCTCTAATTAGTAATCTACCGCATATTATTTTAATCATACCTATTCTAGGCTTTGAAACCTGCCTCATAAAAAATAATCAATTTCCTTTAGACTGATACCATTTTCTGCTTGGTCATATCTAACAGGGCTTACGCGCTTCAATCTAGCTATTTTTGTAAATACATTTTGAACATAAATTCATTTTGAACATTGCCTCTATAGATTATAATAATAGTTTGCGATTTTCTACCTGGCTTCTAGTCCAACCTGTCCTTTTTGAAAGGTCGGTGCAGTAGAAGATATACAATTTTTTATGATATTTGCTAAAATTCTTTCGATAGTTGTGCATTCATTAAATTTATTTCGGAATTAGGTACTATAGTCTGGTGTGTGATAATGATAAGCACATATAGGTAACAAAATTATTTTGTCATTACTTTAATATTTCATTTAGTTACCCAAGGTAAGTAATAATAATGAATAATGAATTCTAAGAATGAAAAAAACCCCTAAAAGTCACCCCTACCGAAATGGTTGAGTCCAGCATTAATCTTTTAGAATCTAATAGTGATGGTTTGGCACCGAATTCAAAAACTAAGTATTTTGTATAAGTTATATACTATTTATTAGCGTATTTAAAAATTATTTCGTACTTATCAGTGGGTCGATTTTTGAAGGCGGTTCTCTTTTTTTAAAAAAGAAACTTAATACCTAGTAAACATTAATGGTGCGATTTTTTAGTTTTCATTTTCGTTTTGTTTTTTTTTCTTATTTGATACTACGTAGGTACACAAATGTTTGTTGTTCTCCGCTCTGATTATTTTCTTATTCAAAAGAATACAATGTAATAAACACCATAACTACATGTTTTTAAATTGTACAGACGAACCAATTTAAATACTGACGATTTTTATGTCACACCCAAGTTTTAAATGTATATACCTATAGCTATCTCGTCCCTTGAATAGTTACATTTAAGGTTGCATTTATTGTGTACGGAGGGCTAGTGTAAAGCTTGATCCAAATTTGCGGGATCGTACCTTTTGGCCCTCGGCCGCCATCTTGGAAAGAGTGCGGGTACAGATGGTTTTTAGGGTTCCGTACCTCGAAAGGAAAAAACGGAACCCTTATAGGATTACTTTGTTGTCCGTCCGTCTGTCAAGACCCTTTTTCTCAGGATGGCGTGGAGGTATCAAACTGAAATTTATACTAAATACTCGAATCTACGGTTCCATAGAGCTGTAAAAAAATCAAACTTCTAATCCAATGCAATCAAAAGATACAGCCGTATATCTGCAAATTGCAGCATATTTTCAAACTCGCATTGGAATCAAAACCTGTAGGGTACTTCCCGTGAACTCAGAATCTTGAAATTAGGTACGAAGTGACGCCTTATAGCACATATAAAGGAAAAATTGCGAAAACCATACATTTTTAGTTACATCATATAAGAAAAATATTTTTAATAAATTTAAAGTTACGGCCCCTTTCTCTTGAACGCGTGGTGGTATTAAATTGAAATTCATATCAAATACTCAGGTATATAACACCGTTAGGCTGCAACAAAATCAAGCTTCTATGTCAACACAATCAAAAAAGTAAAAGCAATATAAGCATATTTTCAAACTCGCGCCTACTCGCAAGCGAATCAAAACCTACAGGGTACTTCCCGTGAACTCAGAATCTTGAAATTTGGTACGAAGTAACGTCTTATATCACATATGAAGGAAAAATTGCGAAAACCGTAAATTTTTTATTACAGCATACAAAAAAATATTTTTAATAAATTTAAAATTACTACCCCTTTCTCTTGAACGCATGGAGTTATTAAATTGAAATTCATAGCAATTACTCAGGTATATAACACCGTTAGGCTGTAACAAAATCAAACTACTATATCCACGCAATCAAAAGAAAGAGCAATTTAATAATATTTTCAAACTCGCGACTACTCGCAAGGGAATCAAAACCTACAGGGTTCTTTCCGTGTACTCAAAATCTTGAAATTTGGTACGAAGCAACGTCTCATATTACTTATAAAGGAAAAAATGCGAAAACCGTAAATTTTTTAGTTACAGCACATAAAAAAATATTTTAATAAATTTAAAGTTACTACCCCTTTCTCTTGAACGCGTAGAGGTAGGTATTAAATTGCAATTCAAAGCAATTACTCAGGTATATAACACCGTTAGGCTGTAACAAAATCAAACTTCTATGTCTACACAATCAAAAGAAAGAGCAATTTAATAATATTTTCAAACTCGCGACTACTCGCAAGGGAATCAAAACCTACAGGGAACTTCCCGTGAACTCAGAATCTTGAAATTTGGTACGAAGTAACGTCTTATATCACATATGAAGGAAAAATTGCGAAAACCGTAAATTTTTTGTTACAGCATACAAAAAAATATTTTTAATAAATTTAAAATTACTACCCCTTTCTCTTGAACGCATGGAGTTATTAAATTGAAATTCATAGCAATTACTCAGGTATATAACACCGTTAGGCTGTAACAAAATCAAACTACTATATCCACGCAATCAAAAGAAAGAGCAATTTAATAATATTTTCAAACTCGCGACTACTCGCAAGGGAATCAAAACCTACAGGGTTCTTTCCGTGTACTCAAAATCTTGAAATTTGGTACGAAGCAACGTCTCATATTACTTATAAAGGAAAAAATGCGAAAACCGTAATTTTTTAGTTACAGCACATAAAAATATTTTTAATAAATTTAAAGTTACTACCCCTTTCTCTTGAACGCGTAGAGGTAGGTATTAAATTGCAATTCATAGCAATTACTCAGGTATATAACACCGTTAGGCTGTAACAAAATCAAACTTCTATGTCTACGCAATCAAAAGAAAGAGCAATTTAATAATATTTTAAAACTCGCGACTACTCGCAAGGGAATCAAAACCTACAGGGTTCTTTCCGTGAACTCAAAATCTTGAAATTTTGGTACGAAGCAACTTCTTATACGAGGGTCAAACTGAAAGTTCTTAGAAAATCAAAAACTGATTACATTAGCCAGTTATTAGTTTTATTATATCTTTTCAAAATATTGTCCATTGACGTCAATACACCGCTGCATGCGATGGAACCACTGGGAAAAGCACTTTGCCCACTCGTCCTTAGGGGTCTCTTCAATGGCATCGCGATACGCAGCCACCGCTTCTTCAGCATTCATAAACCGCTTTCCTTTAAGTTTTTCTTTAATTTTTGGAAATAAATAAAAATCACAAGGCGCGAGGTCGGGGCTATACGGCGGGTGACCCAGTAATTCAACGTTTGATGTCGCCAAATAGTCGATCGTTCGCTTGGCGGTGTGCGACGAGGCGTTGTCGTGGTGAAGGAGGATCCTACTGCGACGTCGTTTCTCTCGAACTTTTTCCAAGACAAGTGGCAAACAATTGGTAGTGTACCATTCTGCAGAAACTGTTTTTTGATCCTCTAACACAATTGTTGCGAAATGACCTATCCTTCCAAAGAACGAGGCCACCATTTTTTTCCCGCACTTCGATCTCTCTTCACTTTAGTTGGCAACTCCTCGAAAGGAAACACCCACTGAGCAGATTGTCTTTTGGTTTCAGGATCATAACAGTAAATCCAGCTTTCGTCACCTGTTAGTATGTCGAACACAGCATTTGAGTCACCTCCGTTAAATCTTTCAATCATTTTACGGCACTAATCCACACGATGGAGTTTTTGAGCCTTAGTCAAATTATGAGGTATCCACCGGGCGCAAAGCTTCCTGACCGCTAAATGTTCGTGGAGGATTTTGTGCACTTGACTCATACCGATGCCTAAGCTTGTCCGAATCTGCTGATAGGTCACTCTTTTGTCAGTCTCTATCATACGCCGCACAACACAGATGTTATTTTCAGTCGTCGCCGTAGAAGGCCGTCCCTCACGTACATCATCAGTGAGATTAGTGCGACCACGTTTAAACTCATTAAACCAGTTGTAAACAGTCGCACGAGATGGGGCTTCATCGTGAAAGGCCAATCGTAGTCTATCATAACTTTCTTGTTGACTTAAATGACATCGAAAGTCATAAAAAATCATTGCACGAAAATTTTCTCGTGTTAAATTCATGTTGACGTGACACAGACAATTTTCAATTTGCCGCCAAATCGTAAAACAAATGACAAATGAATGAAATATATACTCAGTAATATTGGCAAAGAGTTCTATTTTCAAATTTTAGAATATTTTTTTTATTATATTGTTTATAAGTGGCCAGTTCTAAGAACTTTCAGTTTGACCCTCGTATCACTTATAAAGGAAAAATTGCGAAAACCCTAAATTTTTAGTTACATCATAATTATAAGAAAAATATTTTTAATAAATTTAAAGTTACTACCCCTTTCTCTTGAACGCGTAGAGTTATTAAATTGCAATTCATAGCAATTAGTCAGGTATATAACACTGTTAGGCTGCAACAAAATCAAGCTTCTATGTCAACACAATCAAAAAAGTAAAAGCAATATAAGCATAATTTCAAACTCGCGCCTACTCGCAAGGGAATCAAAACCTACAGGGTTCTTTCCGTGAACTCAAAATCTTGAAATTCGGTACGAAGCAACATCTTATATTACTTATAAAGGAAAAAATGCGAAAACCGTAATTTTTTAGTTACATCATATAAGAAAAATATTTTTAATAAATTTAAAGTTACTACCCCTTTCTCTTGAACGCGTAGAGGTAGGTATTAAATTGAAATTCATAGCAATTACTCAGGTAAATAACACCGTTAGGCTGTAACAAAATCAAACTTCTATGTCTACGCAATCAAAAGAAAGAGCAATTTAATAATATTTTCAAACTCGCGACTACTCGCAAGGGAATCAAAACCTACAGGGTTCTTTCCGTGAACTCAAAATCTTGAAATTTGGTACGAAGCAACTTCTTATATCACGTATAAAGGAAAAATTGCGAAAACCGTAAATTTTTAGTTACATGATGTAACTAAAAATTTAGACCGTTAGGCTGTAACAAAATCAAACTTCTATGTCTACGCAATCAAAAGAAAGAGCAATTTAATAATATTTTCAAACTCGCGACTACTCGCAAGGGAATCAAAACCTACAGGAATCTTTCCGTGAACTCAAAATCTTGAAATTTGGTACGAAGCAACGTCTTATATTACTTATAAAGGAAAAAATGCGAAAACCGTATTTTTTTACTTACAGCATATAAAAAAATATTTTTAATAAATTTAAAGTAAGTAAAGTAAAGGGGTAGTAGCCCTTTCTCTTGAACGCTTAGAGGTATTAAATTGAAATTCATATCAAATACTCCGGTATATAACACCGTTAGGCTGTAACAAAATCAAACTTCTATATCTACGCAATCAAAAGAAAGAGCAATATAATCATATTTTCAAACTCGCGACTACTCGCAAGGGAATCAAAAACAGGGTACTTCCCGTGAACTCAAAATCTTGAAATTTGGTACGAAGCAACGTCTTTTAGCCCAGATAAAGGATGCGGAAGGCTGAGGACCGTGTGCTGTGGTGCGTGTTGGGAGAGGCCTATGTCCAGCAGTGGACTACGATAGGCTGATTGAGATTGAGATTTCAAATAATTACGTAGTCTTCAAACCTTTTTGCTAATTATTCTGTACTTTATAAGTATTTTTGTAACAGATTTCTAATAGTCACTAAAAACTTTGTAAATCAATAACTTTGATAAAAAACTTACCATCATTCATCAGCAGACTTTTGCAAGGCTGCTGCAAGGCTGCTGCTAGGCTGCTGCAAGGCTGCTGCAAGGCTGCTGCAAGGCTGGTATAGGTATTTAAGTTATATTATAAAATAAGCGATATATGTTAATATAAAATAAAGGATGACTGATTACAAACGACCAAGACCCCTTTTTCTTTAATTTATGTTCCTCCAGTTTTCCATACTGTAATGTTATGGATTTCATTTGGCAATAAAAATACCACAATTTTGACTGGTGAACTTTTACTTATATACCTACAGGTTTGTACGGAACCCTCGGTGCGCGAGTCCGACTCGCACTTGACCGGTTTTTCTTGATCATCTGGTAAACTATTCGCCGCACAAAGAATATGTGAAAGAGCTTTTTGTTGCAAATTAAATTCTCTACAACTTTGGTCTTGAAACTTTTGTTGTAAAGCCAAAAATAAAAAGTTATATCTTTATTATTGTTGTAATTTGGAAATTTTTGTGTTTTCCCACTATGACTGTGTTCCCAGTCTTTGACATGAGCCAGGCTTTGACAAAGGGTCTGAATAAGTGCCAGTATAAAATGTTTATGACTATCTTTAGAGGAATGTCACTTTTTTGTCGATAATTCACCATTGTCCTCTATGAATTTTGATATCTCTAATAATTTACCTGCAGAAGTCCCTAGAACCTTTAGGCATTGCAGAGCACATTACAGTATTCTCTGGCTGGGCAGACTATCTACTTCAGATGCCCAGAGCTAGAGGTTGTCTTTTTTTTAACCTAAGTTTTCAGGGTCATTGTTACGAGTGAAATTGGACGTTATGGTACTGCAGTGTCTCAAGTTGGAAGACCGGGTCTTGTTTGGAAAAGACAAATTAAATGTATTATTTATTGCTGACGGCGCAAAAGTTACAACACATTGAAAAGAAAACTTGTTTCAAATTTCATTCTATTTTCGTTTGTAACTTTGTAACCTAGCATTAATGGCTAAATGCTACGGAATCAAAAATGAAGAAAAATTAATTTGCAACAAAACATATTTTGAAATTTTTCTGTACGGCCAATAGTTTGTCAGATAAACTAGAAAACCAATTCGTAATATCTTGAAAAGAGTGTCCTGTGACAATGGTTGCGACCCCACAAACTTGGATTTGACATTGAACTAACCCCCTCTAGACATAAAAAAAATTTACATTTCAATGGACTAATCTGACTATGAGCTTATTTTATTATTATTTTGGGCTCAAAGTTGAGTATAAGCCTACGCTTGTGAACAACAAGGCAAAGCCAATTTATTTTGTTTCATAAGTATCTAATTTTCAGCCTAGAGTATTGGAATTCACACTTTTAACCTACTTTAAATTAAAAAAAATATTTGTTCCGCAACTGACCCAATGCCATAACTACAAAGAAAAAAACAATCATAAAAACTTTGCTTTCAGATTACGGAATCGCTACGGGGCGACAACTTGTAGAATTTCCATGTGTCTTCGTATTTAATAACAGTGAAAGAGTGAGAGGTTCGATGACGTCACCAAACTCCCCCGGCCTCTATCCAAGGGACACAGAGTGCAATTACTTCTTCTACGGGAATGAAAACGAGAAAGTCCATTTACATTTCACTTATTTCGACGTCGAGGGTGTGGTGCCGTAAGTATTTGAATGCTATTACGCTTTGGTTTTAAAAGTTGAGTTGCTCATTACTATTTAGTATGTATGTGATTGGATGGCACTTTTGCGGAAATGGATACGTTTTTGTTGGCGCAATTTGGGATGATTTAATATAATATTATTTTTTTACACTACGAAATTTGGTAGGGTAGGGTAAAGGGCCAAAGGTAGAAGAATTCTTAATTTTACAACATCCTATAGGCCTTCCTCACTTCCTCATTGGGTGGGCATGCGAGGTCCTGGTATATGAGCTTGGCGTGCGTTTGGTGTGCACCCGGCATTCGCTTTGTACACAGATTAAACGTCGAGCGCAATTTGGCAGGCTATAGCCTGCCAAATTACTTTATATACTACTATACTATTACTTTATATAGATTAATTACGTTGATATATCAAGGTAATAAAAAATACGGATTCCCTCGTAATATTTTTAAACGGAGCTGGTAATATTATGTTTGCAATTACGCAAGGTAGATAATCTATGAAATAATTTGAAATTGATTTACAAATATTGTTATTTGCTACGTATATTACGACTCACTAAATTGGCTCCAAATAAAATCCACAACAATTTGCCTTGCCAAGGAGTCGTGAAGACGAGTATTTATTAAATTCATTTTACTTCTGTAATAGGAGTTTTAAATTTCAATGAATATTAGAATAAAATATAATTTCAACCCACAGATGCGAAGCAGTATCAGCCAGTGATTACGTCCAGTTCTCTCACCAGATGATTGAAGCCCAAAGCCACAGATACTGCGGTCAGATAAAGGAGCTTCAAGTCACGTCATAGAAGTACTTCCTCAGAATTACCTTCAGGTCTAACGATAGACTGGACGGCACGGGATTCAAAGCTAACTATATATTCTTAAGAGATTCTGAGATGAACAGCATGATTATGACAAATTCTATGGATAAAGGTATGTTATACATTTTATAAACATTTTTCGAAGTAGGTATTTATTCTTCGAGAAAAATGTCTTCTAGTAATTTTAGCGTAGAATATGCCTACAGTTCATCCTATATGACCCAAACGATAGTTTGAGCGATCAAGCTTTGAACGTTCACTGTCTACTTAATCACAGCGATCGAGTACCAAAACCCGATACATTGTATTGTTGAGTTGCTATATACACACGCGATACATATAGCGTCGACATAGTAGCTAAAGAAGCGGTTCGCAATAGCAGTATTTTCAAATTAGGCGGTTGATGCAACTGGTTGACAGATATCTTGGTATCATTATACGCCGCACGAAATGTTCAAAAGAAAGGATTACGTCCGTAGACAAGACGTGAAAACCGCACAGTCTTGCGTTGAGTAATTTTATACGGAGAAACATTATTATCCATGTGCCAACACCCCACCGGCTAGCATGCGGTAGCGTTACAGCACCAATGTAACGGTCTAATGAGAAAGCGCCGTAAATGTTGCGTGCATGTTAAGGCGTTTTACTTCTTGCTTAAAGTTTGTACGCTATCTTAGTTCGTATGTTTTCTCAACATATGTTGCCCTTCTCAACTTTTACAGTTATATCAAAGATGAACTGATATCCGAAATTTAGTAAAATATTATAGATCTTTGCAACTTTGAAGTGATGGCTGTACTTGATATTTATGGCAGTCATCATAGTTTTATAACCTATTTATAATACTGTGTTTATGATACAAATATATTTTATTATTAAGTTAGCACACATACTTAGTATCGAATGAATACTACTGTATAGAGGCGTTTACAGAAGGGGCATAGGCACTATCGCAAGCTTAATTTTATGAGTTTTCATATAAGGAAAAAGATCCGTTAGATAAATTTCAAGTTCCCAATGATACTCGTCTAAACTTGGCAATCTAATCTGAAACACAACGATGGCCTAGCAACAGCGTTAAGAATTGTCTTTACAATCATTATACTAATAAAGTCTTTCGTCTTGCGGTTTCTCCAATACGCATATATTATGTTTTACCTCTGAGATACAATGTTCATGTTCAAAAGCTAAATAATATTTTATATTTAAGATTGGTGACTTTATATAAACATGGAACAATATTTTCAAACATTTCACCAATTCTTACTTAGCTTTCAGTGTCCGTACTGAACATTAACTGTCCTACTTTATTTGTTAAGAAAACATTACCTAACCAATAAATACTTTTAAGGACATTGATCTTTAAGGACTTGAGACTGTTTACAACGCTAAAATACCACTGAAAAAGTTTTTTATAGCGTCGCCTTCGTAGCGTTCTGTTAATACCCTGTGGACTATTCAGACTGCGAAAGATAATAATAAAATTTCGCTTGAAAATGCATGTTTGAGAATTCAGCCATCCAGAACTTCTTTTTATTTTTTTTGGTAAACGGTTTTCAACGCGGTTTGATATTTTTAAAATATGGAATATCAATACTATCGACATTGAGAATGGTTGGTTCTTAGATACATTTTAAACATTTTTGTTACTTTTTATTATTTAAGCGTGCTGTGGTAATTTAAGTTCACTTGCCAGGCACTCAATATTGGCATGAAGAATATTATATTCACTTATATGTTAAAAATTCGACATAATAATATAATATTATGTCGTATTTTTGACATATATACATACATATACTCACGCCTTTTTCCCGTTGGGGTAGGCAGAAACAACGGAACGCCACTTGCTTCTGTCCTTACAAACCTCACGCGGTTCTCCTACATTCGTTACTCTTTTCATACATTTATAGATATATTTTTAATAAATGTGCATACATTACTATTTATTAAATCAAATGAACAAGTAGGTACGCAATAATCAAAGAGCTAAATATGTATAAGGGTGTCGATGCATTTCTGTCACTAAAAGAGCCATTCCCTCTCCTTATGAATAATTATAATTTGTTTGGAATTGTGAAAGACAAAGACATAAAGACATATTTATTTCTGCATTTTGGTTGTTTACAACACTTATACATGTCAAAACCCTATTCTAGATGAAGCCAGTGATAGTTTCAACATCGGGTAAAGACAAACAGGAAATTAATATAGATACAAGTGAACCTACTATTCGTATAAATCTACAGTACAAGTCTCCCTATAGAACAGAAAAAATAAAGTAGCCTATGCGACCTCATGGAATGCTCTCTGCGAATGGAATAGATGACTCTTGTCCGTTAGATGGATTCACTGAGAGTTGTTCCCATCAACATAATTAATGGTGTTTTAATTCCCCTATCTTGCCAGATGCAGTACATTTCTAGTTAAGAAATATAGATTGAGAATTTACAAACTGCTGTTTCATAACCTTCACAAAACATGATTCATTACTATTTTAACCATTATTAACATTAATGTCATTACAATGATAGACAGTTAATCCAAAAAAATCTAGGAAATTATAAATGAGTTTATTTATTTATCAGCAGAGCTGGGTGAACTGAACCTTATATGTCAAATATATTTTTGGGATTATTAAAAAAAATTGTTTCAGCCACGTAGACAATCCAATCCTAAACCACGATGATAATCCAAACTTATTGATTCTATTATCTTTTCAACATCTTATCTTTTCATAAAAATGTCTGGAAGTAAGTCCAAGTTGGACTTACTTCCAGACATTTTTATTCTACTTAGCTCATTAAGTCTGAATAATGAACGAAATTATTTTAGAATTTAAAGTAAATAACATGATTAATTTATGAACCAATTCAGACTTTGTTTGACTAATGCATGCATTTTTTTTATATTAAGAGTAATTCGGTAATGTAAAAATTGGAAGCTTTTATAACTTATTAGACTTCTCTCTTAGATGACCTTATTTCTCCACGAGAAAGAATCTCAATTACGCTCAATGAGAATGAATTATGGAGGCCTAGATGTTGTCGTGGTAAGAATTTAATAATTAAATTTTGCGAATTATCGTAGAAGCATTGCCTTCAAGTTCTAGATCTTAGGAGAGCGCTGTTTTTGTTTTTTTTTTATCAATTCGGACTTGTCATGTTATACTTGTAGGCCGGGATTAATAATGTATAATCATATATTGTTTACAAACGAAAATATGATTGTTTGCCCTGTGTATAAACTGTCCCACTGCTGGGCGCGGGCCGCCTCTTTTAACTATGAGAAGCGAGTCAAAAATGCCAATTTCAATTTAATTGGCTTATAGTTTTCTTGAAACTGAAAAAGTAACTGTGAACAAAATAAATCCTACTTTAATCAACACTTTAGTTTATATGTGCGATATAATTGTGCATTTATACAAATGTATGCAATGGTAATTGCAATTGTGCTCTTTATACTTTAAAAAGAATACTGTGAATATTTTTGTAAGGGCTACACGGTATTTCATCTAATGTACAGTTTCAAATCAAACGCTCAGTTAGAACTACATATTACGTTATTTACTAAGGCTTCGATGAGACTAGGGTTGGAAATATCCATTGTCAAACCCTCAGCCCCTTGCCACAAATAACTAGCATTATCCTCTAATACGATCGGTTTAGCGGAATCCTCTAAGGATCTGATCAAAATTACTATCGCCATTTATCACTGACAGCTCTTTGAAACTTACATGAGTAAGATGGCGGTTATCTATGGCTTTGTTTAATAAACCAATCGAAATTTCGCTCAATTATACATGCAGTAATATTTTTAAAGGGTTACATGATATTGTTTTAACATCTATTGATGTGGCTTATTTAAAATTTCTTTTCAGTGACAATTTAAAAAAAAAAATCTGTATCTAGGAATAAATTATAACTATTTTTACGGTTAGAGATATTTATTTTTCTCAAAAAGATTACAATAATCACTTACAGAGAAAAATACAATTATAACAAACAGAATACAATAACCAAATAGCGTAAGTAAGGTGGGTAGTGTAGTGTTTGTATCTATGCAATAGATACATTACATTGTCTCGTGTACACCAGTAGAGGAAGTACCGTCACTTGACTACTGTCACTAGTAGTATATCCGTATAGTCTGTGGCTGTCATTGTCACTAGGGACAGTCAGTCTGTTGATAGGCGCGATGCGCGCTAGACGTGCTTCCCCGGTACTGTGTGTAGTGGTGAGCCAGTGTTACATCGATTCGTGTTGTGATTATATTTGCTGTGATAGCAAATACTACAAATGGCGACGAGCATAAATACAGGTCAGTGAAACAAATATAATATTTAAAAAAGGAAGGCAAGTGCGACTATTTTTGAGTTTAATGCACAAGGTATACGCTGTTTAGATGTCGCTGTAGCATATTACGTTACGTTAATTTACATTTATAATAGCTTTATAGTGATATTGACCTGTGTTACGATGAAGGGCGTTGTTAACGCAAAATAATTCCTGTGAGTTATTCAATTCAGTACAGCCAAATCGTTAAGTGTAGTATGAATTGACAAAGAAGTATATAAACCAAGCCATTGTATATTCAAATACCTTATTTGACTTTTACAAAATTAATATAGTGAAATAATGCATGTAAATATTAGTGTAGGTACTTGTGGGTGGAACAGGCGTTTACTGTGAACCGTTTGACGCCTACGGTGCCGGTGTCGCATCTTCCATGACAAGATATCGCGAATAAGCTTCTTTTTAATAGCTAAAGAACAAAATAAAGGTAAGTAAAACAAAAATGACGGGTAGGACTGAACTATTTAATTATGACTTTTGCATTTTATGTTAGCATATGGTTTTCTGAATACAACTGTGATCTAGCTATAGCGTAAATATCGAGCGGAGGTTCCGGGTTCGATACTCGGGTTGAAGGGAAAGCGACTGTTTTTATTTTTTGTTTAGTAAATCATGTGAGGGTGACTTGCGATCACGAACCTTGTAAACACATGCTTGGCTACCTAGGAGGACAAAAATATCCTCTGGTCTCGCGTACAGCCATTTATGGACATAGTATGTAATAAAAACAAAACTGAGCGTACTGTCCGACTTGCATTATTCCAATAAAAGCAAGCGCGTTTGAGTGAAACGTGCTGGTCGTTCTTCTGGTATAGTTGTGATGTTGGTTTGGAACCAACACTCAGCTTGTGTTGGTTTTCTGCTAAACATGGAACAATAGACCTGGTCTAGACTGTCCTTCGCAGGGCAGCGGCGCTAAAGTTGTTATATAATCGAATCGTACGTACTGTGTCCATAGAGTGTAAGCTTGTACTAAATAGCTACGATGACCTTTTATTTCTTAAATAGGTGTGTGTGTGACCTTGCCTTTTAGACGTGTAACCAGAGGGACGATCTCGTAATTTTTATGACATTGAAGCTGTGTTTTGAACGAAATGAGATAATGTATTTTGAATTGACTCGGAATCAGTGTACTGCTAATTTAATGTCATTATCTTAGAGTAAGGAAAGTACATGAAAACTGCATTAAAATAGCAGCCTTACAGAACATTATTATTTACTTCAATTTGACTTATGAAGTCTTTCTAGTGTTAGAGTTGGATACGTATACGAATGGCGTTTCGAATTTTCGTGGGTTGTTACTAATTTTAATTTGACTTACTCGTGGTGAATATCGAAGGAATTTATTTATTTATTAAGTCACACATGACAGAATCTTGTACATTTGTGGCAAACATATGTAAGCAATAGAATTATGAACTGCTCTAGGTTGTTGTGTAACATACGTTACGTTTATGTAACTACAAGTGTTAGTAGTCATTACTCATGAAATAATATGTTGAACAGATCGTGCTTAAAAGTTAATTTATTGTTGAATATATCCAATTTGGAACTGTGTTTAGGTAATGAGTCATTATACTTATAGTCGACACATCCTTATAATGGGGTTGTAAAATGACGTAATAGATACTGTGGAGGATAAAGGTGTAGTGTTCCTCCAACTAGAGGGAGGAACCTCTAACCAAGCTCGGTGGTCGTGCACGGTAGCCTGCAGGCCGACGGACATACTTTGGAAGTTGTATATATATATGCGTCGTAGCGCGCGAAAGTTGCTATCGCGGTTCAGGATCGTTTTTGAATATTTCCCGCGTCGATAGGTGGAGTAGTGCTGTAGTAGTTTCGTCGTCATTGGGTATATGGCGCTTGTCAATGTTGTCGTGTAATGTAGTTGGTCGCTACAATACGAATATGGCAAGTGTTTTGAATGATCACTCAAGATCTGGTTTGCCTGAATTAATTTCAATAGAATGTTCATAAATCCTCAGATTGAGATAAATAACGGTGTGAATCAAACATTAATATCGATAAGTAGATTTGAACCTAGATATACAGACAATTGTGTGATTTGATTTGTCAAACCTGTTCAAATTGAGATCTGCATATTGTTGTTTTATGTATAACAGAGTCAGGAACACTTGTTACTCTTTCATAAAACGAGGTATTATGATAAGCTATTGCAGTGATGTAGTAGTGGCTTGTGCAGCACAGTGGCCCATGGGCTACCTTCATAAGCGATGGGTGAGCGAGGCCGTAGGTAGAGGCTGATCTGTTTAGTGTAGGTATCGATGGAGTTGTGGTGTCGCTACGAGTGTCAATACAGTACTTATATGAAGGAATCGAGGTGTCAATGATAAGTCTCGAGGATTGCGAATTCCACTCGACCATTAAAATTGGAATTGGTGATTGTAATTATCTTAATATACACCGTAATTTTTTAATTAGTACAAAAACTTTAAGGACAGATTAGCGAAGATATTATTATCATATATGTGACGTAAGAATTTCATAATATCAATAAAGAGCAAAGTTATTATAATTTGTTTATTGTAGAAAATCTCACTTAAATCATAGTCATATTTTACAATCCATTCACTAATTCATTGATAATATTCCATCCTGCTCATTCGCATTCTCTCTGTCGCACTTATGATGTAGGTAGCCATAGAAAATAAAATGAAGAAAAATAATAAATGTAGGTAGTTATTTTTTAATTTTGTTAATTCTACCCTCTCCTTCATACTTCATTCGAGCTTAGGACCGGTAAAATTTATCGTTTAACAAGTAATTAAATACGGAGGTATGTAATTAGAAAGCAAACATATCAAAATAAAAGGTGTTCTGGACTAAAAGAAAATAGTAATTTTGGCGTATTTATGAAGTTAGATTCATCTGCTATTTACAAATATTATTTTATCATCATCGTGTCAGCCTAGAGACGTCCACTGCTGGACATAGGCCTTCCTCAAAGTGTGTGGAGAACACAGACCGATTTTGAGCCGCCCGCATCAAATTATTATTTACTTAAGTACGTATTATTTACTAAACTTACAAGTATTTCCATTGTCCTTCGAAATGTCCACCACCGTTGTCAAAAGCATCCAATATGCACTGTTTTAATAAAATTGTTTGACACTGACCGGATCACTTTTGTACACTCACAATAAGATGTCCATGGGTACACAGCTGCACTCGCGATTTTTCCACTCAAAAAGTACGCACGAAGCATACATACTCCCATGATATGAACTGATATGATAGGCCATCGCGTCGGGCAAACGTGGACAAACAATTAACTTTTGCAACGAAATTAGATACGCTCACCTTTGCTAGCAATTTAGTACTGTTTTTCGCATCGTCGGGGCGTGGCGCAGGCGCAGAGGGGCGGGAGGGGGAGGGGAGTTTATCAATGGTTCATTTTACTATGATACTCGTAATAGTACTCGGGTCGGTCATAGTATTAGTATTGCATTTACCAATTATCACGTATTTTTGTGGATAGTTTTGAGACAGTTTTGGGACTTAGTGTTTTTATTTTTTAACTACATAAATATGATCAGTTAAAGATACTTAGTGCTGTGTTAAATTTTTTGTACTAATTAAAAAATAGCGGTGTATATTTAAATTTTCATTTTATATTGATTATTTTCTTGTTTAATTAAATTGGTATCTGCCTAATATTTGTGAGTCTAAATGACAAAACATAGCATACTATTATATTTGTCTATAACCAGCTATTGTAAACCTATGTATAACAAATAAAATATGATTTGATTTTATTTGATTCGACAAACATCCATGAAATTGGAAGTGGTCTTCCATGAAATTGGAAGTGGTCTTCCATTAAATTGGAAGTGGTCTTCCATTCAATTGGATGTGGTCTTCCATTCAATTGGAAGTGGTCTTCCATTCGATTGGAAGTGGTCTTCCATTCGATTGGAAGTGGTCTTCCATTCGATTGGAAGTGGTCTTCCATTCGATTGGAAGTGGTCTTCCATTCGATTGGAAGTGGTCTTCCATTCGATTGGAAGTGGTCTTCCATTCGATTGGAAGTGGTCTTCCATTCGATTGGAAGTGGTCTTCCATTCGATTGGAAGTGGTCTTCCATTGGATTGGGAGTGGTCTTCCATTGGATTGGAAGTGGTCTTCCAGTGAGTTGGAGGTGGTCCCCCATTCAATTGGAAGCGATCATCGGACTTTCATTGAATTGGAGTTGTCAATTCCATTACATTAGACGCACCCGTCGGCTTACAGTGGAGACTGCTATTGCAAGAAATATTTTACCGTTGCCAGGAGCTAGCGTGGAAGCTGTAGTGGATGTGAGTATTTCTGAAGTTTTCTTCTTCTCGTGTCGGTTTCCTCAATGCTGAGGGTCGTTACCACCTCGTGGAAACAGTTTATTGCGGACCACTTCCCACCATCTATTCCTAGCTGCTGCCGAGTGGAGAGCGTCGTGTACCGTGGTGTTAAGAGTGGTGCGGTGTGCTGTCCAGGAGATGCCCAGCATCTTCCTCCAGCACCACATCTCAAAAGCATCAATGCGATCACGGTTGGCTTTCTTTTGTCTCTGCGCCATACAAGAATATGGAGAACACCAGAGTGCGTACCAGATTGATCTTGGTTTTCAAGGACATATTTCTGAAGTATCTATTAAGAAACTTTATGGTACCTCCCACCTTCTTGTTGAGCTGAGGGATCGGGCTCGGAAATGTGTTTGAAGAACATGGTGACCACATAATGGACCAAATACTGGATAATCCTTGCCCAGTAAAGTTCAAGGGAGTGTAACGGCTACGGGGAGTGCGGCTGCTACCAAAGATTTTGCAAAAAACTAAAGAATTCCAACAAAAAACGGAAGCTCGCCCGAAGTCCGGAAGGATAGGGTGACTGTGGCAAGAGACAATGGAGGCGTTCGCTGGTAAATGGGAAGTGCAGTATATATTTACCAGACTCCTACAATGTTATATCTGGCCAGTTGTCCTTTACGGGTTTGAGGCGTGGATCATTAAAGCAGACCTCCGTAAAAAGATCGAGGCTTTTGAAATGTGGACCTATCGTCGTATGCTTCGCATCAGTTGGACTGATAAAGTCACCAATGTTGAAGTTCTGAGGCGTATGTCTAATGGAACAGAGTTGCTGCGCACCATCAAGCAAAGGAAAGTGGCTTATCTAGGTCATGTTCTCAGGCATGAAAGATACAGGCTTTTACAAACCATCATGATGGGCAAGATTGCAGGCAAAAGAAAAGTTGGTAGAAGAAAAATGTCTTGGCTCCGGAACATCAGAGAGTGGACTGGCATCAAGTCTGTGGAAAAACTGTTCCGACTTGCAATAAACAGAGAAAAGTTCAAAAAACTGACCGCCGACCTTCAGTAATGTAGAGGCATATCAAGAAGAAGAAGTATATATTAGACATGAACGACGACGTAGCTATAAAAGGTGAGATAGATATCTTTGATACATCGGTCGAACCAGCTATGCCACCCTATCGGAGAGTTCCAGTCTCGCTGTAGGAGTAAATGCAACAGTGCAACGAGGGGGAGCACGATGTGCGGCTTTCTGGAGTAATGGAGGTGCTTAAATAAAACAATGTTTTATTAAATAAAAAGAAATGTATTCATAAAGCACAGACAACGCACTTTGGGTCACGAACTGATACCGGAAGGAGTCGGGCCGTTGAAAAAAATGAACTGGATTTGGAATGCCAAGGACTGGAGAGGAATAACAGAGCTTTTTAGGAAATTGGGCAATAGGGCAAATATAGAAGAATACTGAAGAGGAGATCGGAATGAATGAGAATGAATAAAAAAAATGCTGTCGGAAATAGACATTAGGATATTGCGACATTAAAGACAAGACGTGGGTAAAAGCAGACGCAAGTCCTATAGGACTGGGAGCGGTATATGCGCAAGTGATAGTAAAGGACCAAGAATATGAAATATAGCATACGGAAATTGGACATTCAATGTGAAAAAAAATATAGCCAGACAGAAAAAGAGGCTGGACGTTGAGTGGGCGATTAAGAATTGCAAAGGATGCACTCTAGTTAGCTTAGCAAGTTCTCTAGTACCTATAAATGGACGAGAACTTTGATATTGCTATCGATCTATTGGGCCCATTGCCAAATAACGATTATATTCCTGCTGTGTGTATAGTGAAGTTACAACCGCTGTAAAGAAATCAAGATTACAAGAACTATCACGAAATTCGCAAATCATAAAAATTCCGAGAGAAGTCTTCGGTCGGCTGGGCTGCCCACTATCGATCACTACTGATGCTGTTCGTCTGATTTGCAGTGGTTCGTTGGCGAGGAGTAGAAAGTTTTGTCATGGTGGTGATATTAAAATTTAAACACAGTGCGATATTGGCCACAAATGAAGAGAGCATCTAACCAAAGACAGTAAAACGACTCAAGAGAAAAGCAGGGTATGAAAGATACACTAAATTTTGAATACTGAATGAAGTACGACGCCACCTCCCATACGGTAACAGGAAAAATATCAGAAGTATTTTTCAAGAGAATGAACATGGATAAAAAACCCAATGTTGAAATATATAAGTAAGACGAATAAAAAGAATATTAAGTAAATTTTAAGAGACAATACGGATAATGAGACCGAAGTTGCAAAAGGAAAAAGGAAAAGAATACGAGACCGCAAGAGAAGAGCGGTAAGGCCAAAACAAACAGAAGGGGACAGCATCTATGTATGGTATGGTAGCCTGGGCTGTTTCCGCAACTCCACGTCCTGGCGTGTATTTTGCGTATAAGGTCTGGGTATAAGAAACATAAGGCAATGACGTATAATTATTTGCCAATGAAATAGACATACAGTCTCGAGCATAAATATATTACTATGGGCAGATTAGCAAAAATATCTGTTCCAAGAACGGGTTCAATAATATCTGTCTGCATGTACGCAGCAAAAATATCTGACGTTATCAGGCAGCATAATAAAGTGGCATCAAAATGATGTGATGAAAATGCAAAAGCATAAATATGCAGGTGGCAAAATGTTCCGATCCCCCGTGGAGAGCAAATTTATGTATCGTTTTCTATTTCTGTAATTTGCATTGATTCCGCAATAAAAGCATAAATATGTGACATCATCTAAGTGGCAATAATATCTGACATTATTTTATCTTCAATTTAATTTAAAATTCATATGAAATTATTAAAAATATAAATTTTATTTTACATTATTTTAATATAGGCTGTCGTTTTATACTATATTTATGTCTAGACATATCCAATATCACGACCGAATTAAATTATTTATTCATTGTAGTGAGTAGATCTATTCTATCTACGGCTGCCGAGTAATAGCTTAGGAATAGGATATCGGACTGCCTAGTCAAATCAGTAACTTTTTGTCACCTGTCGAAACGCTAGTTTTGTATTTTATCAACTACTGTACTTTTTTATGGTTGTATTTATATGAAACTAGCTGACCCAGCGAACTTCGTATCGCCTTTTTAAGAGTTTTTATTTACCTAATTCTCTTTTTACCAAGCCCCTTTTCCAAAGTTACCATTGACTAAGCGCTTAATCTCTTATCATTTCAGAGTCTATAAATGATGAACAAACAAACATAGATTTTTAACCGACTTCAAAAAAAGGAGGAGGTTAACAATTCGTCGGAATCTTTTTTTTATGTATGTTCCCCGATTTCTCTAAGACGCCTGGACCGATTTCGAAAATTCTTGTTTTGATTGAAAGAGTGTACCTCCTAGTTGGTCCCATGATCATCAGGTCAGGATATGATCATGGAGTCCTGAAAAATCGAAGGAACTCTTCAAATTTTATAAGCACACTTGAAGCGATTTGACGATAACAACCCAATGCCGTCGAGTTTGGACTCGTTTGAGTCGTCTTTACATAGACTTTGATGCTGGATGATTTCCATGGCCTGATGATAGAGTTGGAAAGTAACCATGGGTCTTTGTGATGCAATAACCCAATCTCATCGAGTTTAGGGTTGTTTGATTCGTTTTTACATGTACTTTGGTACTGGATGTTTTGCAGGGTCTGATGATGGAGCAGGAAGGTGGCCATGGGATCTTTGTAATACAATAACGCAATCTCATCGTGTTTAGGCTCGTTTGTTTTATCTTGGCAAACACTTTGGTATTGGATGATTTCCGGGATCTGATGATGGAACTGAAACGAACGTGTTTAGGCTAGTTTGTTGATAACAAAAAAAATACTTCAAATTGCCAGAAAGGTACAGGTCTACATTTCAGAATTGAGGCACGTAAAGAAGGCCCCCCCATCATTTACCACCTACACTATCCTATGTACCTAATTACCACCTATTACTTTTTTTTATTAGTAGGTATACCACTAAAAAGCAAAAAATAAAAATTATTTTTAAATAAAAAGAAACCGACTTCAAAAAACACTAAGGAACTAAAAAACAAGAAATAATTGGTTTTGGAGGAACAATTTTTGGAGTCGGTGCCAAGCACTTACGCAAAAAGTTACTAAATTACAAACTACCTATTCTATCAACAACAAAAGTTGTATAAAAATGTGTAGAAGTTTTATTGTCAGATAAGAAATACTTGGCTTGGCACCGACTCCAAAAATTGTTCCTCCAAAACCAATTATTTTTTGTTTTTTAGTTCCTTAGGGTTTTTTGGAGTCGGTTTCTTTTTATTTAAAAATATTTTTTATTTTATAATATTGAATTCCCCATTCCTTAAAATAACGGAGACGATACCCATATCGACTTTAAAAAAAATCCCGTTCGCCATCTTTGATTTCCTATCCGTCATCTTTGATCACGAAATAGATGTTATATTTGGATTCACCATCCCTTAAATCATCAAAGACGATACCCATATTGATTTTTAAAATTTTTCCCATCTGCCATCATTGATTTCTCATCCACCATCTTTAATCACGAAATTGTATTTGGATTCCCTATCCTTTTTAACACCGGAGACGATACCCATATTAATTAAAAAAAAAACGCATCCGCCATCTTTGATCACAAAATAGATGGTGTTTTTAAATTCCCCATTCCTTAAAATATCGGAGACGATACCCATATCGACTTAAAAAAAATCCCGTCCGCCATCTTTGATTTCCTATCCGCCATCTTTGATCACGAAATAGATGTTGTATTTGGATTCTCCGTCCCTTAAATCATCAGAGACGATACTCATATTGGTTTTTTAAATTTTTCCCATCCGCTATCTTTGATTTCCCATCCACCATCTTGAATCACGAAACATATGTAGTATTTGGATTCCTCATCCCTTTTAACATCGCAGACGATACAACTACGACATGAAGCCCGCTGGGTGGCAAAACTGCCATCAAACAAAGAAGTATATCAACGCGCATGCGAATTTGAACTTTCTCCAGCGGTAATGAATTACAAATTGACTCTACGTTTTAGGTAGAAAACGTTTGTATGGTAAAAAGAAAAGGGTTGTTTTTGGGCTTTTCCGGCAATTATTAGAATTTTTCTCGCCGTAAAAACCATCTTTGAACTTCAACGAACATATAAAAAAAGAATTGGCCAAATTGGTCCATGCGTTGTTGAGTTATGCGCTTACCAACACATTTTGCGATTCATTTTTATATTATAGATGTTGTTATAGAAAGTCATTTTATGGCAAATAAAAGTTATTACTGTTGAGTTGTTAAGGCAAACGTTATTAGTATAAATGATAATAGTGCAAGAAAATATTATGATCGGGGAAGATTATGGCAAACAATATTAGTGCAAATGAATTTATGGAAAACGAGAGAATACCGCTAAATACGCCATATTAATCAAATACAAACTGTTTATGAATTTCTTAGCGATTTCGCTAAATCGGACTTCTGAATGTACAAGTAAAATTCCTAACAGAAAACCAAACAAACTAACATCAACGGCCTAGACCCAATATCTATAAAATGAACAGAACAATTTTCGATCGTTATGATGCGGTAAAGCGTCTTGAAACCTGATATTTTTTTGTCACAATATCCCCATAATGATACTTATTAGGTGATTATGTCGTCGATTTTGGCGTAACGCCAGTAAAGCAATATGATATTAATTTTGGTATAACGAATAAACGCGTCGTTTTACGCGGCCCCTCTCTCCTCGTCTAACTTAGAAAAATATGTCTTGGCAGGGTCGCGCATTCCATTCTATCTGCGGTTTTTATTTTATATTTATTAGTTCGTTGCAGTCATTTTACATAAATATCAAACTTAAAAGCATACACGATATATGATTAATAATTTAAGTTGGACAGTGTGAACACGGACTTCTATTAATATCTATGTTATATACAATATCCTCCGTGGTCCTGTGGAGAGCGTATGCGACTGTTTTTGGGAGGTCCCGGGTTCAATTCCCGTGTCGGGCAAAAGTGTTACTGAGTTTTTCCAAATACTCAGTAACAGAACGGAGTCTGGTGATGTGCCCGGTAACTGCAATAAGCTCGCCCCCTATTACGTGGGACCTAAAAATTCATAGCGAAATGTGAGTGTAATATTACACCTCTGCCTAACCCTTCGGGGATACAGGCGTGAGTCTATAAAAAAAAATCGATATAAATTAAAAAATTGTGGAGAAAAAGCAGCACATGCTAGTAGAAAATACTAGCTAGTACTTTTATACTAAGGGTACATTACTAGTAATCGACTTTCGTCATTAATCAGCTTTAATACTGAGTAATATACATAATTATACCTAATTCGTAAACTAAACAAAACGTATTTTAGAATCTTGAGTGCTTATTTCTTTACTCAGACACTTAACTAGGACTTTATTGCCTTTTATCACAAAACTTAGGATAACCACAAGTTTATATTGTCAGAATATTGACAGAAAACCAGTTTCAATCAGTGAAAAGTATTTAAAAAAAATTAAAATAAAATGGAAAAATAGACGAAAAAAGACTGAATAATGTTATTTGTTGACTTTTTTTCATAAAATAGGTTTGTGTCCAAAAATGTAATTTGCGAGTGATTCGTTCCTATATTAGATGTTAAACTGAAATACCTGATTTTTTCTTCAAAAAACGACCAGCAACATTACTAATTACGGTATTTTAAAAACCTTTTTGAATTTGACACGAAAACGCTGTAAACCATCATGGCGGTTGAGTGATATCATAAAGTACAAAACAAAACAAACCGTGAATAAAGTCTGGTCTGATGTACCCACTTTAAATTTGTTATATTCGATTTAACGGGTAGAAAGTTTGACGTTTTAGTTGTATTTACTACTAAAACGTCAACAACATGAATGGCGAACGTACTGTTTGACGTAATGCTCTCTGATTGGTGTTCACTGTCACTAGAATAAATACATTATTTTTAGTTTTACAACCCTAAAAAAAACATTAGTCTTACCTTTTTATAATAAATAATAAACCTTGTTTACATCTTAAAATCATAATGAATCTATAGATACTACAATCAAACCGATTTCTTCTTAGTGGACACAAGCCTATTGGAGTTCCGATTATCACTAAACAAACTCAATCTTAGAATACTCTCTTTGTAAAAGCTATTATCAAATGATTCAAATTGAATTTACAATCCTAAATCTGTCAGTCTTTAATAGACTGTCAAACGTTGCTACGTGCTCCGAATAATACTTTAACTTTTACATCCGCACTTCAGCCACCATGGTCCATTTAGTTAAGCCGTGTCTGTGCAGAACTTTAAACCCATCTAAAGCACATAAACAAAGTTAAAATTTACAGTACCATAGTTGAGTATTGACGACTCCAATATTATCAGCCATTTGACCACCGCTTACAAATTAATTCTAATTCAAATAAAAAAATGGGCGAAGTGATAAATTTAGTACATATAGTAGCATAGTTCAGAATACTGTTTACAATTTTCTAGAGTAGCAATAACTTTACGTAAGCTTTCGTGCCGAAAATGACGTTCTATTAGGAAGGCCTATATCCAGCAATGAACTACGAGAATTCTTAAATCCGTTCGCAGGATAAGCTCAATGGAGAAGAGTATAATTATTTTCTGACATACTGCTTTTGTAAATGTAAGAACAGAATATTTTAGATAATGTAATGATCTAAAACACATCAACGCTCGACAAATAATATCTTGATAACCATCACATACACTTTTCACTCAAAAGGCGATAATATATCTTGTAAGTTATGCTTACCATAAAATGGTGGTAAAATATGTCGATTCCATAGTTATCTGTTTAAATGTTTAAAACTACTTCTTTTCTGGCTTTATTACACCAAAAAAGTATTAGCAATATAACCATCACCATAAAGTTCCTAGTTCAGAATTAAATCATGGTCGCCCTACGTGTTCGTGTCTAATGGATTGGGTTTTGTTTAAGTATACCTGCATTACTTGAGTCGTTGAGTCGGGTGCTGCTAGTGCATTGTGCTAAGAGCTAATAATCGTTTTTAGTAAAGGTACTTGCTGACTAGGTTGTGTAGCGTGTGTTTTGTATGTCTCGCGAGCTGGTGGAAATGAAACTCAATTATTGTTGTCTAAGGCATTCACATTTATTATTATTCCTAAAAATTAAAATTTTCAGCTTTAAATACTTCGGATTTGGACAACAAAGGCGGCTTTGGTGAAAAACAATTTCTTTTTCATGATAAATTTTGTGTATATTTTTTTGCACTTAGAGCGTCTAGAATACGATGACTTATAAGAATAGCGATACCAGTAACCATTCGCTTTAATTGATAATCTCTGGGTGTTTACTAAAAGATAAACAAAACCATTACTGATGAAACATTACTTTGTAATGACTCTTGGAAATAATACGAATCACAAAAACACAAAATAAAATTGTCAACTTTTGGAAATACAATATTATGAGCCATTGTGAAACTACTTCCTTAGTCGAATTGCTACAGTTTGAGTATAATCCTCCGTCGAAGCGAGAATCGCGCTGTACTCTCGTGCATGAGTATGTAGCCTTACTTTTATCTATGGTGTTAAATGTACACGTTTATCGCGCACTTGTGTCTTTTGCGTGAAATATAAAGTTCGTATATTATTGTTGTTTGTTCTTAGGTCGCGTATGATGAGCTGAATCTGCTTCTACGTGTTTACTGTCCATACATACATAATTTTGGGCTTGTTTAGAAGCATGATAATGATTTTTATTGGCGAACTACTATTCGCCAAGCGCACAGTTTTAGATATTTTATACTTACTACTAAAATAAATAATATGATCACATATTGTAATAATGAGTCAGATACACGCACACGCAGTCGGCTTACATGGTGCAGTTGTTACCAAGCCTGTAGTTACTTTATCTTTCAATAATATTAATAATTTTATTCTGTCTACGAAAATGGTTGAATGTTTAGTGACATGACATGTTTCTGTGTCCAACATACGTTTATATTCCAACGCAAGAGAACAAAAAAAAATCTGACATAATCTTTACACAAGGTATTCCTAAAGCTTTAATAGAATAAATAATTAAATATATTATTTGTAGTGGATATTGTAGTGGATAACAAACAACTTAACACACACACAATATGCACATACACTCATTAAACATGTTATTGTATAACATAACTTGTCGTCATAGTGACGCAATATTGTTTTTTGACGCTAATAAATTTATTAGTAAATTTATTTTAACTAAAGATACAATGTATCTGCCATTTTATATTAAGCGACAAATTGCTAAGTTATTAGCATACAATTTACAGCAAGGCAGTGAGCCTTGTGTTGACAATTTATTTGATAGGGTTAGTACATGTACTAACAACGTTTTTATTGACACATCTTGTGATTTAAACTCCAAGATAGGACAACAGTTAGGCTGCAGTATTTGAATATAGTACATCAAAACATGCAGGGCCTATCTGGAAAAGAGTTAGAGTTAAGTTTATTTCTAGAAAAATATGACGTTAAGGTTTTGTGCTTAACTGAACATTGGTTAAGCACCCATGAGGTTATTGTTATAAATGAATATTACACAGTGCAGAGTTCGTATATAAGAAAGCAGGCTATTAGAGGCAGTTCTCTCATAATGACTTCAAATTTATTAAAATGCAAAGAACGTAAGGATATTGTAAATTTATCTATTGAGCGCACTATTGAGTTGTCCTGTGTGGAACTAGACTTATATATTATAATTTGTGTATATCGACCCCCTTCTGGTGATTATAATCTATTTGAGACTGTTATGGAAGATGCTCTTAATAAAATTATAGGTAGTCATAAGAATATTATAGTATGTGGTGATTTTAATATTAATATTTTAGAGAATTCTTCACAGTGTACTAGATTTCTAAATCTTTTTAAGTCATTTAATTTAAGTAATTTATTCTGTGAACCTACTAGAGTCTCTGAAACATCTTCTACTTGTTTGGATAATATATTTAGTTCTTGTGTTGCTAAAAACCCAGTAGCTATTAGTTCTCTTCCTTCTGATCACCGTGGACAGATAGCTAGTTTTTCATGTACAACATATGATAAATCACATACAGTAGAATGTAGGCCTCAAACTACCAATCGTCTTATACGTTTTAAAAACAATATTATCGCTAAACTCAATCCCTCAATTTTGAACTCAGAAAATCCAAATACAATTTATAATTCACTTTTTGGAATAGTAAATAATGAGTTTCAAGTTACTTTCAAGAGGAAAACTGTCACATTAAAGGGTACTACCGGATCTTTTAACCAGTGGGCCACTATAGGTATATACAGAAGTAGAGCCAAATTGTTTGAATTATATGGTATGAAACAACATAGATTTGACACACCTTTTCTAAATTATGTAAAAAACTACTCAAAAATTTTTAAACACGTTTGTGTTATGGCAAAATCTAAATTTATTAGTAGCAAAATTAAGCATTCAACAAATGTAATTAAAGAAACTTGGAGAATTATAAATAATGAAACAGGAAGAGCACGACCACGGGAAAACCAATTTGAACTAAAAGAAAACAATTTATTAGTCACCAATCAAACTCAAGTAGCGCATATGTTCAATAGTTTCTTTGCGAGCATACCTTTAACAACTACTAGCTCTTTACAATCATCATCCTTAGACGCTGGAATTTTTTTGCTTAGTAGTGTACCTGAATGCAAGAGCGTGTTTAGATTCGAGCACGTTACCCCGCGAGATATATTGATCGCATATAATTCAATTAATATTAAAAATACCGGCGACTTTTCGGGCATTTCAATTAAAATTTTAGGTACTATAGTTGAGACTGTTGCGCCTTACCTCTCTATAATTTTTAACCAATGTTTTGACTTAGGCGTATTTCCGGATTTGATGAAATTAAGTAAAATCATACCTTTATTCAAATCTGGCAGTAAAAATGACGTAAATAACTTCAGGCCCATCTCTATCTTGCCGGCATTTAGTAAAATATTTGAAAAGATTTTATTAAAGCAGCTACTAAGACACTTTAATTTAAATAGTCTGCTTCATAAAGATCAATACGGATTTACTAAAGGTAGATCCACTACTGATGCGGGTGTTGCTCTCATAAAACACGTTTATAATGCTTGGGAGTCATCTAAAAATGCTATCGGAGTATTCTGTGACCTCTCAAAAGCATTTGATTGCGTTCATCACGACACACTATTGCGTAAGCTCCGCCACTACGGTGTAGAGGAAACCGCACTTTGTATTGTCGAGTCGTACCTGCGGCAAAGATTTCAGTGCGTCGATGTAAATGGGACTACATCCTCTAAATTACCTATACAGTTAGGCGTTCCACAAGGCTCTATTTTAGGTCCTTTTCTATTCCTTGTATATATTAATGACTTACCTTTTTATTTAAAAAATATCTGTGATGTCGTACTTTTTGCAGATGATACGTCACTTATTTTTAAAGTAGATAGGAATAGGAATCAATTTGATGATGTAAATAATGCACTTATACAGGTTACACAATGGTTTACAGCAAAGAACCTAGTGCTTAATTCTAAAAAGACTAAATGCGTTAAATTTGCTTTACCTAACGTTAGACAACTGGGACCTAATATAAGGCTAGATAGGGAGGAACTTGACACAGTTGACTCGACAGTGTTTCTAGGCATTACACTAGATAATAAGTTACAATGGGGTGCACATATAGCATGTCTTGCAGGTAAGCTCAGTTCTGCTGCGTATGCTGTCAAAAAAGTTAGACAACTTACTGATGTTGACACAGCTCGTCTAGGTTATTTTAGCTATTTTCATAGTGTCATGTCCTACGGTATTTTGTTATGGGGCAAAGCTGCGGATATTCAGAATATCTTCGTTCTACAGAAACGAGCGGTACGAGCAATATAAATGTTAGGGGCAAAAGATACTCTTAGGGAACGCTTTAAGTCTATAGGGATTCTTACAGTAGCCTCGCAATTTTTATTTGCTAATATATTGTATATTAGGCAAAATATAGGTTTATTTACTACAAAAAGTGATGTACATAACATAAATACTCGAAACAGGCATAAGTTATATGCCCCTTATCATCGTTTACATAAAGTTAATAATTCTTTTGTAGGGCTAGGTATTCGTATATACAATAAAATACCAATTAGTCTTTTAGAATTGCCATTTAGTGCGTTCAAAAATAAAATAAAAGACTGTCTTATTAGGAAAGGTTATTATACCATTAATGATTATTTCAGTGATAAGGATAGGTGGTCACTTACACTAGCCAACTCTTGATTTTTTTAATTTATATAGATAGCTTACTTTTCAGTTTTTTTTTTATATAAAATCTCTAGTTCTATTAATTTAATATTCATGCATTATTAGGTCATTCAACTTACTACATTTACATTTTCATTGTTGTTCCACAAATTTTATTAAAATTTGCTACAGTGTTAGATGAAGGTAACTCGTTATCATGGGCTGGATACTAACGTTTTTGTAATTTTCGTGTATTCATATACCGTCACTTTCTGTAACATACTTTCCCACCATAGTTCTGAACATGATCGCGAGTTGCCTACATTATAAAGCGTAAGTGGATGCTCCTGTTACACAAGATTCACATTTGAAGACTACTACAGCACTTAATTTAATAACTACATATTTTGTATATAATATGTATGTTCTTATTTACTATTTACAAGTAATTAATTACAATGTGAAACAGTTGCAGCTCCTTACAAAAACAAAATATGTACCATAACACTGGCGATTAAAAAGAGTGGCCACGAGTTTTATTGCCCGTTCTTTCTCGTGGTTCTACCTATTGCTTTGCGAATGGGCAGTAAATGTAAATGTAGAAGCATTATTAATTTACTTTAAAAATTTGACGTTCATAAGCGTCACGTTGTGACCTAGATGAATAAATGATTTTTGACTTTGACTTTGACTTTGACTTTGACTTTGATAGCGTATGCGACTGCTGATCGGAGGTCCTGGGTGGGCAAAAGTGTTACTGTGTTTTTCCGAATTCTCAGTCTGCTACTGAGTGCTAGGAGTCTGGTGATGTGCCCGGTAACGGCAATAGGCTCGCCCCCTATTACGTGGAACCTAAAAATTAATGGCGAAATGTGGGTGTAATATTACACCACTGCCTACCCCTTCGGGGATACAGGCATGAGTCTAGAAATAAAATAAAAAAATATATATTAGTCCATGAATACATAGATTGGTTTCCGAGTTCTTGTTTCTTCACATAAATAGTAACTGGATCGCCTAACGTGCGTCGTAAACGTGCATTGTCCCATTGTATCACTGTCCGATATAGTACTACATAGTAGTTACACGACTATAAATTGAAGAATGTAACCGTATAATATAATATATTATAAGAAATATAGATACATTGCAATTTACCTGGCATGAATATCAAGTGAAAGTACATGTAGCGTGTATATACCTACCATGATTATATCTGTACAATTGTACATTGTACATCTGTAGATATCACCGAATGTAAGGTGTAAAAGATGTGTGGTTCACGGTTACATTTAGTATAATAATATGATTTTTGATAAAAAATGAAAATGTTGGCATTAAAATATAATTAATAAATACTTGACTATACTGCGGCAGCGACAGCCTTAAGAGAATAAAAAAACCGGTCAAGTGCGAGTCGGACTCGCGCACCGAGGGTTCCGTACAAACCTGTAGGTATATAAGTAAAAGTTCACCAGTCAAAATTGTGGTATTTTTATTGCCAAATGAAATCCATAACATTACAGTATGGAAAACTGGAGGAACATAAATTAAAGAAAAAGGGGTCTTTATCTTTTGTAATCAGTCATCCTTTATTTTATATTAACATATATCGCTTATTTTATAATATAACTTAAATACCTATACCAGCCTTGCAGCAGCCTTGCAGCAGCCTTGCAAAAGTCTGCTGATGAATGATGGTAAGTTTTTTATCAAAGTTATTGATTTAAAAAGTTTTTAGTGACTATTAGAAATCTGTTACAAAAATACTTATAAAGTACAGAATAATTAGCAAAAAGGTTTGAAGACTATGTAATTATTTGAAATCTCAATCTCAATCAGCCTATCGTAGTCCACTGCTGGACATAGGCCTCTCCCAACACGCACCACAGCACACGGTCCTCAGCCTTCTGCATCCTTTATCTGGGCTAAAAGACGTTGCTTCGTACCAAATTTCAAGATTTTGAGTTCACGGGAAGTACCCTGTTTTTGATTCCCTTGCGAGTAGTCGCGAGTTTGAAAATATGATTATATTGCTCTTTCTTTTGATTGCGTAGATATAGAAGTTTGATTTTGTTACAGCCTAACGGTGTTATATACCTGAGTATTTGATATGAATTTCAATTTAATACCTCTAAGCGTTCAAGAGGAAGGGCTACTACCCCTTTACTTTACTTACTTTAAATTTATTAAAAATATTTTTTTATATGCTGTAACTAAAAAAATACGGTTTTCGCATTTTTTCCTTTATAAGTAATATAAGACGTTGCTTCGTACCAAATTTCAAGATTTTGAGTTCACGGAAAGATTCCTGTAGGTTTTGATTCCCTTGCGAGTAGTCGCGAGTTTGAAAATATTATTAAATTGCTCTTTCTTTTGATTGCGTAGACATAGAAGTTTGATTTTGTTACAGCCTAACGGTCTAAATTTTTAGTTACATCATGTAACTAAAAATTTACGGTTTTCGCAATTTTTCCTTTATACGTGATATAAGAAGTTGCTTCGTACCAAATTTCAAGATTTTGAGTTCACGGAAAGAACCCTGTAGGTTTTGATTCCCTTGCGAGTAGTCGCGAGTTTGAAAATATTATTAAATTGCTCTTTCTTTTGATTGCGTAGACATAGAAGTTTGATTTTGTTACAGCCTAACGGTGTTATATACCTGAGTAATTGCTATGAATTTCAATTTAATACCTACCTCTACGCGTTCAAGAGAAAGGGGTAGTAACTTTAAATTTATTAAAAATATTTTTCTTATATGATGTAACTAAAAAATTACGGTTTTCGCATGTTTTCCTTTATAAGTAATATAAGACGTTGCTTCGTACCGAATTTCAAGATTTTGAGTTCACGGAAAGAACCCTGTAGGTTTTGATTCCCTTGCGAGTAGGCGCGAGTTTGAAATTATGCTTATATTGCTTTTCCTTTTTTGATTGTGTTGACATAGAAGCTTGATTTTTTTGCAGCCTAACAGTGTTATATACCTGACTAATTGCTATGAATTGCAATTTATTAACTCTACGCGTTCAAGAGAAAGGGGTAGTAACTTTACATTTATTAAAAATATTTTTCTTATAATTATGATGTAACTAAAAATTTAGGGTTTTCGCAATTTTTCCTTTATAAGTGATATAAGAAGTTGCTTCGTACCAAAATTTCAAGATTTTGAGTTCACGGAAAGAACCCTGTAGGTTTTGATTCCCTTGCGAGTAGTCGCGAGTTTGAAAATATTATTAAATTGCTCTTTCTTTTGATTGCGTAGACATAGAAGTTTGATTTTGTTACAGCCTAACGGTGTTATACACCTGAGTAATTGCTATGAATTTCAATTTAATACCTACCTCTACGCGTTCAAGAGAAAGGGGTAGTAACTTTAAATTTATTAAAAATATTTTTCTTATAATTATGATGTAACTAAAAATTTACGGTTTTCGCAATTTTTCCTTTATAAGTGATATAAGAAGTTGCTTCGTACCAAATTTCAAGATTTTGAGTTCACGGAAATATTCCTGTAGGTTTTGATTCCCTTGCGAGTAGTCGCGAGTTTGAAAATATTATTAAATTGCTCTTTCTTTTGATTGCGTAGACATAGACGTTTGATTTTGTTACAGGCTTACGGTGTTATATACCTGAGTAATTGCTATGAATTTCAATTTAATAACTCTACGCGTTCAAGAGAAAGGGGTAGTAACTTTAAATTTATTAAAAATATTTTTCTTATAATTATGATGTAACTAAAAATTTACGGTTTTCGCAATTTTTCCTTTATAAGTGATATAAGAAGTTGCTTCGTACCAAATTTCAAGATTTTGAGTTCACGGAAATATTCCTGTAGGTTTTGATTCCCTTGCGAGTAGTCGCGAGTTTGAAAATATTATTAAATTGCTCTTTCTTTTGATTGCGTAGACATAGACGTTTGATTTTGTTACAGCCTAACGGTGTTATATACCTGAGTATTTGATATGAATTTCAATTTAATACCTCTAAACGTTCAAGAGAAAGGGCTACTACCCCTTTACTTTACTTACTTTAAATTTATTAAAAATATTTTTTATATGCTGTAACTAAAAAAATACGGTTTTCGCATTTTTCCTTTATAAGTAATATAAGACGTTGCTTCGTACCAAATTTCAAGATTTTGAGTTCACGGAAAGAACCCTGTAGGTTTTGATTCCCTTGCGAGTAGTCGCGAGTTTGAAAATATTATTAAATTGCTCTTTCTTTTGATTGCGTAGACATAGACGTTTGATTTTGTTACAGGCTTACGGTGTTATATACCTGAGTAATTGCTATGAATTTCAATTTAATAACTCTAAGCGTTCAAGAGAAAGGGGTAGTAACTTTAAATTTATTAAAAATATTTTTCTTATAATTATGATGTAACTAAAAATTTACGGTTTTCGCAATTTTTCCTTTATAAGTGATATAAGACGTTGCTTCGTACCAAATTTCAAGATTTTGAGTACACGGAAAGAAACCTGTAGGTTTTGATTCCCTTGCGAGTAGTCGCGAGTTTGAAAATATTATTAAATTGCTCTTTCTTTTGATTGCGTGGACATAGTAGTTTGATTTTGTTATAGCCTAACGGTGCTATATACCTGAGTAATTGCTATGAATTTCAATTTAATACCTACCTCTACGCGTTCAAGAGAAAGGGGTAGTAATTTTAAATTTATTAAAAATATTTTTTTTATATGCTGTAACAAAAAGTTTACGGTTTTCGCAATTTTTCCTTCATATGTGATATAAGACGTTACTTCGTACCAAATTTCAAGATTCTGAGTTCACGGGAAGTACCCTGTAGGTTTTGATTCACTTGCGAGTAGGCGCGAGTTTGAAAATATGCTTATATTGCTTTTACTTTTTTTGATTGTGTTGACATAGAAGCTTGATTTTGTTGCAGCCTAACGGTGTTATTTACCTGAGTATTTGATATGAATTCCAATTTAATACCACCACGCGTTCAAGAGAAAGGGGCCGTAACTTTAAATTTATTAAAAATGTTTTTCTTATATGATGTAACTAAAAATGTATGGTTTTCGTTTCGTCACTACGTACCTAATTTCAAGATTCTGAGTTCACGGGAAGTACCCTACAGGTTTTGATTCCAATGAGAGTTTGAAAATATGCTGCAATTTGCAGCATATACGGCTGTATCTTTTGATTGCATTGGATTAGAAGTTTGATTTTTTTACAGCTCTATGGAACTGTAGATTCGAGTATTTAGTATAAATTTTAGTTTGATACCTCCACGCGTTCCTGAGAAAAAGGGTCTTGACAGACGGACGGACAACAAAGTGATCCTATAAGAGTTCCGTTTTTTCTTTTCGAGGTACGGAACCCTAAAAACTAGTTCAAATCCTCGGCGCATTCTACCAAATTTTCGAAATGCGTATTAAATTGATAGCTGTCACTTGCTATTGTTCAACGGTGTATGAAAACATAGCAAGGAAACTTGTCTGAGATTTATATATTTCTCGATAGATATTATGTAGTGAATTCTGCCAACTCGCACTTGGACAGTGAGGTTGATAATAGTCTTACCCTATCACAACATGCAGTGCCTTGTGCTCAACAGTGGGACAGAAAGCTGCTGGTTAGGCAACTTTACTAAGAACTGTCTAACTACCCTAGTAGTTACGAGAAGAAGACCTACATAACTTTAACTACAGACTAACCTGTTAGTAATATTTCAGACCCAACATTTACTTATAATATCACATCACGCCTTCTATTTTCCTAGTCCCATTTATGTTTTATGATTTTCTCCTAATTATAATCTTGAGTGCGAGGAACGCTCCATAAATAAAAGACGGCTTTAAAATTAACTAAATGTCAGAAAAGAGAAATAACCCCTAAAAGTGAATTAACGTGACTAATAAGAGATTTAAGAGCGAGAGCACGAATTAATTTGATTGTTTCGGGACGGGACTCCGAAATATAATTATTATTTCATGCCGAATAACGACAATCTTGCGTAGGTTACTTTAGGAAGAAAATACATATTTGCCATGGTCACACATAATCCTACTCGAAAGACATGTGTGTGAGAGCATTATGTCACAGACGGAAATAAAAATATATTTCTTTTGGTGAGGATTTAATGTGAAGATAACATCAAGAAAAGGTAGGAAAAATGGAGCTGCGTATAATGTCTGCATATGTCGTCACGCCACAATCATAACTGCCTCCGTGTATTAAAAGACTGCCTCCGTGGTCCAGTGAATAGCGTATGCGTCTGCTGATAGGAGATCCCGGGTTCGATTCCCGGGTCGGGCAAAAGTATTACTGAATATTTCCGAATTGTCAGTAGCCGCACGGAGTCTGGTGATGTGCCCGGTAACGGCAATGGGCTCGCCCCTTATTACGGGGGACTTAAAAGTTCATTGCGAAAGGTCGTTGTAATATTACACCTCTGTTTACCCCTTCGGGTATAAAGAAAAAAAGTGGTCAAGTACGAGTCGGACTCGCGCACCGAGGGTTTCGTACAAACCTGTAGGTATACATAATTATTTTAAAAAATATGTGATGTAACTTAAAAGTTAAGGTTTAAAAATTTTGTCCCATGTGCTATAAAACGTTGTTAAATGCCAAATTTAAAGATTCTAGATCAACTGGAAGTACCCTTTAGTTTTGACTTGAGCATTTCATATGAATTTCAATTTTATACCTCTACGGGTTCATGAGGAAAGGGGTAGTACCCTTATAATAAAAATATTATAATGTAATTAAAAATTTACGGTTCGCGAAATTTTTCTTTATCTGTGCTTTAAGACGATGCTTCGTGCCAAATTTCAAGATTCTGAGTTCACGGGAAGTACCCTGTAGGTTTTGATTCCTTTGCGAGTAGTTGCGAGTTTGAAAATATGCTTAAAGTGCTGTTTTTGTTGATTGCGTTGAGATAGAATTTTGTTTTTGTTACAGCTTAAAGGTATTATAGACGCGAGTATTTGATATGAATTTCAATTTACTAATAATACACGTTCATGAGGAAAGGGGTAGTAACCTTAAAATAATACATAGGTACAAATATATTTTTTTATATGATGTAACTAAAACTTTACGATTTTCGCAATTTTTCCTTTACCTGCGCTATAAGGCATTGCTTCGTACCAAATTTCAACTGGCAGAAAAATAATCCAAAACGTGTTTACGATATGATACGTTTATTACGACAAAAAAGCACTACTGTCCATCATTTACTTAATACTAACTTATGCTATCTTACTCTAACATATACCACTCTATACCACAGGGGTACAAGAGAAAAAAAATGACAAAGTACGTTTTTTTTTATAGAAATTAAACACCTCAACTACATTTAAATATTCTAGTAAATAATACACAATGTTTCGTATAAAAATAATTATATAATTAAACAATTTGCTCAATGTTAACATTAGGTCGTCAAACAACAATATTACCTATTGTCTAAACAATTTTGTCCGATTTTTATGTCATCATCATCATCAGCCTTTAACAGTTCACTGCTGGACTAGGCCTCTCCTTTCTCCAAGGAGGAATTGGCCTACTATACCACGCTGGCCAAACGGGTTGGTATAGGGTTTGTATCAAGTTTTCCTTCTCTTACAGTGCTGTTTTCTGCATAATATGCTCCCTCTGTCGGCTCTTACGACACCCATGGGATGATATGGGGTGGTGACAATCCGTATTCTTAATTCGTCACCACACGGACAGAGATTTTTATGTACAATTTCAATTTTATTGTTTTTAATTGAAAATTTTTCACATGAGGTTCCTGATCTTCAATAACAAAATACGGTCCATTATACAATTTATCTAATTTATTTTCAACAGTATTAAATCACCTTCTTAATACGATATTTGATTTATGATTTTATCATACATAGTTTTTTCGTAATTGCTTACATTTTATTAGATTATTTCGTGCGTCGACGTCATCGCGCGATATTTTAATTCTAGACTATAACTATCTGGATTATATAAAGGTTCTACACTACTACTTATTCTACTCGGAATGTTACAAGATTTTGCAAATACTAGTGGTATTTGGAAACTTCCAAATACTATGGCGCATATTTTGTAGAACAATGCACAGTATTGTTAAAATAAAATCACCAGAAAGGCAATCAGTGGCTCCAAAAAATATTTATGTGTATTTTAAAGTGATCCTATTGACTCATGATGGTATGCAGTGAAACATAATTTTTCTATTCCTAAAAGGTTACAAACTTCCGTCATAGTAGATGACATAAATTCGGTACCTTTGTCAGTGGCTATTAATTTTGGTATTCCGAACCTTAAAATAAAATTAACTACACAAGCTTTAGCGACAGTTGTCGTTTGTTTATTTGGAAGAGGATAAGCCTCAACGAACTTACTTAATTCACATTGCAGTGTGAGAAAATAACAATTATTATCTATATCTTTATTTAAAGGACCAACTAAATCTAAAAATATTTTTTCAAAAGCATATGAAGCCGTGGTTGTTATTACATTACGCGAATATTTCACTTTTTGATATAGTTCACATTTTCTTATAAAGTCTTTGACGTCGTTCTCCATTTCTGGCCAGTAGTATTTCCTTTCTATATTATTAACCATTCTGCGCACACCAGCGTGACCACTGGCAGTAAGTGGTAATCATTTATAATAAATCTTTTCTCTTGGACATCATTGATTCTTTCAACACCTCGTAAAATACAAATGCGTGGACCGGTCCACAAGACTTTACTCTTGATTTCTTTTATTAATTACCCTATAAATAACGCGTTATCATTTCTTTTTACTATACATATTTTGTCGACATTAATATTTTCACATAATTCACTTAATTTTGTCACAAAAATGTCTCGCGTGTATTGTGCCCTAAAATCTAGATTAACATATAATATTTTCTTATTTTTCGAAAATGCAAGACACTCGGTTTCTACATCTATACGCTTCTGCTGCCTTATTCTGCTAATTTCTTTTACTTCGGTCAAAATTTATTCTACCGCGCCACTCAGTATCCTCAACAATTCCACGACTCTCGGTTGATCAGGCCGATTGTCTGTGTTATTACTGGTGATAAAAGTGTCACTACTACTTCCTTTATCTTCTAGTATCCGTTTTTGTCCTCTATTCATTACATGTAATATATTTTCATTAATACATTTTAATTCCTCTGAGTCTATTGTAATTCTGGACAAAGCATCAGCTGCGCAATTTTCTTTTCCTTTAATATAAACAATTTTGAAGTTATACTCTTCTAATGTCCATCTAAACTTTAGTAATCTACTTGATGGATCTTTCATCCTAAACAAATATAGTAATGGTTTGTGGTCTGTCATGATAGTATTTTTTTACCAAAAAGATAAGGTCTGAAATACTTCACACTTCAAACAATTGCAACTAATTCCTTTCGTATAGTCGGGTAATTCCTTTCAGATTTATTCAAAGGTCTACTTGCATACGCTATTGGTAATAAATTTTTGTTACAAATAACTGCTCCGACAGCAATGCCAGAAGCATCCGTCTGTAAAATAAATTCATTTTCGTTTGAAAAATCAGGTTATTGTAATACTGGGGGTGATATTAAAGCTTTTTTCAAATTTGAAATGAATTCTCACATTGATCTGACCAAACAAACGGAACATTTTTTCGGCAAAGATTGTTTAAAGGAATAGCTATTTCTGCAAACTCGTTTATAAATTTTCTGTAGTAGTTACAAAATGCAACAAAACGTTTCACTTCATCCGTGTTTAATGGAGTTGGGTAATTTTCAATACTTTGAGTTTTAGTTTTATCCGGCAATATGCCTTTTGCAGATATTGTATGACCTAAATATAGTAGTTCCTTTTTCAAAAAATTGCATTTGTTTGGATTTAACTTAAGATTAACTTTTCTAAGTCTTTCAAAAACATCTATTAGGTTTCTATTGTGGCTGTCTAAATTTCGTCCCATAATTACAAGGTCATCAAGGTATATAAAACACTTTTCATACGTTAGTCCTGACATTGCGGTAGTCATTAATCTCGACAAAAAACTAGGGCTAGTTTTAAGACCCATTGGCATTCTTTTCATCTGATATTGCCCAGTATTAGTTGTAAAATCAGTAAGCTTCCTAGATTCAGGGTTTAAATTTGCTTGATAATAAGATTGATTGAAGTCTAAATGAGTAAAATAGATAGCACCAGATAAAGATTCTAAAATGTCAGTTATGTTTGGTAAGGGAAATTTATCATCTTGTATTAATTCATTCAATTTTCGGTAATCTACTACCAACCACCATTTTTTGTCACCATTATCAGATTTTTTCGGTACTAGTAAAATGGGACTAGACCACTCACTTTGAGCCTTTTCTATTTCGGGTTTTTGGCTGTTTGGGAGTCTGTGTGGTTTTGTATATATAGGACATAGCATTAGGTTTTAAATAAATATTATGTTCATATATTTTAGTGGTCGAAAGCCTATCACCTTTTTATATAATGTATAGATTCGCTTCTTCCGGGAGTAATTATGAGATATAGATATGCGATATAGATAGGCGATGCGTAAAGTGGTAACATACGTTCATATTCATTACATAAAATGAATGTATCATTTTCCAAATTAATACGTGAATTAAAATTAGATAAAAAGTCTAGTCCGAGAATACCATCCGATTTACAAGGCAAATTATCGAACAAATAAAATTTATGATTAAAATAGCTACCATTTTTCGTACATAAGGTGAGAAAAACATACCCTTCTGTATAAGCTTTACCACCTATACCATTTATTACAATATTATCTTTATACGATTTAATTTGTGCCAATAACGCCTTTTTAGTAATAACGGAAATGGACGCACCCGTGTCTAGTAACCATGAACACTACGCTCCATTTATATCAAAATGTACGTACCTAACATTTTTATTACATACTAAAATATTATAACTCTTAAGACCGAAAAAACTGTGTTTCGTTGACTAATTTTTCGTTTTCTATTTGAGAATTATCACTTTTTTGAGCAGAAAATATTGTAGGTTTATTATTTGAACCACGAGTAGCGACATTTTTACCATGGTAAGATCTAGGCCAGCGATTGTTATTGTTTGTGAAATTAGAAAAATTACCTCTTCCACGTATCTACCGCCGTTATTGCATCCATAAAACTGTTGATAACATGACGTATTATTATATTTTCGGTTTGCAAAGTAATAACCACGACCATGATAACCTTGACTAAAATAGTTATTACGTCCTTTCCTGTTATTATAAAATCTGTTGTTAGACCTACCTCTTGCACTGAAGATCGTGTTAGAAGTCGAAGGCTCTGCTAGTTCCTCATCCTCAGCTGCACGCACTGCGTCTTTTAATTCTGCATAATTTCGAGCTGAAATTATAGTGCCCAAAAGTTTATTCCTTAAACCATCAGCGAATTTTTTGACAGCTAGTTTTTCATTTACTGGCCTCAACAACTGACATGCCTTTTCGTTACCGTCAGCTTCCGCAATTGTAAGGTTTATAAATAATTCTGACAATTTATTTCCATACTCATTAACAGTCTGTGTCTATTATACAAAACTCAGGTTCGCTCCTGCGTGGAATACTGCTCTCATCTCTGGAACGGCTCCACTCAGTACCTGCTAGATGCCCTTGATAGGTTGCAGCGGCGTGCTGTCCGTATCATAGGTGACCTTGAGGCTAATAAGACCCTTGAATCTCTGCAATTACGCAGGGACGTAGCACTTTCCCTAGACATCGGAACGCTGCCGCTACACCTCGCGATTATTCTACATTCTACTTCCTATCTACCGTCCCGCTGGGGTTCTTCCTACGGGCTACGTTCTTCCTACGGGCTACGTTCTTCCTACGGGCTACGTTCACCCTACGGGCTCACTGCACCTTACGTTCTTCCTACGGGCTACGTTCTCTCTACGGGCTACAAGCCACGAGCTGCTGGCGCCGTGCCGCTACTAGCCAGCTGCCACCCAAGCCTCCGTTCCAGCCTACGAGCTCTACAGCCAGGCCACGGACGCCTGAGCCTGACCGCTCGGCCCACATCGGCTGCACCGCCTGAGACCCGCTCAGCCTGAACGTCGACCACAGAGCTGCCTGCGCAGCGCACCTTGGCCAGCTCATCGGCGATCCTACGAGCAGCTACCCTGCGAGCGTCGGAGAGCAGCAGGAGTCTACACTCCAGCCAGCTCAGGCCAGTGCTTACCTAGTTCGGTCATACTGTATGTAAGCGGTAGTGAGACATAATAAAGAACCTGTTCAGCCTAGCAGTGTTTCTCTCGAACCCCGACACCCTACCTGAGACCCTCCGTCTCAGTGATTCCCACATCATCCTCCGGCTAGATGCCCTTGATAGGTTGCAGCGGCGTGCTGTCCGTATCATAGGTGACCTTGAGGCTAATAAGACCCTTGAATCTCTGCAATTACGCAGGGACGTAGCCTCAATGGCTGTCTTTTACCGATTGTATCACGGTGAGTGTTCAGAAGAACTCTTTCAACTCATCCCAGCCTCTCCTTTCCTATCCCGAACAACACGTGCCGGGTTAAGGTGCCACCCTTATACGGTAGATCAGATACCGTCACGTATGAAAAGGTTCGGTACGTCTTATCTTTGCCGTACCATAAAGATGTGGAACTCATTGCCAGCTCACGTGTTTCCTTCCTCCCTTGATCCTGGGTCCTTTAAGCGGGGCGTGAAAAAGCATCCCTCAAGGCCGTCAAAGTGAGGGCCGTCATGTCACATTGCTTAACCAGCAATTGGGCCTTTCCAATAGGACTTCACTCTGCTTACCATCAGGCAGCGTGAAGTCAAATCGACAGGTTTCTTTTAATAAAAAAAAACATATTATATATACAGATCAAATTAATTACGCCCTTATAGATATGCCTAGGTCTAAATTAAGTGAGAAATAAAATAATTTAAAAGAATTAAACCAGGAGCCCGCACGGTGAGTAAGAAAGAAAATAAAATTGTGTGCGTACTTCTAACCGGCACCGAAACCAAAAACTGTTGTTGTTAAAAATATTAGTTTTTTCTGCTGCCTAGTGCGAGCATCTTTAGATGTTGGTAGCTCTTGGCGATTAGTCCATTTACTGACACAACTATCGGCACAATGATCGCCGAGTTCACATCCCACATATCGACAATCTCATGAGCTGGGCCCAAATGTTTGAACTCCTTCTCTTTCTCTGCTTTTACGAGATTGCTGTCATGCGATATGATAATAACGTCTATCAATGCAAGTCGCTCTGCTCGATCGATCACTACAATATCACGCTTATTGGCTACAATAAACTTGTTTGTAATGCTTGACCTATACCAGGACAACAACGTACGACCATTTTTTCGAGAACTGGGTCGGGTACAATCTTTATCTGTAGTACGGTGAACCAATGAGATTATATTTTAAGGACTAGTTGCTGATGGATTATCTTGGCCCCTTGATTGTATCTGTGCAAATACTTGCCAAGTGCAAAACTCGAACAACCGGATACTATATGTCTGAGAGATTCCCCGGGCTGGTGACATGCCCGCCATATGTCAATCGCACCGTCCCTCAGTATATACTATCGGTAGTTTTTTGTCATGACAACTTCGACCATAATTATGAAGACAAAACCTTTGGTTTCCCCGAAGAGAATAATAGAAATAAGAGAATAGAATATTAATGAAAATTATTACACAAACCTGCAGTACTGCAGGTTTATGTAATTATTTTTATAAAAGTAAAAGACAGAGAAGGATTAGTCTAACCATCAAAATATGTATTACATATTTTTAAAGTTACAGTAAAGGTTGTACGTGAAGCAGCGATAGCGTGGGTGCGATAGCTGAAAGTTTGTGATGATCAATGAAAACACTTTTCTTGAGATATATAATTGTATTCAAGTATACTTATTTTTCAAAGAAATATTGCAGTATAGCTTCTACATCACAATAGTGCAAAAGCTACCTTTTTTTGTAATAACTTTCACCCACATCGGCGAATACGTGGGTCGAAGCTAGTCTGTAAAATAAAAGTATCGATAAAGTTATAAAGTCACCATGTTTATGCGTCACAATCTTTATACGAATAAATCAAAATGTCTATGAACGTAGTATCAAAGTTTCAAATGAAGTTCTATTAAATTTTGACTGGTAATGGGGCCCAACACGGTGACCTATGTCAGACCTTTGAGTGATGGGATCCCTCCGTCTATTAATATATTATATAGTCTAAGTCCTGTGTATCTTATCTACGAGAGCAATAAAGATGGAGAAGGACGCCAGCGCCGCCAACGGCGCCAACTACGAACTAAACTGGAGGCAGTCCCCACTTGGAATCGGCACACGAAATCCTTAACAACTGCGCTTCTATGTAAATCATTGTAAATTCTATTGGATTTACGAGGGTGGGCGGAAGCGCGGACGAAGACTAGAAGAACAAGATAATTGTATTTCGTACAAACATATTCACGTTAGCTATGTTCCGAAACCACTAAACGTTTTTGGTCCTATTACAATATCGGAAGATCAACTAAAATTTCGTGTGACGATAATCTACCCTTAGAGCGGTTTCAGATTAGCGTATTTTTCTGCGCGTATATGGTCGTTTCAGCATACGCGCTTACACGCGCGCTACATTACGCGCTTCAAAAAACCAGACTCACGTAAACGGGCTTATTCGCTCGAAACGGTAGTGACGTCTTGTCAGTGTCAACATGGATTCTGACGGCTCGTGGTTGTACGAGCTTACAAGCGCGTTAAGGCTCGTACGAGTTGCGCGTGTGCCAATAGGCGCGCCTATACGCGCCTACATGCGCTTCCAAAAACGAACTTATACGCGCGTATAAAACGCTAATCTGAAACCGCCCTTAACCCAATAACGTAGCTTCGGGTAAACCAAAACTATCGTTAAACTGCCTGTGAAATCTCGTCAGCCCAGATTTAAGGGTCAAGGTATTTGTGGTAGCACCGGGCGTGATATATCCATACCAAACACAAGTTTTTATACGTTAAAGCTTGCCTACATATTAGTTTGCGTGGAAATAATCATGTTGAACAGACATTTTGATTAACCTTTTTTGGCCAAAACCTATTAAAGTAAGAAAGAATCGGAAGAGAATGATGCACTGTTTTTTTCATGTTCTGGATATTTTTTTGAATTCTTGCTTTACTGACTGACTGACAGACAAGGCACAGCTGAAATTTCTGGTCGCAAGATGCTGAAAATTGGCATGCATGGTCCTTGGGAGTGTAGGGATGCACTCCTAATAAAATATCCCACGGGGCGGAGCTGCGGGCGCAGTCTAGAAATCTATACTCTATACTTAATAATGTAATAAAGAGGAAAGATTTGTATTTTTGTATGTTGGTAAGAATGAACTAAAAAAGTATTCGACTGATTTTAAAAATTCTTGCACCATTATAATGCGACATTATCTTTGAGTGACATAGGCTATATTTTTTATAGAAATATAGAAAATGCTAGGAATCACCCGTGCGAAGCCGGGACGTGCCGCTAGTATTATCACACATCAAAAAAGTCTAAGCGACACATACTATCTCAAATTATTAATCATTATTATACTATTTCTTACCCAGTAGGTAATACATACAATAGCAATAAACTTTTTTGATCTAGAGGACATACTGGCTGGTTGAAAAAAAATCGAGTATCATAATTATGTGTTTCTTTTTTCTCAAATTCAAAAGCGAATGCATTTGTTCAAATTTTATAGCGTTTTCTTTGCTTAATAAAATTTAGTGTTCTGTATCAATTTTATGATTTAAACAATAATTTGAAAAAGTGTTGAACAAATTTGTATTTTGAGCCATTTTTTACGTCATGGAGCGACGTCATTTGAACGCAAATGAAATGCAAAGAGCTGTAGGGATGTTGCAAGCGGGAAGAAGTCAATCTCAGGTATCTCGGTGTTTTGGTATTAACAGAAGCGTTATTTGCCGTGTTCATCAGCGTTACACTAACACGGAAGATCCTGCTGAGCAGCACCCAGGTCGAGGTGTACAACCACACGGCAAGATCGATACATTCAACTGACTGCAAGACGCCAGCCGATGTTAACCGCCCGAGAGATAGGTTTAAGGCTACAAAATTCAAGTGGTGTTGTTGTTAGCTGCCAAACAGTGCGAAATCGACTGCATGAGTATGGCCTACGAGCGCGACGGCCAATTAGGTGCCCACCGTTAAGTCACGGGAATCGCGCTCGTCGAAATGAATGGTGTATGGAACACATTACATGGACCCGGGAACAATGGGATACAATTTTATTTTGCGATGAGTCTCGATTTGCGTTCAAGCCTGATTCTAAAAGGGTAAGAGTGTACCGTCGTCTTGGAAATACTGAAAGACTGAGGTGTGTTCAGGAAGTGCATCAATGCAACGGCTCTATAGTTATGGTATGGGTGGGTATTATGAAGAACAGACGAACTGAGCTCGTTTTTGTAAATGGTTACATGAACGCTGTAAATTACGTTGAGGATGTTCTAAGGCCTTATGTCCGTCCATTCGCACAAACGCTTGGCTCCGATTTCATGTTGATGCATGACAATGCGCGTTCGCACACAGCTTTGCACACACGGGAGTACTTGGCAAGGGAAAACATCCTGGTATTGCCTTGGCCTGCACAATCGCCAGACCTCCACCCCATCGAGCATGCATGGGACATGCTCCAGAGACGTGTTTTAAAGGACTTGGATGGAGTGACAACAACCCAACAACTGATGGACTTACTAAAATTTCATTGAGAGCGTTTGCCGCACGATAACATTAACAATCTCATCGATTCTATGAATAATCGGTGCCAGCAAGTTCTCAATAACAGAGGAGGCCACACTTTGTATTAAATTATGCAATTCGTGTACAACCATTTAATTTTATTTAAGTTCGGTTGATTGGGCACCTTACTGTGTACTACGTACATACAGTACTTACTCGTAATTATTGGTAATAATTACGAGTTTTTGATGTGTGTATATTTCTCTTCAAGAGGTCTCTCTCTTCAATAGTTAGTTGAGTTTGTGAGAAGTTTTTGTGTGTCACGATAGATTTTTAATTACGGATTGAACTTTGTTGCTATAAACTTTATGTCGGATAGTTAGTTGAAAATTGTTAATTCACTGAGCTACTTGAAACTTCGGCCTATATGTATCTGATTTTCTTTCATTAGTTTTTCATTATTCAGTTGCTAGAACTCGATCTCATTTGGCGAGCATACTCTTGGTACGAGTACATAATAATTTTCTTACTTAATATACAAATATAACAGTATTATAACAAAATAAAGAAGTCAAATTGCTACGAAAGCAAAAAAGAACTTTTAAAATTGTCTACGCTACGGAGCATTATCAATTTCAGAATTTCGATTGGTGGGATCGTTTCATGTGCTTCTTTTATTCTTAAATGAGTGAGAACAGATACCACATGAAGATTTTAAGGATATTTGCCTTCATCATCATCAGCCCTGCATATATACTGTCCTACTGCTGGGCACGGGCCTTTTCTCACTATGAGAAGGGTAAAGCCATAGTCAGACTTCACATGTCTTTCGAGAACATTATGGAGAACTTTCAGACATGCAGGTTTCCTCATGAAGTTTTCCTTCACCGTTTAGCAAGCGATAATTAACAATTTAATACGCACATTACTTCGAAAAGTAATTGGTGCATGCCGTGGATTCGAACCCGAGGCATCTAGGATTATGCCGAGACATCCGGCCTGGTAGACTCGGTAGTTCGGCATAATCCTAGCTGCCATAGCAATCATGGCACGTGAGGTAAGGGAACGATCCATTAGGATCCTCTCAGATAGTATGGCTGTCCTCTCAGCCCTCAAAAGCCATACTATCACCTCGACACTAACACTTGAATGCCACCAGAAACTAACATAGGTAAGTAAACTAAACAAATTAACACTGCAATGGATCAAGGGCCACAGTGGCTCAAGAGGGAATAACGCAGCCGACGTACTTGCCAGAAGAGGAGACTTTAGAGGTGGTGGGACCCGAGCCCATTATTTCCCTCCCTTCTGGTTTTTATCGCAACCTGGTAAAAAATAGAACCAGGACCCAGCACAACCAGTCCTGAATTGGTATTGAAACATCTCGGCAGGCCAAGGAGGCTCTTCCCGCCTTAGACGGGAAGATAGCTAAACAAGTCCTTCGGCTGTCCAAACAACAACTGCGGACAGTCACGGCCGTCTACACAGGACAAGGATTCTTTAATAATCACCTATTTACTATAGGTATCACCGACAGCCCAATGTGCAGAGCCTGTGTGGCAGCAGATGAGACGGCAGCACACCTGCTCCACACAGTATAGGCAGCAGTACCTGACCAGATACAGCACCCTGAGGGAAGCAGTGGGCCACATCAAGAGTTTGCTGGCCTTCCTCGAAGAGCTGGGGTGGCTCGAGTGACAAGACCATTCCCACCCGCACGCAAAATACACGCCAAGACGTGGAGTTGCGGAAACAGCCCGTGCAACCAAGTACCATATTTGGCGTACGTTGATCTTGATTCAATCTATCGATCAAAGTGTGGTTATGGATGCCGATTGTTACCCAACTGGAGAGTTATGTTTATTAGTATAGGTATATGATATATATTCTACATTCATATGCATTTGTACAAGTGCATTTCTAATGGTGGTAGTAAAATCTAAGGAATCATCGTTTAGTTTCTAAGAAAAGTTATGACGTATACATTGTTCCACAATCAAAGATTTCGCGAGAGGAAATGAGAATTGGTTCGTGGAGGTCCCAAGGTAGAGCCTCTTATTAGTTTACCTATACGTGTTTATGGGCGCAAATTGATATATAATGATTATATTGTTACGAAAATGTTAATAATATTAAAGATTGATATTTAAATAACTATTTGTGAACACAGAACTAAGAACTTCACTGCTTTACAATATTAGACACTGTATTGGCTGCTTAACTGTTTTATAAAGATTGGGTATTTAATTTATCGCTTCGTTATTAAGATAACTCCAGAAACTTTCAAAGTAAAATCAATTGGTATTATATAACATTATTCCGACACTTATTTTTATGTTTACGGTAATAAATAACATGCGATTATATTTACATCCTGTTGATAGCGCCATCTGTTGGTGAATATTGTAAAGCAGCGATTGGTTAATAAAATAAATTTGTTATTCGTATAAAATAAATCATTTGGTGTTGTGCAAAATTCATTACAATATTAATGTTGATTTTGGAACTATATTTTATAATTAATTGTAAAGTAATTTCAATTATATGTTGTAAAGGAAGTGGCAGTTGTTAAGCATTAAGTGTAATGACGGTTAGTGTATAAAAAGAACTGTAGGTCACATTTTATTTCAATTCTGTGCTAGAAATCAACTGATAATAAACCAAGTAATATTCCGTGAGTGTTTTTATTATGGAGTCTGGCCACCATAACCCTGGCGTATCGCCGACATGTACTATTTAAAATACTAAATATCTAATTATTATTGTTAATTATCGCTGGTCTCGTGCCTCGAAGAGCACGTTAAGCCGTCGTTCCCGGTTGTCATGGAGATCTTTAATAGTCGTTATAAGGCTTCAATACCTCTAAATAAACTGCGATAGTTAAAACCGTGAAATATTGCTATATCGGGTTACGGAGATCAGACAGGCAGCCGCTCGGTGGAAAGGCTAATTTTCAGCCAAATCCGGTTACACTAGTAAGCGGACCCAGGTTGAAACTGGGTTAACGCTAGTAGGATGATGACCTACATGTAAATGATGATTAATTATTCCATGTCCATCCTTGCATTGCATTTTCCGCTTGGATGAATGCGCCGTTATCTTACAATTGCCGTCAGGTGCACCCCGATAGCTTATAAACGCCGCCGCACAGTGTTTTATGAAGACCATTTTTCGGACACCGTCTTTTAATTAAAGAAGCTAATAGATATATTCAATAAAAAGAAATATTTCGTATCCCCATTAAGCTAGTATCTCTAGTTTTTTAGAAAAACTTTTTTGAAAATCTTTATATTTTAAAGCGGATATTTAGAAAAAGATATATTCCTCTTAAACTAAGCATGATACGCAATGATAATGTTACAAGCACTGATAGCGTCTCTTTCACTGCACATTTTACAGTTAAAATGAACATCATAACTTGACTAGATTCAAATTTAAGCGAGATTTTGGATTTTTATATTTTCTTACTTTTCTCGAAGATTCTACCAAATGTGGAAAAGTTATATATACAGAAATAATGCTCTTTACTTTACTCATATACTCAATAAATTTCAGACCCCAAATCCATGGAATCTAGAAGTTATTCCAAATTAACTGATTTTGCTAGGGTTTTCACATTTGTATTCCGGATTTTAATGATAATTTTTTTATTAGATATTGATTTTATAACTAAATTATATGTTGTAAAGAAATAAATATCGAATAAAAATTTAATCAATAAAATCCAGAATATAAATATGAAAAAACTAGCAAAAACAGTTATATGGAATAATTTCTAGATTCCATAGATTTGGGGTCTGAAATTTGTTGAGTAGATGAGGAAAGTAAAGAGCATCCTTTCTGTATATATAACTTTTCCACATTTGGTAGAATCTTCGGGAAAAGTAAGAAAATCTAAAAATCCAAAATCTCGCTTAAATTTGAATCTAGTCAAGTTAAGAGGTTCATTTTAACTGTAAAATCTGCAGTGAAAGAGACGCTATCGTTGCTTGTAACATTAATATTGCGTATCATGCTTAGTTTAAGAGGAATATCTTTTTTTCTAAATATCCGCGTCAAAATATGAAGATTTTCAAAAAAGTTTTTCTAAAAAACTAGAGATGCTAGCTTAATGGGGATACGAAATATTTCTTTTTATTGAATATATCTATTAGCTTCTTTAATAAAAAGACGGTGTCCGAAAAATGGTATTCATAAAACACTGTGCGCCGCCGCGCGATAGCATAAACAATTTTTGTCGACTCGTATAAAACACGAATCTGCTCTGAAGTAACTTTTTTCTTAAAGCTAATGATTTACGCTTTCAAGTGTTAGCAAGTGTTTGTTGATATTTGGTTTCTAATTTATTATACTTAGTGTCAAACATTGACGAGCGTTGAAAACACGTTTATATTAACTTTGAACGGGTTTATATTAAAAAGTAAATCGATGACATATGTATTTTATGACTTTTATCGACGAAATGGTTATATTTGCGTGCGATAAATTAAAAAAATCACCACTTTTTAATAATTAAAATAATTTTATCAATGTTCAATTGGCGCGAAATTTTTGCCGACGGCGGGACAGCACGGGAACAATTGACGTTTTGTGTAATGGTTTATTTAATCTAAATAAACTATTACATTACTGTTGCAATGTTTTTTAACTAGGAAATGTATTGAAGTAAGAAGTTATACAAAGAACAAGGCAAGTTACCGTCGAGTGAACAGGTACAAAACTAAAAACACCGCAATTGCTCACTCTAAAAAGTTGCATACATTATTATAGCAAACCCAAGTGACAAAAGTCACTTGGGTTCACTCAACGGATATTGAATCAAAGTGACAAAAGTCACTGAGGTTCATTTGAGCGGTTATGTAAATCACTGTAATAGTATGATAGACATCAACACTATGTTGCAAATAAAAGTAAAACCTACCGTTCTCAACTGTCTCAATGTAGACCCATCACAAGAAAATTAGTATAGGTACATTTCGTGAAAGTTTGAATATATTGCATACATACATACATATCGTCACGCCTTTTATCCCCGAAGGGGTAGGCAGAGGTGTATTTCTACACCCACTTTTCGCCAGATATACTTTAGTCCCACGTAATAAGGGGCGAGCCTATTGCCGTACCGGGCACATTTCCAGACTCCGTGCTGCTACTGAGAATTTCGTGACAGAAAAACCCAATAACACTGCCCGACCCAGGAATCGAACCCGGGACCTCCCGATCCCACGCGTACATTTATGCCGCGAGACCAACGAGGTATATATATTTAAACCTTATAATTATATATATACTGATCATATAATAATAATATGATCAGTGCTGCGAAAACTTAAGCTAATTCACCATTGATAATTGAGGTTATTGTCATTATGTCTTAAAATCTATCATCTTATTTTTCAGATTGCATATAATTTTCAATGTTACTTCAGTAAACAGATTTTTAAATTAGGTAATCCTGAAAGCTCAGCATCTAGACGACAACTAGCAATTCGGGTATAAAAGTGACATTCTTGTTTGCCCTAAGCCTCGTGAATGGATATATAAATTATTTTTGTGTAAATAAGTTTCATGTAGTTAATTGGCACTAATGGTTTGCACCAAAAAAACATCGGCTTGGAAGTCATATGCTATAGCCATTTAGCCCCACCGCTTTATAAACCAAAATGTGTATTTTTTAAATCACAGTGCTAGCTACAATGCGTTATATTAAACTTGCCAGTACAGTGTTCATGAAAAAGTCTGCAATGTTAAAAATTTTGCAACATTCAAGTTCGCCACAAACTTCACCTGCTTATTCGAGAGTCGTCTTGAGGGAAACTTGATATGCATTATAGTACACACGGCTATACAATAATCTCTGTCCACGTACGTATTACTGCGTAACATTATACATCATTCTATAAGTACCATACATAGAGGAATACCAAAGTTGAGTACGACAGGACTGTCGACACTGGCCCGTGCAATGAATATTTTAGATCAGCCGAACAATGTACGCGAAATATTGTAGGGCAAGTGTCTTACGGACGATTGAATGCGAAGCCTTTGACGCGCGTTGCCGTGGAGTGAGCCCTATTGAGGTTCAAGAACGAACTCAAAGATAGTCGTTTAATGTTACTTAATAAAACCTCAATGCTGAATTGCAGTAGTCTACTGGCTACGATACAACTTCCCCACCGTTTACGATTTTTATGTCGCGTGTCGGAAGGAGATAACGTTTTCTGAAGGCCGACCTCATATTTTGACAGATACTTACACTGTGTTTTGTGCGAAATGTCATTTGATTTTGAATTACTGCTGATATTCTGCTACACTGAAAGCCGTTATATTCTAATTTGACACAGAGATCGACTATGGTACATAGCTAATTTACGAGAATACCATTTATGAGACCGAGGCTAGATTGAAGCTGCATTTTGAACAAACACCTATACATAATTACGAGATTTGGCATTCAAGTAACATTTAATGAATTCGCATCAGAATGATTAGATTTTTTTTATACATAACGAATTTTTTGGAGTAAAGGCAATTCTTAGTATAGCACCTTATACCAAAATATGAGCCCTTTATCAAGAGCCAAAGACTAAAAGAAAATATATTGACATGTTATACATCTTACCCCTCAGATTGTGTACGAGTATATTAGAATAAATTATATGTATGAAGCATGATATCAATATTTTATATTTTCGACAGTGTCGATGTAATAATCACGATTTCATTTGAAAGATTATAACGCTGAACTTCTCTTTGTATAACTATGCAGCTAACACCAATCCTCAATTTCATAAATAAGACATAACCAGTAATAACCACTGTATTAAATGTAGAAATTGATCTGACAAATTTGGAAACAAATAGGTTATCTCTTCCCATGAAAGCTCTGCTTGCCTCTTAAACACATCTAATCTATAATTTGATACAACTATGATTGTCATACTTATTAAATTATATTATAAAATATTGGTCATTATCTCAAGCCATTTACCACTAATTTGGCCATTTTAGGGCCTCTTACAATCTACTCCATTTTTTTATAATGCTATGGGTATGTTATAAATTAACTAAATGGCCTAAGTAAGCTGCCCAAAGGTTTTTGTTTTAAATTCTAAGCGTTTTTACATACCTGCCAAAGTGGTGGAGCTCTATATGTATGTAGGACTGTAGGTACATCACAAAAAGTAAACCACTTTGAAGTAATGTCCTCACAAACGTAGTTAAGCATAATTATTAAGCTCGCACTAAAGATAATTATTACATGTATGGCTTAGTGGTGGCCTTACTGTTTAACACTGCGTCGAGTGTTGTGGTTCGATCTCCACACGGAATAACTCTTCGTGAGCTCTATACGTTACTGTTTCGAGTCTGGGCATTCTTGATGTATATTGTTTGATTTTTCTAAAATTCGCCGCGATACAAGATTTCGAGATGTGAAGAGTGATCTAGTGTAGAAGTTGTTGAAAAAACAAATTTTAGCACAGAAAACTTGTGGTTACGAATGTTAACTTCTTTATACAAATAACCTTAAAACTTAAATCCTTGCATAGGAAAATCTTACGTTTTGTCTTCAAAATAATATTACCCGGATATGTTAAATATTAGAAATATAAATGGTAAAAAGCCTTTCAAAATGCAAATAAGTACTAGATATAGTATCTTTAATATTATTGAACGGAAGCTTAACATTTTGTCAACGCTGTCGCAAATGCCAAGTATTATTGTAGTACGTGGTACGCATGTAGGTACTATATAGCGAAAGAACAAACATTTACAAAGACAATTAGACCTTATGTTGCCTACTGTAGTTTTAGTAGATAGTGTCATTTTACATTTAAGTTTCAGGTATTTTGATTGTATATGGTATCTCAGGTATTTTTCAAATGAACAAGGTTTTAGCAACATTGCCGAAATATCTGTTACTGGAAATAAAGGTACGTAGTATAGATCCCGAAAGACAATGTAAAACAAATGTCCAATTACTACAGTTCAAACTCTACAGGGATAAAACGGTACGCCTATGATGTCAGTATTATATCACACACGCACTTTTTAATTTCAAACCACGTATTGTTTGCATATGTGCCGGAATTACAGAATATCCAAGGGCTGATTTGTCTTATCAGTGCGTGCGCCAAATAATAAATTTTATTTAATAATGAAAATCCTTCGTAGCTCGACGACTTTCTACGACCGAAGCAATGTTACCAATTTTATAATATATTGAACAAGTCTTAAAGAAGTATTTAAAATAAAATATATACAACATTATATAGCCTTTTCTGCTATACAACACTTAAAACTTTTTCTCTTCTCTAGATCGTACTGAACATAATATCCAATCTGAGCATTCTCTCACAAAAAGTTCTAGAAACCGTTAGTACAAACCGAAATGCGGTGCTGGATTCAATGACTAACAAAGACAAAGGAGAGTGCTCAAAGAAACTGGTCCAGGAAATTAAACTTTACATACGAACGAGTTTGAATAACTGCGTTATGGATTTTACATGAAACAAGCTTTTAATCTTCTTACTGTATTTGGAAAGTTCTTGTTTCGTATGCGGAATCTAATGCAATTGACAAAAAGCCAAAATTCAAACTCTGATTCTGACTCTGTTAGGTGACTTGGTTTTAATAACACGTTATAGTCTAGCTTGCGAAACATAATATATGTTTGTCACCCTGAAGTGGACAAGATATATTGTCAAACTACCGAAATACGACAGATAGAGCACTGGCACAAATATATAACTTATATTTAACAAGTAAGCTAGTTACTTTTTCGGACTTTTGATTAGTTGATTATTATCTCAACCATTAGAAACTCAGTAGGGGCCGAGGAGACAAATTACTTGCAAACACAAGCTGCCACGGGTCTAAAGTTACAGAAAGTTATGGGAAGAAGAATATTTAAAAAATCTGTCAATAACACAATACATTTCTAGGAAGCCAACTTTGGAGACAATTTTATTAATGTTATATATCATCTAAACAATTGTCCCACTGATGGACGCCAGTCACATTATGGAGAAAAGAAAGGCCACAGTTCTGTTGGCCAAGTACGAATTCCTCCACGTGTCTTTAGATATTTTTTTAATTAAATATTTACGTGGGACGATACGATCTAAGATATGCGAGTTTCCTCACGACGTATCATGGTTTAGCAAGCCATAATTAAAAGACAACGATACAATGTATAGAGGCAAACATGTGAGATGTTTAAGAAGTTTACATAGATACAAAATTAAACCGTTGTTTCTTAACTTATGTTACAATACCTGCCTATACTCGTATTACACAGATTTTCAGGTTTTTAGGTCGGCGTAAAGTAGCCAACAAACTTTGACAAAAAGTTAGTATGCCAGGCGTTACGTGGTATGAAAATACGTATTCCACAACTTCAAAAGCTTTCTAATAGATTAAAAAACTTGCATAGTACGTAGAGTAATGGCTAATTCAATAATGAAGTGTGATGTGTATTATAATTCATCATCATCATCATCATATCAGCCGAAAGACGTCCACTGCTGGACATAGGCCATATGTATTATAATTGGTACGGGCTTACTAAAAGTATTATTTGATATTTACAAAATAATGTTTACAACACGAACGCACGCGCTTCGCTATAATATATGCACCGGCTCTAACAGTTACTGTTCAGAAATTTTGAGCAATTCGTCCTCTTTGAAGGAAAGGATACTTTTATCAGTATCTGCAATTTACGTTTTGTAAGAAGTCTGTATTTAAAATTTTACGCGTTGCGAACTGGTTTAGATGTTCAGCAACGGCAGATCAAACTGTACCTATGTTATCAAGATCATTTCAACCCAAAGCCAACAACTCAACTCAAGTCAACCCAAATCATATTTTCACAGGCTCGGCACGTTATTTCATAGGCAACGCAGTTTATTTACAACAATAACTATAAAATGAGAAATTTGTTTGAAAAGCATATTACATAATAACAACGAAGAAATCTTGCAGCAGAATAACGATAGCCTGAATAATCGCTTATTTATAATGTCTTAAGATAAACCCTTTTATTCGAACTAAAGCTCTATGTTTATCTTAAGACTTACACGTTGAGGGACTCTACAAGTAAAGTCCTACTAATATTAAAAATGCTAAAGTTTGTGAAGATGTATGTATAGTTGGATGGATGGATGGATGGTTTGTTACTCTTTCACGCAAAATCTACTGAACCGATTTGAAGGAACCAAATCGGTTCAGTAGATTTTGCGGCAGTAGACATTACAATAATATAGCTTATACATCGGAATAACACATTGACTACAATTAATAAATACTAAATAGTGATCAGAAAATATAATTAAATTTGATACTTTTTAAGAATGCTCATTTTTGAGTACTTATCAAATTTTTATAAAAATAAATACATTTGTTGCCTATAGTATTAAATATAGATGAACTTGGTCTTTACAGTAAGTAGTTTGGACGAAAAGTTTAAAAGTTATCACGATATTATTGACCTGCACGGTCATTAAAAGCGCTTAATACCTACTTATGTGTTGGCGGGGCGGAGGAGTGGTCTACCTTATAATGATCCTTTTAGTTTTTATTTTTGTTGCTGTTTTATTCTTAATTAAAATTTGATATGGAGTCTGAAACCTGGGGAAGGTCTTCTACATAGGCTATTCTTTATTGAAAAATCATGCGGGCGAAGCCGCGGGCAAAAGTTAGTCTTTAAATAAACCAGTTCAGTTAAATAATATAATGGATACAAACTTATATAAAGCTTTTTTTTTTACTCATGGTTTGAAACATTTCATTATTTCTAAATAGAAGTCATCATAGCATTATTATATTAAAATAATATCTACCCAAAATACCAAACAAGGTACTTAAAAAGTTGAATTCATTATAATCGGCCTCTTTTTGAAAAGGGAATTGAGGCTTAAGGGATCTTCACACTGTTAAAGGAGAATTCGCCGGATTATGTTTAACCATTTTTTCTACATTATAATACCTTCGTGACAGGAAGTGGGCTCATCTTTGTTGTACCGCTACGAAAATATTTTATTTTGCGTAATATTTAACTTTCTTTAGGCTCAACGTTATTTTTAAAGAATGCCCACTTTTATATTTCAGCCTTGTGGATATGCGCGTAAAAGAAAAGTAAAGTAAAAATATTAGCCTTATTTTTGAGACCTACAATACCTTTATACATACCTACCTGCCTACCAGACCAGTTGATTTAATACAATAATAATTATAATCTATATTCTGCATGCCTTGAAACAATTAGGCTTTCGCAATGACCGTGAGCGTGTTGGCAAAAGAATATAAGATTAGTTCTTAAAAACACATCGGGTCACCTACTGTGCCAGATGTTTATCTTGATTAATAAAATTGAAAACTATGCCAATCGCAATTCTCTTGAATTGTGAGACAAGGACCACAAGTTGATTGAAGTGTAAGGACGTAACGTAGAAACAAGGCTGTCTGTTTGACCAATATCTTGTCAGACTAGATATCTCCTGTTAGATAGATCGAACGTTTGATATTCTGAGTAAATACAAAGCATACAAAATATTCACAACTGTATTAAGTAAGCCTATCTATTCTATTTTATTTCATAAACAAATAAACAGATCATCGGCCATGGGAATCCAGTGAATGTTCCGGCACAAGGTTTCATAAATATGTACGTAGTATTGGATAATATACTTTGAGGACTTATTTTTGTTAAGATAAATTTCTAGACACCATTAGTAAATAAAATAATAATAAATAATAATATTTATTTCTCAGAAAGCACAGATACAAATAGTTTTCTTATAATATAATATTAAACTTAAGGCTACAGTTTTCAAAGAATTAGAAAGAACACCAGACTCCTGTACTAGTTAAAACTACATCATCGGGTCCCTCTTAACGAATTTATGATTTGTATTTTATAGATACAGCAATAGAATTACAATATTTAACAGTATACAATAAATTTAAGGTAAAACATAAAACTTAGTTACTAATTATAAGGTACAAAATAATAATCATTGATCGTATTTTAGATACATATATTAGCGTGCTGTGCAATTTATACAAAACTGCAATCGACTTGTAAAACTATGAGTCAGCAGAACCGCGAACAAGGCAGTGTTAGTCAATTTCGCATTATTTATAAAGTTATGTAATAGTTACCTATGTGCACTTCTAAACTGCACTTATAACATATGTATATTTAAAATATTATGTTAGTAGGTCAATTATTCTAATGAGGTGTTAAGTATAAAAAATAGTAAATGAAATATACGTATCGTAAGAAAAGTTTGGTGTGTACTGTGAGAACTTAGGTGTCTCCATAATCAATGGTATTGATGTATCTCCTAGGCTATGATTTTCGCTGGACAGTCAGTGCATCCTGTAATATGATTACTCGGCTTTTTGTAGTGCAAGCATGTAGCACACTGTGGTTCGTCTGCCTTTTTTGCGCAATCCTTTATAGAGTGGCCTCGATCACCGCAATGTCCACAGATGTATGTATCCTCCCGACAAGTTTTAGCGGCATGGCCATATTGCTGGCACTTAAAACATCGTGTAACCAAAGTAAAGTCTTTTACAGGTCTTCAGTCAGTCTTTTCCTTTTTTTTTTAATTAAAACAATCTAATTTAGTGCACAAAGGCACACAGGAATGTGCTGAATTGCAAGATTCGCCGGTATCGCGATACGTGGGCCACGCGAGGCAGGGTCAACATGAAGTGTGCGGGGTACGGGCAGTGAAATAATCCAAAACGTGTGTGATCTATGATACGTTTATTACGACTAAAAACACGACTGTCAATCATTTACTTAATACTAACTTATGCTATCTTAATCTAACATATACCACACTACAGAAGTTTGATTTTGTTACAGCTTAAAGGTATTATAGACTTGAGTATTTTATATGAATTTCAATTTAATGTGTTCATGAAAAACTGGTGATAACTTTAAAATTTATAAAAATATATTATGATATAATGTAACAAAAAATTTACGGCTTTCGCAATTTTTCCCTTATGTGTGCCTATAAACCATTGCTTCGTACCAAATTTCAAGATTCTTAGTTCATGGGAAGTACCCTGTAGGTTTTGATTCTCTTGCGAGTTTCGAAAAATGCAAAAATTTGCAGCATAAACGGCTGTATCTTTTAATTGCGTTGGCCTAGAAGTTTGATTTAACAGCTTCAAGGGACAGTAGATTTCACTATTTGATATAAATTTTACTGTGATACCTTCACGCGTTTCTGAGAAAAAGGCTCTTGACAGACGGACGGACAACAAAGTGATTCTATAAGGGTTCCGTTTTTTTTATTTCGAGGCACGGAACCCTAAAAACATTACTACTTTCAAGCATACAGGTTTCCACACGATGTTTTTTGTAACAGATGCCAGGAGTTGAATCTTGGCTGGTCCGCTACAGTGCGCAGGTAGAGTGTTCCTACGACAACTGTGTTCTATGTGTACGTGGACTGTATGGCTTCTATCTATCGGGGCTTTACAAGTGAAACATCATCTTCAAGGGATAGGCTAGCTGTTCAGGTGTTTGGTGCTGGATGTTTACATACGGTTACTCTGGTAACAATGATGATGGTTGGGAAGCCAACAATTTGGCCGAAAATTGTGTCGCTTAGGTACTTCGAAACTTTACCTTAACGAGAACCACCGCACCAAACGCATGTATGAATAAACACATGTAAATTTCTTAGCCTATGGTACATGCATAGATATGTGTTAAACATAGCTAGATAAGTCTCAGAAAGATCTATTTAACTGTATATGATACATAAACACGTGTTTGTATCACAAAGTTATTAACTATAAACTATCAAAAATTGTCGTCACACAGGGGTCCACTCACCAAATATACTATGAAAAAACTATTAAATATTGAAAATAAATATATGACTTGAGGGGGCTCGTGTGTGCGTCTATATGGAGCATATAATGAAATAAAAGTCATGAAAATTATCTTTATCCATTACAAAGTTATTACAGTATATCCTATCACTCACAAGTAAAAGTTATAAACTATCTACGATAGGCACGAATCTATCAGCTGACCAAAGTTTATCATAAACATGAAAATATTTTTATTGATATAATTTCGGTTATATAATCCTATAACTACTAGTAAGAATACATTTTAGCATGAATTCAACCCTATTTAAGCCGAAAAAACACATATAAAACTATAAATTGAACATGTAAGCAATACTACTATTTATTCACTATCAACTCTTATCTTATGCTACTGATAACGCACGATAAGGTCCATTACACAGTTCCTATGGCTGTCACACGTATAACTTTCATGTTTATGCACTATACGACGATTCTTATTACCGATTTCACTTTCACTGTTCTATTGTTATTTTTGCAATTTGACGCGTCCGGGAATCAAACTCGGTATACTGGCACTATTTTTATATGATTTTAACTTGTGGTTATGTATAACACTAATCACTGGCACTATTTTATTGTCTGTAGCGAACTTTTTCCTTCAACTTTTAACTAACGATAATTAACAATTTAATTCTAACATAGTTTCGACAAGTCAACAAAGGAAGAATCAAAGGGGAACAAATGAGTCCTGAGTGTTGAGTGATATATTGGTAGAAAGACTCCAGTGCTACCAAATAAATTCTTTGTAGCACTCTCTATAAAATAGACGTCGTAAGGAGCTAAAATGCCTTTTCGCTACTCCAACGACTCTGATCCGGCCTTAAATATAACAAAATTGAATCGACGAGACGTCTCACGACAAAAAGAATCTTTTGAAAGGTCAAAGCTTAACTACTTACATACCGTAAGTTACGTAAGCTACAGCAAATCTTTTCGTTGCTTTTGCGCATTGCAGTTTCGATCTAGTTTAGTATGTATGGCTGTAATAATACTGGTAAATTATGTATAACAGGAATGCAGATATTTTTAGTTTCTTTTAATCAGTAGGTACTTCAAGAAAATGTCAGTGCAAATAATCTCCAGGACAATTTAAAATTTAATTTAATTTCAATCGGTATTGATGTCAACTCAGATCTTTGATTATTTACCAAGTTTATAATCAAAGACTCAGATATCATGCAGGATTAATTATATCGATTAGCTATATATGTGTGCTTGTTAGTTTGTTACTCAGACTACTAAACTGTATTCCAACCATACCGGAACGTCTTCTAGCGTTTTCATTGTGGAGATTTCGGGCTACGAATCTTCAAGCTTCAGTCGAAAGAATTGTAGTTCAGCTGCTTTAGTTTCATAATTATGATGTAACCATTATCAGTTAGACGGTTGTCGTGCGCACGACTTGACATCCCAGTAAATCTATCTATCTATCTATATCGTCACGCCTGTCTCCCATTGGGGTAGGCAGAGAATATAGAACGCCACATGCTTCGGTTAAAACATACCTCTTTCGCTTCCTCGACATTCATTAACCTCATCATGCATGCGCGTCGGTTATGGGTACTTTTAATTTGGCCCTTTTTCAGTACGTCACCTATTTGGTACGTCCGCCTAGGGCGTCCCCTACCGACATTTCCATTCATTCCCGCTCGATACACTCCTTTCGTATTCCTTCTTTCATCCATCCGTTCCAAATGTCCAAACCAACGCAACATTCCTTTTTCAACCTTTGTCACTACATCTTCTTTTAGACCAAACTTCTCTCGGATCACACTGTTTTTCACTTTATCAATCAGCCTTACTCCGCACATACTCCTTAAAGCTCTCATCTCCACAGCATTGATTCTACTTTCATGCTTCTTCTGCCATACCCATGATTCACTACCATACATCAGTGTTGGCGCCAAAACTCCCTGCAGTATAGCAAGGCGAGCTTGCTTTGGGAACATACCATTGCTGATGATGGACTGTAAGGCGCCATTCACACAATTTCCTGCTTTCACACTCCTTTCAATACCTCCCTCACATTTTCCATCTCTCGTAAACAAATACCCTAAATACACAAACTCGTTCACTTGCTCCACTTTTTCACCTCCTATCATTACGTCACATTCAGAAACACTACCCAGTAAATCAAGAATAGAAACCCGTCGCACATCTAGCTTACAATATGAGCAAGACATAACCAAATTATGATCTCTGCTCAAGAAATCTTTGCACCGTAAATTCACAAAGCAGATAGGTATCTAAGACTAATTTTAGTTTTTTAACTAAAATTAGTCTTCAGTTCGATGGAAAAAAGGTTTCAGTCTCCATTGACATTCTTAGAAAAGCTCCTCTGGAATTAATTCACGTGGAAAATTAGAATCAGTTACCGCCGGCCGCTGTATTTCATTTCGAACTTCGTCTGGTCCCACCTTTGTTTAATGAACCAAATAAAATTCTGACGAAGGAGTTTCTTTTTTGTGGTTTACCTTTTCCAGCCAATATCATTGGCTGTGTAACTAATAAAAAGGTCTGTTTCAATCTGGTGGTTTTAGTGTTTATATTTAATGGCTTAGGAAGCCTTAGAACAGTTTTTTGTAGCAACAAAGTGTAAGTTTGTTGTTTTATTTGAAATGCGTACGTACCTATGAAAATACACAACGTATATGAAGTGATGTATTTTTACAGGTACTATTTAAAATACTTGAACGTCGGCTAGTGAAGTTCCAATTCTCCTCACATGCCACATGTGGTAGCCACCACATTCATGAAGGATTTGAACTGTATTACTTTACTCAGCTACTAACCCTTATAGGTCACCAATCTATCAAATCACCTCATAGTTCGCTTCGTGACTCTATCTTCATATAATTGAGTGAAAAATCTCAGGTTACGATCGTGGTTGCTGCATAAGTACTGAAAGTAAGAACTTAAATATTTGGGAGTATTGGGAGACATGAGTATAGAATAGAGAGTAGTGAGATCACGCAGACTGCGTCTTTGACGAACACGAAGCTACTTCAACTGGGAACGATAAGAAGACACGTGGTCCTACTTGCGAAGATTGAAAATAAATCGAATGCAGTTATTGAGAAGACGGTCAAGTTTGTTAAGAAGATCTGCATTCGAGTCATAGTAGCATACATCACCATAGTCGATCAAGGGAAATACCAAAGTTTGCACAAGCATTGTCTTAGTTTTGGGTGGTAGGAAGTTCCTTAGGCGACTGATAGCACGTAGAGTACCCGTAATCTTTTTGCTGGTTTGAGTGACATGGTTTCGCCAGCTTAACGTACAGTCGATATGTAGGCCACGGTTCTTGACTACTGGGCACATATCTATGATGTTACCATCATGATGGTGGCAAGGTTGAGACGTCTAATCTTTTGATAGCCCATTGGCTACCAATTACAATTGCCTTGCATTTGCTAGGATTTACACACAATCCAAACTTGTCCGACCAGATCTGTATGGCGCTTAGATCGCGGTTAACTTCCTGAATTGCGGATGGGACGTCTTCAACGGATGCCTGAGAGTATATCTGCAAGTCATCAGCATACACATGATAAGCTCATTGAAGATTTTAAGTTAAGAGATTAATAAACATAGAAAATAATAAAGGAGACAGAGCACTGCCTTGAGGAACACCGGAGTTATTGTCACGCCACTTCGATGATGACTCATCGAGGCGGGCAGACTGCTGGCGTCCTCGAAGATAACTAGAGAACCAATCCAGAGCTTCGGATGAGATCTTAAGATGGGTAAGGCGGGACGGTAGGACATCGTAACTGACGGTATTAAAGGCATTCGAAAAATCAACCAAAGCCAACACAGTGACTTTGGTGTTCTCCATGCCCTTCCTAATTTCGCCAGTCACTTTGAGAAGGGCGGTTGTAGTACTGTGTCCGGGCCTGAAACTAGATTGGTACGGGCTTAATAAGTTATTTAAAAAAACAAACCTAGACAATTGCCTTTGGACACAGGACTCTAGGACTTTAGAATAATAAATAGAGATGGGACGAAAGTGATTCGGGTGTGAAGGGTTTTGGACTTTAGGAAGAGGAATAATATAAGCTTTACGCCACAGGGCTGCAAAGGTGCCAGAAGTAAGAGAAAAGTTTATGATGTGGGAGATGCCTAGAAGGAGTTGGTTTAAGATAGCAGTGATCATGCACCGGCTAATGTCGTCGCATCCCACCGCATAGGACTTTATAGAAAGGATTATCTTTTTGATCTCATCCGGGGCTAGTGAAGAAAAGTGAAAGCGATCTATGTTGGGTCGGGTTAATGAAGCTAAGTAGTTCACTGTGAGACACTCGGTCTGATGATCTAATGTGGTGGTAGTTGTGAAATGTGTATTGATGTCATTCAGACTGAGTGTCCCAAGACAGCTAACACGTCGCTGTTTGCCGATACCTACAGTTCCAAGGTACTTCCAGATATCGGCAGGGGGTGAAGAAGAAATATTATGTAGAATGTGTTGGCGTTTAGCGTTGCGTACCATCTGATTACACCGATTCCTTGAAGACTTGAACAGGTTCCAGTTCTCATCACAGCGTTCCCTTTTATAGATCCGGAAGGCCCGGTCCCTACGCCTCATTGCCATGCGCACACCCCTAGTAATCCAGGGTGCCAGTGGGTGTTTTAATTTAACTTTTCGTATGAGGGCATGGGCATCATAAAGTTGACAGACAGTATTATAAAAAATGCGAACATTGTTGTCTATCATCGAGGAACCCTCCATAACTTCCCAGTTGGAACGACCGAACGAACGAACATGGTGGGTTGAGGTGCCACTCTTACACGGTAGAACAGATACCGTCACACACCAAACGGTTCAGCGCCTCTTATCTCTGCCGTACCATTAAGACGTGGAAGTCTTTACCAGTCCACGTGTTTCCCTCCACTTATGATCCCGAGTCCTTTAAGCGGGGCGTGAAAAAGCTTTACTCAAGGCCGTCAAGGTGAGGGCCATCATGCCATAATGCCATGATGGCTGCTGGAATGATGGCCATCACTATGGGACTTCACTGACTGCTTAACATCAGGCAGCATGGAGTCAATTTGTTAGGCAGAAATAAAAAAATAAATAAAAAAAGTTAAAATTAGCCGCATCTTCACGGAGTTTGACTAAATCCATACAACCAAAACAACGCTTGTGCAAAACTTTAGGCAAGGATTTGGGAGGTTTTAGGCGGTATGAAAGGAAAACAAGGTCGTGACGGGAAAAACCAGGGGCTGAAAATCGTCCATGGAGACAAACTAGGGCAGGAGTAGATGTAATTATCAAGTCGAGCCACGTAATCTCCCCATCAGTCTTGTGGTGAGTGGGTTGTAGTAGCAGAATGTGGAGGTTGGCTGACTCAATGATATCAAGGAGTTTACGTGAATGACTGGATTTGGGAAAATTGAGGTTAGTGTTGAAGTCGCCCATGATGATGTGATGTTCATACTGTGACCCTAAAGATTCCAGTATCGGCTCGATACTGGAGAAATAATCAAGAACCAGTGGACAATAGACAATGCCAAGAAAGGCTTTCGCCCCCTTGACGTCCATTTCCAAAAATAGGTATTCTGCAGGTGAAAAAGCCGGTGAGTTGAATAATTTTAAATGGAATGACACTGCAGAGATAAATAGCGACACCACCCCCTCTCCGGCGTGTACAGTCGTACCATATTAAAACGAAGCCAGGTAGAGAGTAAGACGTAGAGAGTAGCTGAGGTTTTAGCCAACACTTCGAAATCAGGACGGCGTGTATATTAGTACCGGTAAATGTTTCCAGTAAGTCATTTTGATGACTAGATATGCTTTGTGCATTTATATGACAAATGTTTAGCAATGGCTGGAATTGCTGAGCAACAAAGGATTGTCGCAAGCAGTAACCCAAAGTGCCTTCAGTGGAACAAAAACTATCATTATTACTTATGTCAGTTGATTCATTGGCAGACAGATATGCATCGTCATCTGAATAATAATCCATTGAATAAAATATATAAAATAATACTAATATACTTAATAATATATACTTTATTATCAAGAATATAAAAAGAAGAAAAAAAAGTAATTCTAATTAACAAGTGAACCAAACATCTCTGCACCACCCGCCAGCTCACATAAATTAAACTAAATAACAAAAGCTCCTTGAACAAAAGTAATAAAAATAAAACGTTTCCGAACGCATCGCATTGACACTATTGACAGCTGTTGTCAGACTTGTCATGTTATTCTGGTCAGTTTGTCAGAGTAAACAAAATTACCAAACCTAAATTGAAGTTGAACAAATTAACGAATTATAATTGTGGGTAACGGCGGCTAATACGTAAACAAATGAAAGAAAATGTTAAATCTATGAAAGAAAACACACGTAAATTAATGTGACTATCGTTTACACATTAAATAAGGACGTAACTAATTGATTACCGAATTGATTATTTACCCGGTTTGGCGCTTGTGTTGGACGTACCAGCACTCGCAGAGTCGATCATGCTCGCCGATGATGAACTGCTTGCAGCCCCGGAGTGCTTCGGCATCACGGAGTTTAACTGTTCCATAGTGGTTATCTTAAGCTTAAGGCGGCTACCATCGGATGCCTTGACCACGATATCGCCGTCCTGTGTCCAACACGCCCGCATCGCAAAGTGTTGACGGGCCTTCATGAAGATTGCCTGCCGTGGTTTCGTCAGGAACTCCTAGACCAAAATAGCCGTCCCTTTGAGTTTGGTCTTGGCCTTCCAAACAACTGATCTGATATCTCCATTGGTGAATCAGGCTAATATTGGTCGTCGGTGATCCTTCTTAAGCGATCCAATTCTATGGCAAACATTGATGTCCGGTGCCGCCACAGTGGGAAGTGCTAGACGTTGAACAATATTCAGAATCGGATCCCTGCAGTCCTCTTTCTCATCATCTGGCTCCCTGAGAAATATAAGAGCCTTGCGCCTGTGCCTAGTCTCTATAGCATCAATGCTATGGCAACATTCATTAACTCGTTCGCGCAAGAGGCTGAGCATTGAGAACATTAGTTCTATAAAGGTGCGTAATTCCTCGGCTACCGACGAAGACTATTCTGAGCCATTTTGATATCAGCAAGCTGTGACATTGTTGCTTTTCAAGGTCTTCTATATGTTTTTGAGATTGGAAGTGCTTTTTGTAACTTTTTGACACCTACCGCCCTAAAAATGCAAATGTTAAAACGAACCTTTTTATTTTAAGGACGCGTTTACAAAATTAGTAGGTACAAAATCGCGTCACTACAGCGACACGGCGGCAACGGTACTTACTACGTACAGTAACTTGCGGAAATGTAGTTCAACTAAATAACTTTGAGACACAACGACGACAACCGACATAGAGTCCACTCCCGACGGCGCTCAAGCGCAGACTGAGATGTCATTGCAGAATTTGGATATATAAATCAAGAAAGTGGCTAAATAAAACGACCCTTATTGCCACACATTAAGACACACGTATGCGGGCAAAATAGAAGAAAAATGTAAGATGATTTTTTTGCATATTTTAAGTCAATTTACAATATTTTCAAAAATATTTTCAGATTGTTTTTGAGTTGACTATATTTTCTACCCTATTCTAACTTTGAAAATTTAAATAAATGTAAAAATAGAGAGAAAATTGTACCCAAAAATAGCAGTATTTGCCTATTTTTGATTTAAAGGCAGTTTTGAATCGATTTTACATTAATAATAATCAAATATTTTTTATTTATTTTCTGATTGATTTATAGTTAAAAAAGTAATCAATTTATCGTTATCATTAGTTTTATTAGTTATTATCTTAAATTGTCGCAAAATGTACCGGAAATATGTGGGTTTTTGATACATGCGTAAACGCGTCCCAGAAATGTAGGGACACACAGGTACAGTACAGCCGTTTTACGATGGCGGGTCTGAAGTTCGCAGAGAAGGCTGCAATAATCAACATGGAGTCATTATTAGACTTGCAATGACACAAGTCAGTAGTATATTAAGTTGTCACAGCGATTTAAAGGAAATATAAGTTGTGTATTGCGACCATTTGAAGCGAACCGCCATCCAAAAGATCCTAACAATACTTGGCCGCAAAGGATATGATTGAGTGTTGAGCATACCATTATAGGATTATTTTATACCAAATAGCAAATTCGGTTGTTTGAGTAATTTCTGAGAATTTGTACGGAAAAAACTAAAGAATGGTGGTTTCTTCTTTCTTTTTCTATTCTTATTAGTTCTAGTTACGTAGGTAAGCAGTATTTTATCATTCTCGCATTGGATACTGGGTGTAAGGAACGGAGTACCGAAAACTAATACCAGTGATTCAGTACATGATATTGAGGCCCTCTGCGGTAAATTTTTCCGGTAAAATCAAATAATTAATAAATTTTCCCAATAACAGCAATGTAGATAAGAACTCGCAAACTCGCTCTATCAGCTGTTACGGTCCTACAGCAGCAGGCGGCAGCGGCAATACATGTTTAATTCTTAGAATTTAATGAAACCTAACGGTCGACAATAGGTAGATTAAATTATATGAATAAAAATGCAACAAAGATCCGAAAATTCATGAAAATTTTCTGGAAAATTCCACCGCCAAGAGCCTTAGTATCATGTATTAAAGCACTGGTATCAGTATTCGGTACGCCATCCCTTACACCCATTATTATGCCGCATAATTACTTCCATTTTTTGCCTCGCTTGATAAATCAAGATAGTTCAACAGAATGGGATTCTCCAGTAGCATTATAGTTAAGTTATAGGGTGGTCTTAAAAATAACGTAGCTCTAACAGTTCGTATACTCAAAATATAAACCTGCTTATTAAAATTGGTGCTTAGTAAAGATCCACTTGTATAGTTAACTACCAAATTCTGACAAAACAGAAGTTATCTCGAAGCCAAATCTAATGCAGGCCGCAGAAGGTCTAAAAGTTTATTTTCTCTTGTAATAATATACCAGTACATAGTTAAAAAAAAATAACTTTACGGAACATTTCATCCCAAGCGCGATATGAAAGAAAACGTTTTGGAATGCGGGCACGATAATAAGAGTGTGTTCACACATAACTTTTGCTCAAAATACATTTGGATGGCGGATTCTTGTTTTCAGAGTTCAGCGACTAAGGGATAACACGATGCAAATATCATCTTTGCGTAGAGACGGAAAACTCGACATCAAACCCTATACGACTGCCTCATTGGTCTCTCGGCATGGATGTGCGCGTGGGATCGGGAGGTCCCGGGTTCGATTCCTGGGTCGGGCAGTGTTATTGGGTTTTTCTGTCACGAAATTCTCAGTAGCAGCACGGAGTCTGGAAATGTGCCCGGTACGGCAATAGGCTCGCCCCTTATTACGTGGGACTGAAGTATATCTGGCGAAAAGTGGGTGTAGAAATACACCTCTGCCTACCTCTTCGGGGTTATAGGCGTGAGACTTTGTATGTATATGTATATTTGGATGGCGGATTCTTGTTTTCAGAGTTATCCTGTACCTGTATATTTTGAACATTTTTACAGAGAAATATAAGTTTGCCCGTTTGTATTGTTTTACTCATTACTTTCTAGTGGTTGATATCAGGACAATATTTTTACTAAAAATTCTTATTTGAAAAATATTTTTGATGCGCAGATAGATAAAAATTGATACGTAAAAGAAAAAGTTCAACTTTTCATTCAGTTGCTTCTTGAAGAATAATAAGTTCTAGAGAAACCCGAATTCGGTCGACTACTTCAACTCAATTTCTTTACTTTAAAATTTATATCTCTGGTAGGTACTAGTAACTACAACATCTCTCAAAATTGTGTCGTGTGTTATCAATATCAGTAAATTCCTAACTTACCTTGTGAATTTAATCATATTTTGGTATTCAACGATTTATTATTCATGTTGCCAGGTACCGTGCACAACCTACAAAAACGACCTTAAGAGCGAGTACACATTATGCGCTCGGCGTTGCGCTCGTCGCGCGTTACAGCGCGCTTAGCAACGCGGTTTACGAGCGAGACTAAGGTATCCATGCTACTGGCTCAGTTCGAAAGTGAACGTCGAAGTGATTGCTTGTGTGCAGCTGCACACAAGCAATCAGTATAGGGGCCCCTATACTTATGTGTGGCAGACACCATAATGTATTTATAGGAAACATCATTAATTTATAGTCTCCCAACAGCTTTTTCTTTTTCAAATTGTTCTCACAAGTACTGAAAATTATAGGTTTATTTAATATTTTAATTTTATAATCAGAACTTTCCATGTACCATATACCCGGATTTTTCATGAATTTTGTCGATTAATAAGTCTGTATGGAAGTGCTCGATCTCCACTTTGATAATTATAGTATATACGAGCACCCTACAAGAAAGCGCGCGATCAAATGTACGGCAAAATGGCGGTGCATGTATCTACAAGCGCGCAGTGGACACCCGCTAGTGCGCGTTCTAACAAAATTCTGCCAGCGCGCGTCTGAAGTGCGCTTGATTAGAAGCGCGCGCTTTTATGTGTATACTTTTGAATACCCCCTTTGTTCTTAAAACGCGCGTTACCAAAGCGTGTGCTTTAAAATGCCTAATGTGTATTCGCTCTAACTTTTACAACATAATATAAGGCTACAAAAAATCTACGGCGCATAGGTGCCGTAGATTTTTTGTATAGTTCGTGAATAGTCACGAACTATAAATACCCTTAACTTATGGAGAGACAATTTACGCCAAGTGGCTGGCAGCGGCTGGACACGAAGAGCCAGACATCGAGCTCTGTGGCGAGCCATTAAATAAAGCGAAATAAATGTTAAATTTGCGCAACCAACTTTCACATTGCCGGGCTTCTGAACAATGTTAACTTTTTCAACGCACGTTTTTTAATTTACAACATTCATGAAGTTTTAGTAACTTTATTATTAGCGTGATTCTAAGAACAATTTTCTACTTTAAAGGCTTATTTTTATACGTTTGGCACTAAGATTCCTTCATTGTCTCCATAGGAATTGAAAGAAAAATACAATTTTCTATTGATATTATTTATTTATTTTACTATGGAATTATTTCATAACTAGACACAGAAATAAATTACATCGCCTATAGTCATGTAAATATCAAGCACACTTCACGAAAAAACCTTACTAAAAAAAATAATATTATGACACTGGCTGGAAAATGTATAGAATAAATAAGACATAAATGGTATGCGAGCGAGGCAACTCGGTAACGGGACGAACAAATAAAGGATCTCAAACAGGCCGCGAACAACATAATTTTCGCCTTCGTAAACATCGTATCAACAGATTGATTGATATTCTTGCCGACCACGAAGAGGGTGACAGGGTATGCTTCAACGTCATTCACAATGGCGTTTTGCGAAGAAAGTAATAACGTTAGAGTTGGTGGTATAGTCATCTGAATGTTTTGTGTGTAAGTAATGTAATTTCGGCTCCAATTTTTATTTTTATACATACATACATAGTCTCACGCCTATATCCCCAAAGAGGTAGGCAGAAGTATATTGCTACACCCTCTTTTCCTTATTTTTATACATACATACATAGTCTCACGCCTATAACCCCGAAGTGGTAGGCAGAGGTGTATTTCTACAAACACTTTTCGCCAGATATGCTTTAGTCCCACGTAATAGGGGCAAAGTAATTTTTATACGTTTTTAATAATGAGACAATTTACAAATATTTCGCATTCAGCCATGTTATAGTTGAATTGTTGAAAAGCCAGATCTATGTATGTTTTGAATCATTAATACCAGTAATATTTTATTATGCATTGTGCTGGCAATTGGTTTACTTTATTTTTTAAACAGAGTTAAAGAAGAAAGAGGAAAGAGTGAGTTTACTAAATAGTACATTTGCAAGACAGCATGTGAACTATTTTATTTGTGAATATGTTCTTTATGTGGACCGCCTTGGCAAGCAAAGTCCTTCTGAAATATCACAAATCACAGGTAGCGCTAACTCTACAAATCTTTTCTATTCCAGGTCCCAATAAGATTTCATATCTGCGTTAATGTATCTTAGTAGAGTGGAAGGATTCGTAGAGCTAGCGCTACCTGTGATTTGTAAGCAATAAATTTGTGCTTGGGTAATTATTTATACTATGCAATCTGGCTCTTTTAGGTATATAAAAAAATTTAACCTCAAAGGAATTGAACCTAGGCTGAATTATACTTGTACGTCTGGCTTTTTAAGATTGTCCGACTTGTACAATGTATTTTGCAAGAAGTTTTAAATAAATATCCAAAATGTTTTATCAAAATCATATTTTAAACCGCTACCTTAGAAATGAAAGTCTCATTTCTGGCGTGGGCGTAAGTTAAACCTGTGTAAACTGAACATCCGTAGCTGACGGCTGACTAAAGTGTAAACGCATATTCCTGTTTGTTTGTAAGTTACTTCTTGTGGAAATATGTTAAAAACATTTCAAATTAAAACAGTTGTGATGTCCATATAAAAAAAAAATAGTTTCTACAGCGCATTATGGTAAAGTTCAACGTTTAAATATAAATTTGAGGCCACTTATGCATAATAGTCATGTCAGTCAAAAAAGTTCATGTATTATTTAGTTAGGTTTATAACATGACTGAAGATAAACTGTTCCCAATTCAGCATTAAATATTATGAACATTTTTAACAGACGTGTTTATCACGGGCTTTTATTTATCTTGCCTTGTTAGTAAGGGGGTGTGGGTCAAATTTTACAGTTAAAGGTTTTTATTGCGGGAAGCAGTTGGATGCCGGCAGCTCAACATCGTTCTGTGTAGGTTAACGTGATTATATCAAAATATTGCATTTTGGGGAAGAGCCTATAGAGTTTTGACCACTGCAATGGATGGTGAAAACGTATTGAAGTTGCCTAGCCATGTCGCATTGCGCTGAGTGTTTTTGGTTTGTCCTCTTCATAAGATGACATTTTATGTAATGCACATTTTGGTATTTAGTCTGGTTGATTTTTCCTAGCGCACAAGTACATTGTTTTATCTGTTCTGTAGTATCTGCATAAGGAATGAGTAATATGTCAATATTTCCTGTCAAAAATAGGCTACATAAAATTGCCTTGTTAAATGTAACTTTCATAGATTCCTACGCTTTTGTGAAACTAGGGCGTTATTTTATTATCAGAGTAATGTCGTAAACCTCCAGTGATCGCACATACAATTTTCAAGCTCAACAATAGAATTAGTCCCCTAATATATGTGGGTGCCGTCGAAAGGTCAGTGTAGCTGTCTAGTTTATTTAGCTCTTTGATTTAAGGCTGGCCTTGGATGTATCACTACCGTTAATCAAGTTTCCATTCGTTATAATGACGACTGATGCGATGCCTAGTGGTTCGGCGTTACACCGAAACCGGATGGCGAGTTCTGGTCGCCTAGGATTGGAATGGGAGAGAATTGTGTGTGGGTGTAGGATATTCTAAGGATGCTGAAGGATGAGGGGCACCTACCTTGTACGTCAGTCCTCTTTCCTTGCAAATGGCAGCCTCCTGGTATTTTCGAGATGAAGCTGCTTGATTCACTCCACTACACAAATCACTTTCACTCGCGAGCGGTTTTGAGTTTGTATAAGCGGTAATAATTATAGCTGTGCGGTGCAGTATGGCGGACACGTTCTCGAGCTTCTCGAATGTTCTGGACTGTCTCTCGCGTCGATGATCGCGGCGACCAATCCGCGAAAGGCGTGCCCCTTCCAGGGAATGGGATAGACAGGGACGGGAACAAAAGGCATCGCTCGCATTGGCCAAGCAGCGACGAACCATTGACGTTGATGTGATTAGTTCTCAATGGAAAGGTAGATGGCGCTACCACCTAGATTTTTCTATATTTTACCGTTGCTAAATCAAAAAGTAAATCCACGACCATATTAATAATATTAATGACCTAATTAACTAGCGCTACGCCGCTCAGCTTGTACTCGTATCAAAGATATTGTATTTTATTAAGTTTTATTATCCCAGAATTTTACAGTTAGTATAACTGCAACAAGAAAGTTCTGAATAATATTCAGAACTTTCTTGTTGCAGTTAAAGTGGCAAGTAAATATTAGTTCTTAGTATTGAAGGCCGAAAGTAAATTTGGATTGGCAGAGCTGCATTGGTTGTTTTATCGGGCCTTATATTGGTCGGACATCGAATGTTAATCATCTGTACTGTCTAGACTGGCCTAGGACTATAGCCTCACTTATTTAGATTGATTGTCTCTAAAATCGTGCAGCTTAGAACTTGAAGATGGTTTTAGCATTACAGATACTACTTTTTTTCCCATTATTGATATTTTGGTTTATATGACATAATCACAATATGTGACAATGTTATTGAGTCAAACACCTGATGGAGGAGTGAGAGCAGCAAAAGCTAAGTAGAGAGACCAACAGTCTGCTAAACAGAGAAGCTCTAGATCAAATCCATGCCGCTATCTAAAGACTTCTTGAACATTAATGGGAAAATACCTGTATGCAGCTGCAGTAGGACAGGTTATAAAACATGGCTGATGATGGAAAATGATCATATGAAGTTGTAATTTTTATAAATGTTTTAGAATATTGAAAATTACCTCAATTCCTATTTGTTCGGATAGTTCTAGAAAGATCAAATATGTCTTTTTAATGATAACGTTATAATATGTAAAATATAATTATATACTGTTATCCCTTCTACCAAAACTAACATTAAATTTTATAGTACCGATACCTGAACGAAATAAATATTACCGAGACTCCAAGATAGCAGCACCGACCCCCGAATCCTGTTATATATTGATTCCTAGATTTGTTGAAATGCGTTTTTTTATGTTTAAATATATAATATATAAAAGGAGATAAAATAAATAGCCGCCTCAAGAGATTACTTCTATTCGAAAAAATATTTAACGTTAGAATGTCATTTAAATAGCATAGCTATTTAAATGACAATATACATTATAGGTGCATAGGGTTCCCACCAAGAGGGTGCATAGGGTTCCCACCAAGAAATTAGGGTCCCAAGCCAACCTCACCTGCAAGTGGTGCACCTGCCGATCAACGGACGAGGCTCTGGCAAACAAAATATCCCGATAAGCGGCAATAGGCTCGCCACCTATTACGTGGGATCAAAACAATGGCGAAAAGTAGGCGTTTAATATGCCTCTGTCTACCCCTTCGGGGAAACAGGCGTGAGTCTATGTATGTATGTATTTCAGTATTTCTAAGATATAAAGACCATGTATTAACGTAAGCTCGACGTTTATTTTATTTAAATAAAGAAATCGGAGATTACATATCATTAAAGGTATAATAATAATATAACGGCCGACTTAGCACAAGACCTAATTGCTCTGAGTGTATGGGACCCAGCAGAGGGATAGCATGGGTTAAAGAAAAATATATAACTTCCAACTACATAGCAGATACCTACTATTATAGGATAAACCAACCGCACTCTCAAGTCAAAATTGTCTTAGAAGAAGGATGTAATCAAAGTTGTTCCGGGAGTCAAAGGCTTAGAACCGTATTAATTGCGTAGTACCAGCATAACTTTACGAGTATGAAAATTTTAATCTGTTGTGTAGCTAATCTCAGCATCCTGTCATCTTGATTAGCTACAACGTGATACTTGGTACATGATTAAACTCGTTCATACGTCAATAGCCTGCAGACATAAGTAGTATATTTTGCACGCTATAGGCTTACTGTCTTCCAACTTCACAATGCTAATAAGAAATTGTCGATAAAATCAGGCCCAGGTGTGAATATGAATGTAGATTACGAGTTTTTTTACATTTCACCTTCCTTTGTTTGCCGATGTACTCGTATGCATGTTACGCGGTGGCATGCCTAAACAAAATGCCTTCACGTGTCTAAAAAAAATACTCAGACGTTAGAGTGTTTGTGAGTAGCAGTCGTTTGTAAAATATAAATGTAAATACTACTAATCAACAGATTTTAATAAATATAGCTCATACATAAGAATAGGTAACACACATAATAATATGCTAGTGGTTGCCGTCACCCACGGCTTTGCCTGCGTTGGTTGTCGCCATAAATCCACGCATACAGTCATGATCTCCGTTACTAAGGCGTATGATACCTTAGAATAGGCTCTTAATCTGGCCAGGTTGAAAAGTTCCCCATCAGCCCGGCAACTTATTTTTATGCCAGCTGTAGCTTGTCCAAGCGATTCACTGACGACGACAGAAAAGTAGAGAGCAAATAGTGTTTGTGCAAGAACACAACCCTGCTTGACTCCACAACTCACAGGAAAGAACTCTGACTGATCGCCCGCTCGTCTGACTCGCACGAGCTTTTCAGGGCAACCTAATTTAGCCAGTATGGTCCAAAGGGCCTCCCGTCAAGTCCACAAACCACATACCTATACAAAGGCTGGATTTCTTCTCGACTTTTCTCCTGGAGTTGGCGGACAGAAAATATTGCTTCGCAGGTGCCTCTATCAGGACAAATTTGGGTTAAATTGAATTTATAGTTATATCTTTTCAGAAACAGGTAAAAGTCGCTTGAGGAGAACTTTGGCAAATATCTTCCCAGGTACAGACAGCAGTGATATACCTCAGTAAGCTGCGCAATCAGAACGGCCTCCTTTGTTTTTATACATGGTCTGTATTCGGGATATTATTATTTTAAATTCTGGTGGAATTGTTTCCTCGTTCCAAATGTGATTGAAAGTTTGCCAGATCTACATCTGGAAAATTTTGAATATGAAGTATGAAGTTGCACCCCTCCATATTAGATAGAAGCAGAGAGGTTGGACTAGTAATAGAGACCGCATTAAAAAAGCAACCTTACCCAATATATGCACTTCACTCTGACTTATGATTTTTTTCTCATGTAAGAGAAAGATGAATATACAAATGTCATTTCAAATCTTCGAAATTGTCATAAATTTTAACTCGACTAGTGATGTGCTTACTCAAAATTAATTTCGATAAAATATCGATAATGTTTGCAATAAATCCTTAGATTTGGTGTACTTGCAATGAATATCTATTAAATGTTGATAAATCCTCAGATAAAGTAAAATATGTGAATAAATCCAGCTTATATTTAAACACTAGTAAATAAGTTACGATAAAAAAAAATATTTTGAAATTACCTTTTTAAGGTGAATAAAGCAATTGATATTCATAATATCACTAATAATCACTACCTATATACAATGATAGGATCAATGACGAGATCATTACCACGTAATGGTTTTCGAATACAAAACTACGTTACGTATTTCAGACTTTTGGAAGTTATATGCTTATTATTTAGAAAATTATCACGATCGTCAAGTGTTTGTCTAAAATCTTCCAAAATAAATTAGGCCTTCTCAAATTGAAGGGAGCCACGAGCCCAGTATGTTCCGTTACATAATACAAATCTTTACAAAATCATATTATATATACAGGCACAGAATTATTAATAGTACTAACGTAATACAGGTCAAATTAATTACGCCCTTACAGATACGCCTAGGTCTAAAATAAGTGACAAATAAAATAATTTAAAAGAATTAATCCAGGAGCCCGCATGATGAGTAAGAAAGAAAATAAAATTTTGTGCGTACTTCTAACTAGCACCGAATTCAAAAAGTGTTGTTGTTAAAAATATTAGTTTTTCTGCTGCCTAGTGCGTGCATCTTTAGATGTTGGTAAAGGCTCTTGGCGATTAGTCCATTTACTGTCACAACTATCGGCACAATATTCGCCGAGTTCATATCTTACATATCGACAATCTCATGAGCTGGGCCCAAATATTTGAACTCCTTCTCTTTTTCTGCTTTTACGAGATTGCTGTCATGCGATAAAGTTTTAACATCTATCAATGCGAGTCGCTCTGCTCGGTCAATAACTACAATATCACGCTTATTGGCTACAAGAAACCTGTCTGTAATGATAGACCTATACCAGGACAACAAAGTGCGGCCATTTTTTCGAGAACTGGGTCGGGCACATATTTGTGTCTGTAGAACGGTGAACCAATGAGATTAATTTAAGGGCTAGTTGCTTATGGATTATCTTGGCCACTTGATTGTGTCTGTGCACATACTGGCCATTGGCAAAACTAGAACAACCGGATACTATATGTCTGAGAGATTCCCCGGGCTGGTGACATGCCCGCCATATGTCAATCGCACCGTCCCTCAGTATATACTACCCGTAGTTGTTTGTCATGACAACTTCGTTCATAATTATGAAGACAAAATCTTTGGTTTCACCGAAGAGAATAATAGAAATAAGAGAATAGAATATTAATGAAAATTATTACACAAACCTGCAGTACTGCAGGTTTCTGTAATTATTTTTATAAAAGTAAAAGACAGGGAAGGATTAGTCTAACCATCAAAATATGTATTACATATTTTTAAAGTTACAGTAAAGGTTGTACGTGAAGGCAGCGATAGCCTGTGTGCGATAGCTGAAAGTTTGTGATGATCGATGAAAACACTTTTCTTGACATATATAATTGTATTCAGGTATACTTATTTTTCAAAAAAAATATTGCAGTATAGCTTCTACATCACAATAGTGCAAATGCTTCCTTTTTTTTGCAATAACTGTCACCCACATCGGCGAATACGTGGGCCGAAGCTAGTCTGTAAAATAAAAGTATCGATAAAGATATAACGTCACTATGTTTATGCGTCACAATCTTTATACGAATAAATCAAAATGACTATGAACGAAGTATCAAACTTTTAAATGAAGTTCTATTAAATCTTGACGAGAAATGGGGCCCAACGCGGTGTCCTATGTCAGACCTTTGAGTGATGGGATTCCTTAGTCTATTTACATAATATATATAGTCTAAGAATAGAAGTAAGTTTTATTTTTCTGCCCTTTGATGGCTCGAACTACTTCAGCCAGTGTTAATGGCTCAGTAAGCGAATCCTGCGGTGGATAGTAGATGAATACCTTTATTATGCTAAAGTCAAAATCAAAATCTTTTATTCATTTGGGTCACAATGACGCTTATGAACGTCAAAATAATAAATTTGTAAAACAATTACTTAAAGACTCACATTTACATTTACTGCCACGTTCGTAAAGCAAGGGCGTAGAATCGTGAGAAAGAACGGGCAATAAAACTCACGGTCACTCTTTTTTATTGTCAGGTTTTGCATAATACACATAATTTACATTTTGTAAGGTGCTGCAACTGTTACACCTTCTATATCACTTGTTTATATTAACTGTCCATAATAATACTCAAGCATAATACTTTATTTTAATTTTGATGTTCATTTAGTTAGCGGATGGATAAAAGCTAGAGTCTTGTAAATGAGGAAAGTGTGAGTGAAGTATGATCGGTTTTTAAAACCAATATTGTGAAATGTGCTGAAGATGTATGCGGTATGAGTAAAAGAAGAAGGAAGAATTGCGAGAAAGCTGACTGGTGGGATGATGAAACTAGAAGAATGGTTGATGAAAAGACAAAAGCATGGCTGGATATTCTATAGCAATAGAAGCAACGAATAGAGCGAGCGGTGGTATGAATGAAGATAACGTCAAAGAAATGAAGATAGATGTGTGAAAGCTAAAGTAAAAGCATGTATAGAGAGAAAGAAGAATGAAAAAAAGGAGAAATATGAGGAACAATTTGCCGCAAGTTGCCGAGAGAATATAAAACTCTTTTGGAAACTCGTGAAAGAAGCGCGGGGTAAAAATATGAATACATCAATGAAAGTGATTAGGAACGAAAGAGGTGAAGTCATGAATGAAGAAAGAAAGATACTAGAGTGCTGAAACAATTATTTTGAGAGCTTATTTGAGAAAGATGTGAGTGAAATAGAACAAGAAGAGATGACAGATATGTTTGTGAGCCCTAGTGATGAAATTGGAATGGATGAAGTTATGAAAGCGTTAAAAGGTATGAGGTCAGGCAAGTCTGCTGGGTGTGATAGAGTGACGACTGAAATGTTGAAGGATGGCGACGGACTCATAGTTAACCTGCTGCATCACCTTTTTAATCTATGCTGGAAACAAGGCCAAATTCCAGAAGACTGAACGAAGGCAGTGCTTGTCCCAATATATAAAGGTAAAGGTTCGCAGCAGGAATGTCAAAATTATCGCGGAATCAGCCTTCTTAGTGTAGTTGGAAAAATGTATAATGAATAATGTACAAGTCTTTTCCTTGTTCTGCGTCACCGAAAAATGTCTGACAAAAAACCAGAAGGTGTATTGCGCGTTCATAGACTTGGAAAAGGCTTATGATAGGGTGTAAAGAAAGGACTTATGGAAGGTGTTATCCATCTATGGGGTGGACAGCTGTATAATAAGGGCTCTGCAATCCCTGTATAGGGTTTCTAGAGCAAGTGTGCGAATTAATGGTGCCTACATGGACTGGTTTGTCATCTCCAAAGGTGTCAGATAAGGGTGTCCAGCCTCGCCCTGGTTATTCAACTTATTCATGGATAGCTGCATGAATGACATAAGAGAAACTGAATGCGGGATCGATATGGTAGGATTGCGTGTTAAGTACCTGTTGTACGCCGATGATCAAGTCATTCTTGCATCATCGGCGAATGAGTTGCAAGAAATGATTGACTGCATGAATGAGAGCTTTAAAGCTAAAGGTATGAAAATTAATGCAAGAAAGACGAAAGTGATGGTGGTTGAAAAAGATGAAAGTTTGACTGAGTGTAATATTGCGATTGAAGATGAAAAAGTAGAGCAAGTAAAATAATTTGTATATTTGGGTAGCGTGTTTACAAGAGACGGAAGATGTGAAGAAGATATTGAAATGAGAGTGACTGCGGGCAATCGTGTAAATGGAGCACTGTATGCCTTTATGAACGGCCAGACTGTGCCGAAAGAGGCGCGATTGGCGGTTCATATTGGAGTGCTTGTCCCACGTTGATGTATGGAAGTGAGTGTTGGGTATGGCAGAAAAGGCATGAACGTAGAATTAACGCAGTTGAGATGCAATGACTGCGTAGTATGTGTGGGGTGAGACTGATCGATAGAATTCCGAATGTAACTATACGAGAGAAAGGTGGTCTGAAAGAAGATGTCGTGACTAGGATTTAGAAAAGAATGCTAAAGTAGTTTGGACACTTGGAGCGAATGAGTGAAGAAAGAATGACGAATCAGATTTATAAGGCAAATGTGTGTGGGCAAGTCGGTCGCGGCAGACCTCGTCGGACATTCCTCGATCAAATTGGGGACGTCCTAAAAACGGCAAGGTCCGAGGTACCCGAAACCGGCGAGCATGTATGAAAAGAGTAATGAGTGTAGAGGAAGCGCGTGAGGTTTGTAAGGATAGAAGCAAGTGACGTTCTGTTGTCTCTGGCTACCCCGACGGGAAAAAGGCGTGAGTATATGTATGTATGTATTTAGTTAGCCTCTTGAAAATAGAAATGGTGAAACAGGAGCATCCAGTTACATTATATACCTAATAATGCTGGCAACCCGCGAAAATGATCAGAACCATGATGGAAATGGTGCAGTTAAATATTAAAATTGACTACCAGCTCGACAGACTGTCATCGACCAGTCATCGCAAGTGGCACCCGTTCACGAGTATGACGCATGGGCCAGCCATCATCCCTCTCGCCATATTAGAGGGACAGGGATGACCCGACACATGACGCCACCACAAGAAATTACATTTTAGCTAGCATGACGACAACGGTATACTAACTGGCATTAAGTAACAATCTGTTGGTATACTGACCATGACCGCAAATTACCTCCATTTACCAGATCGGTATTATTAATATAAATTAATGGAACGCGTGAAAGAATGCAAATGTAGTACCTATATTTGATTGACATGATACCTTTTGGAATACAACCATCAATCCAAATCATTGAATACAAGATAATATAACGTTCAATAAAATTATGCTTTATAAATAAAAGTATCTAACGAAATGAAATAAATTTTATGATGTGGTGGCGATCCCAAAAACTATCGGGTTATTGTAAACTCACCACAATGAAAATTCGACACATTTAAAAATATTGGTTAACTTGCCACAGTGACAAAATAATTCACAACAGGCATAGTAAACTCGTCACAGGTACGTCAAACTTGTTTTGAATGTACCGACAGCAAAACGATATTCGTTCTACATAACTGTGTAGTAAAAGTAATGTAGTTTCAGAATAAAGAAAAAGAAGAAAACGATTTTATGTAACAATCAGTTTAATTGAAAGTAAAAGGCGTGATTATATAGATAGATAGATAGATCAGTTTAATGGGATAAATCTTAGATTTAAAAAGGTTTAATTATGTTTTAAAATAGGAATTTTAACGAAAATAACTACAAACTACAAATCACAGCATTTTGTATTACTCAATCAAACTTACAGCTACATTGATACATAACGTTTATCTTTAAACACAGTTAAAATATAAGGTAAAATCTTTATATATATACATACATACATACATACATAGACTCACGCCTGTTTCCCGGAGGTGTAGGCAGGGACTACGGAACGCCATTTGCAACGATCCTGACATACCTCTCTTGCTTCATTCACTCCCATCAAGTTTTTCATGCATGCTCTTCTGTTTAGGGTACTTCTGACCTGTCCTTTTTTTAGGATGTCTCCAATCTGGTCAGAGAACGTCCGCCTAGGTCTTCCCCTTCGTCCTGTCTCATTCACACTTGCCTTATATATCTTCTTTGTCAGTCTTACGTCATCCATCCTCTCCATGTGCCCAAACCATCTTAACATGCCTTTCTCGATGCTTGTCACTACATCTTCTTTTACCCCACACCGCTCTCTTATCACACAATTCTTTACTCTGTCGGTCAAAGACACACCACACATACTTCTCAGTGCTCTCATTTCTACAGCATTTATTCTACTTTCAAGTCTCTTCTGCCATACCCAACTTTCACTACCATACATAAGGGTAGGCACTAACACCCCTCTATGCACAGCCAAACGAGTTTTTGGACACGTTTTGACTGTTCATAAACGCCTTCAGAGCTCCATTCACACTATTACCTGCATTAACTCTTCTTTCAATATCTTTTTCATTCTTACCATCTCTTGTAAACAACGTACCTAAGTAAACAAACTCATTCACTTGTTCCACTCGCTGTCCATCGATCAAAACATTACAAGCCGTAACGCATTCCTCCTTTTCAAAAACCATAACTATCGTTTTACGTTTTTACTTGCACCATGCATGATTGTTACCATCTCCTGCAACTCCTCCGCTGAAGATGCAAGTATTACCTGATCATCAGCATAAAGGAGGCATTTGACGAGTAACCCATTCATCCTTAATCCGCAGTCACTATGTTTTAAATCTTGCAAACAACTGTCCATGAAGAGGTTAAATAGCCACGGCGACGCTACACATCCCTGTCTAACACCTTTCTCGATGGTAAACCAGTCAGTGTATGCCCCGTTTATCCTCACACAAGCTCTAGAATCCGTATATAGGGATTTCAGAGCTCGAATGAGGCTGCTGTCCACCCCATTAATTGACAGCACCGACAACGTTTCATTCCTCACCACTTTATCTTTATATATATATTTATATAAAAAATCGCGGTATTATTTAACAGGTCTGTTATATAAGTTTAAAATATCTAACTTTGGCTTAATTACAAATCACAGTCAAACTTACAATTTTATTACAATGGGACTGAAACCAGGCATGAAGTTCGACGGGTACAATGTATATTTTGTAAAGGTTTAGCAAATCGTTCTTCTTGGCTTGTGTAATTGGTAACATGGAAGTGTAAGCCTTTGGCAATGTCGATTCCTTATTTTCTATAGTTACAACACTGTGTTTTGTTTTATTTCTTGTCTACTTAATATCTTTTGTATCTAGAATTGAGTAATCTCTACTATGATCATATCTAAATTTTATGATACCCGGGTTCTTTTTCTTATACTTAAGGCACAACCATTGTACTACTTTATTTCCATCCTTTGCCAATGTCTTATTAAAATTGTATTAGAAGTTAACTTCTTGACATCTATTACTTCGTTGTATTTTATCTCCCGTATTTCGTATGGTAGTGCATTTTTCTTATGTCTATTAGGCCGAGCTCCTTTAACTACATTCTTCCAATCATTCATGCAGTTAATATAAGCTTTTTTACGTTTATATTCAATCGCGGAATGCATCGAGTCAACTTCCATAATCGTATGCCCAGATTCTAAAAATTTTTGTTCTAATACGTTTAAATGCGATGTTTGAATTATGTAAAGGAAAAAAGCTGCAATATACTGATTCCGATTCTGCCCCGAACATGTGTCTAAAAAAATAGACACTTCTCTAATATTTTGCGGAATTACATCAAGCCACTTTTTCAAACAAGTAGCTATTTCTAAACTTCCTCGTTTGCCATTCAGCTCAGTAAAATTATAGACGCATAATTGCCGGGTATAATATTAAGTCTCCTAACGTCACCGCTTGGTATTTGTAGAACGCTTTGGAGATCAGCAGTCACAGAGAGAAAAGTATGGCTGTGTGTGGCTTTGTTTGAACCAAGACGACACGGAACGGCATGACATGGCTGGCCGTCGGGTGACCGTTACAGTAATATTAAACACTATTACTTCGTTTGTTGTTTGTTGTTTTCGTAAGACAGATAAGACTGTGGCGAGTTTACTATAATTTTTACTTGTGGCAAATTTTCATTATGGCGAGTTTACAATAACCCAAACTATCATTGTAAAATTTTATTTGTAAGGGAAAGATAATAATATATTAAATTACATGTCGTGGAATTGTTATTATATTCTACCTATTTGCCTAATTAAACAGATCATTTCCAACCTTTTTTATCATTGAAATATTCATTTAAATTATAATAAGCCTCTTGCATTAGGTTATTTTTAATCTGTGTCTGAAATGCGCTAAACGACAAGTCCAAAATACTTATCGGTACCTTGTTGTAGGTGCGTATACTAAGTCCTATAAAAGAACTATGTGTTTTGCACAAACGGAAATACGGAACACATAATTTATGTGTATTTCTTATCACTTTTCTTTAAATACGAGTTAGAATACCGATTTCCTTAATTCTATCTTTGAGGGAAACTCTTGATCGTAATTGATAAATGGCTCGAACTGCCCTTTTTTGCAATAAAAATACTTGCTATATCAGCAGCTCTACCCCATAATAATATGCCACATCTGTTAAACTACGCACCTTCTTAATGGCATAAGCAGCCGAATTAAGTTTTTTTTTTATAGACAACTCCCGCACTAAGACTAAATTCTGTGTCGCGGGGGACTTTACAAACATACAACCAACTGACACTAATGAACACCCAGACTCGAAACAACAATCTATGGATCACACAAAGTGTTGTCTCCTGTGGGGATCGAACCCACAATACTCGGCGCAGTGTCAAGCGACGAGGCGACCGCTTAAACCACTACGCCAACCGGGCAGTCAGTTTCCCTGACAGATATGTAATGTGTGCGCCCCATTGCAACTTCGAATCAATTGTTTTTCCTAGAAACAATGTTGATTCAGTTGTTTCCAGTACAATATCATTAAAAACGTTGTTAGGACCAAAGTTTCTGACGTTTGGCAAAGCAAACTTAACACATTTGGTTTTTTTGGCGTTCAGTACTAAGTTGTTTACAGTAAACCATTTAGTCACCTGAATAAGAGCACTGTTTATTTCGGTAAGATCCGCTAATCGATCTATATCGAGCAGGTTGTTGTTGATGATCTGTGTTTTGATGGTAACTTTCCACAGGAGCTTCAGAACCTGATTACGAACCTCCACGAAGCCTGTTAGCCTGGGACGTTTCAGTCACAAAATCAGTGTGAAGAAGACCAAGATTATGGCAATTATGGATCTACGGACCGATCAAGGGGTACATTGGCGGAGGTCAGTTGAAGCAAGTATATCGATTCAAATACCTAGGCAGCACAATTACATCTAAGTGCGAACTTGATTCCGAAATAAATCATTGCAGGTGTTGCGTCAGCTGCTTTCAGTAAACTACGAGCCCATCACATGATTTGAAGCTGTCGACAAAAAATTCCATTTACATGGCCGTAGTTCTCCCAAATCTTTTATATTATTGGGAGACATGGGTCCACTATAGGAAACACATACGAACGCTGGATAGGTTTCATTTAAAGTGCGTACGGAACATTCTTAAAATCAAATGGTCGGATCGGGTAAGAAATACCGAAGTGCTTCGACGTGCAAATGTCTACGGAATAGAAGCGTACTTGATGCGGCGACAGCTTCGATGGTGTGGACATAGCTCACGAATACTTAATGAAAGAATAGCAAAACGCATCTTCTTCTCTGAACCCCAGTATGGCACAAGGTGACCGATTATTATGCTTCAAGGACGTTCAGAAAGACACATGAAGAGATGCAATATTGAAGTCCAGAATTGGGAGAAAAACGCCCGTTGCCGCTCTGAGTGCTTTTCGCTTTTAAGACTAAACCACCAGCAGCCATCGTTTACAACTATGTCGACGGTATCCTCACGTGCAACCAATGCTTGCGCACGTTTACGCATAGGATTGGATACTGCAGCCATCAGAGGGCACATGCGAGAGCTAATAATAGCTCTTCAAATGCTCAATAATATATTTACTGAACCAAAAAAGAATGTAATATGTATTATTAAACTAGCAGCTAAAGCTGGTTTACGCCTGCTCACTTTTTTTTTCTCTTAAACAATTCCCATAAGTGATGACTTGTTATTGGCTATATGTTTATCATTATGTTATTAGATGTATATTTTAGCTGTTAGTCATCCATGTAACTAAAATTAATTAAGAACTAGACTTTACCCACGGCCTCCACGGTTGGGTGTAGTGGATTTATATATACTCCCAGCCGATTTCGGCTATGGTGACTACAACTGTTTATATTTTATAAAGTTCTCGATGTGACGTTACTCTTCCCACTTGCTGTAATACTGCCTACGAATTCAATTAGCCGATTTGATTACTGGAAGTACCCGTATGCTACTGCGTGCCATACTTCGCATATTAATAATATTGAAAAATATCTATGTTCAAATATTTTGAATGTTGTAATACGAAACCTACAGCAACAGTTTCATGTTGATAATTAATTACGAATTCATATTATCTTTCTTTATTGTAATGGATAGTTATGAATTATTTATTAATCAGTAAATGAATTAAAATGGCGCTGTTGGTTATGTTGGTATGGTTACACGAATTTTACGGGCTATATATTATCTTCATCATCACCATTCAGCCTTTTGTAGTCCACTGCTGCTGCTGAACATTTGTAGTCGTGTTCTAGAGTCTAAACCACGTGTTTTGCCAAACGCAATGTAGGACGCCTTCCAGCTAGGTGGAGTGATAGAGATATAGTGCAAAAGGTGGGTGCCAGCGGCTGGAAACAAAAAGCCAAAGATTAGGGGCTCAGTGGCGTGCCATTGGAGAGGCCTTACATCCAGCTGTGGACTATAGCTGGCTGATGACGGTGATTGTATTGACAGTCAAGTCCTAGGAGGATTAAATCTACTATACCACGCTGGGAAAACGGGTTGGCATGGTATTTAATTTGATTTTTTTGAGTTCCCCAGACCCCTACATACTTTCTTCAAAGTTAGGGTAACTATTGTATAATTTTCTTCAAAGTTAGGGTAACTATTGTATAATCATTTTTGATTGTTGTTTGTTTAATCTCTTACGAACATAATTTTCATTGACTGAAAAAAGTATAATGCTCTAAATAAACATTTTATAAGTGGCTGACGCTAAAGCAAATTTTAAAAATGTATGTTTTGCGTGGATATCGGAAAATAGCGCAAAAATATAATAATATTACGTTGACACTTAATTTCTCAATCAACAATTGATAGACAGTTTTCTCAGAATTCACAAAGTATTACTCGAAGCTTCGCCGAAAATTGTAGGTGTAAGCTTACTCAATCGTCGGGCCACCTTCAGAAATATAACTAATTATTTTCAATTTTGCGACAGCGATTGTTCTCTTCAAACAAAATATTTATTTACGGGGCTTTATTTGTCTATATTGAGTTCTCATTTCACGTTTGACTGAACAAAGGTAAATCGTTTTGTCATTGTTCAATACAAATACAAATAGGGGACAGATTGAATGGAATTGTAAGTACATCTGATTCAATATATTGTTATACGTCTTTTGTATTGTACAACGAGCTGCTTTTCTTTATTTGCTGATTTGTTATCCTCTGGGGACCTAGTTTGCTTACAGTGGGCTGGGTTGAATTTGCTGCTTATCTGTATTCGCTCATAGTATCATCGTTTGAATAGTGTGTAGAAATTTCTCTGAACGAAAATAAGTCCTCAATGTATATTAACCAATACTACGTACATATTTATGAAACCTTGTACCGGAACATTCACTGGATTCTCATGGCCGAGGATCTGTTTATATTTTTATCAAATAAAATAAAATAAGTACCTAGGCTTATTTAATACAGTTGTGAATATTTCGTATGTTTTGTATTTACTCAGAATATCAAACGATCGATCTCTCTAACAAGAGATATCTAGTCTTACAAGATATTGGTTAAACAGACGGCCTTTTCTCTACGTTACGTCCTTACAATTCAATCAACTTGTTTTCCTTGTCTTACAATTTAAGAGAATTGCGATAGGCATAGTTCTCAATTCATCAAGAAAAGCAACTAGCATAGAAGGTGACACCGATGTTTCTTTTTTATCAAACATTACTCCCTAAAAATATATATATATATATACGGGAATTAACGCAAATATGCATTAGTTATTTACATACCTTATTTTGCTTGACGTTTCGAGACGGTTGCACGCCCCGTGGTCGCAAGCTGACTGGTGTAGCGGTGTCACGTCTCCGAGTGCGAGGTAGAAGCTTCCATTTCTACCCCCGGGTCGTTTATTTTCGAAGTACCGGCGCAAAATACACTAACCGCATTAAAAAAGGGTGTTGTTAGTCGAATCACTGGATTCCACGCCGATGACAATTTGAAGCCCTCTTCCCGATTTAAATTTTAATGTTAAATAGACAACTTTAAATAGACATTATTTTTAGGTCAATAAACAACCGACCTACATGCACCTATGTATCTTCTATTCTCCGCTACGGCATTATTGTTTGGGGCAATTCGGTCGAAGTAAATAGACTATTCGTAGCGCAAAAGAAATGCATTAGAACTATTTTCAATTGCGACTATTTAGACAGTTGTAAGCCGTTATTTAAAAAACATAAAATATTACCGTTACCGTGTCTATACATATTAGAAACCTATCTATATATATATATATTCTTAAACATGCAACGCGAGTGTTTAAAAGTTTCTCTTTCTCTCTACTCTGTTGCCAACATGCTCACAGACATTGCCAAAACCTAATTGTTTCAAAGCATGCAGAATATATATTATTGTATTAAATCAACTGGTCTGGTAGGCAGGTAGGTATGTATGTAGGTATTGTAGTTCTCAAAATAAGGCTGATATTTCCACTTTAATTTCTTTTTACGCGCCTATCCGCAAGGCTTAAATATAAAAGTAGACATTCTATAAAAATAACGTTGAGCCTGAAGAAAGATAAATATTACGATAAATAAAATATTGTCGTAGCGGTACAACAAAGATGAGACCACTTCCTGTCACGAAGGTAGTATGATTCAGAAAAAAATAGTTAAACATAATCCGGCGAAATCTCCTTTAACGGTGTGAAGATCCCTAAAGCCTCAATGCCCTTTTTTAATAGAGGTCGATTATAATAAATTCAACATTTAAGTAGTCAAGTAGCTTGTTTGGTATTTTGTGTAGATATTGTTTTAACAGTTTCCCTGTCCCGTGTATCATATATGATTCATAACAATTGATTTTCTATTGTGTCTCGCGCTGGACAGCGAATGGCTTAATATAATAATGCTATGGTGACTTCTATTTAGAAAAAATGATATGTTTCAAACTAGAAAAGTAGAAAATTTTATTTACGTTCATATCTATTATCACAGGCAACGTATAATAATGTGTAATATATAATGTGTAATATCCCCTAAGCTCTTCACCAACACACTCGAAGACGTCTTTAAGACGCTGGCCTGGACTGGACGGGGCATAAACATTAATGGCGAGTACATATCCCACCTTCGATTTGCCGCCGATATCTTCATTGTGGTAGAGAGCCTGGAAAAGCTGAGCGAGATGCTGCACAGCCTAAATGGAGCCTCCCGACGGGTCGGTCTCGGCATGAACTTGGATAAAACCAAGATTATGTTCAACGAACACATTGTGCCGGGACCGGTTTATGTCGACGGATCAATGCTTGAAGTTGTTCAAGAGTATGTCTACCTTGGGCAAGTAGTCCAGCTAAGTAGAAACAACTTCGAGAAAAAAATGGACCGCAGGATTCAGTTGGGTTAGGCAGCGTTTGTCAAGCTACGTCGAGATTTCTCTTCGCCCCTACCGCAATGCCTGAAAACCAAAGACTTACCAATGAGTCCTATCTGTTATGACGTACGGTGCCGAGACGTGGACACTCACAGTGGGACTAGTCCACAAACTAAAAGTCGCGCAACGAGCTATGGAACGGGCTATGCTTGACGTCTCTTTACAGGATAAAATCTGCAACGAAGTTATCCGACAAAGAACCAAAAAATTACCGACATAGCTCACAGAATCAGTAAGCTCAAGTGGCAGTGGGCTGGCCATATCTGTAGATGGCCGATGGAGCAAGCGTGTCCTAGAGTGGAGACCACGCCTCGGTAAGCGTAAGGTAGGGCGGCCCCCGGCTAGGTGGACCGACAACCTGAAAAAGGTGGCTGGGACAGACTGGATGCGGAAGGCTGAGGACCGTGTACAACCGTGTAAAACGCGCTGCCCTTTGCTACACATAATTATGTGCGCCGGCACTTATGGTACAACTGTTTTGTCTTACTTTTTTCGTAATACTAACTACGTAAATCAAGTTTATCAGTTACATGAGAGTAATATGTAAAGATTAAGAAGAATTGAAGGCTTTTGGAACACTTGTGACTAGTGGTTTCCGAAGGGATTTAATGTTACCTATTCAGTATATTTATTTGTTAAGTTCACTACAATATAGGTAACACTTAAAAATTATAATACTCATGGCACTTTTTATTGAACGCGCCATTACTCTTAAGCACAATATGTTTTTAAATCTATTAAAAAGCTCTTTAAGTTGTGGAACACGTATTTTTCTTACCAGTTAACGCCTGACACACAAACTTTTTATCAAAGCATGTTATATACTTTACGGTGACCTAAAAACCTGAAAATTTGTGCAACATAGTAATGTTCATGTAACATAAGTGAAGAAACCAAGATATAAATTTTATGGGCAATTTCTTGAATATGCCACAATATACGCCACGCATATTGTATCCCATTTTAAATACATAGACACAAACTGAACTGGAGACATAAACTGACTGTTAGGCTGAGGGTTCTGAGTTTTAGATCTACACGGCGAGCAACGCTGACTTTTCGAAGTTACGTGCATATTAAATTGTTAATGATGACTTGCTAAAGCATTATAATAGATACTAAAGAAATCTGCATATCTTAAGATTTCCACATCATGTTCTCTTAAGACAAGTGAAGAAAGTTGTACTTGGCCAACTGTTGCCCTACTTTTCTCCATATTAAGACTTGTGTCCGTCAGCGAGACAAGTGTTTACAGATAATATATAACATTAATAAAATAGTCTTGAAAATTGGCCTTCCCGAAATGTAATGTGATACTGACAGACTTTTTTAATATTCGACTACCCATAACTTTCTGTAACTTTAGACCCGTGCCAGCTTGTCTTTGCAAGTAATTTGTCTCCTTGGCCCTACTTAGTTTATAATGGTTGAAATAATAATCAAGCAATCAAAAGTGCGGAAAAGAATCTAGTTTACTTGTTTCATACAAGTTACATTTATATTTATGCCAGCGCTCTATCTATCGAATTTCAGAATTTTGACAACATATTTTGTCCACATCAGGGTGACACACGTACTTATATTATGTTTCGCAAGCCAAGCTATGACGTTTTACTTGAACCAATTCACCTAATTCTCAAGTTCATGGCAACATTATTATTCTTTTGGTCCGTATGAAGTTCGAAGTTTTCGGTCAATTCGAAATATTAAGTTTTTTGAGTGAAGTTTTAGAAAATGTCGTAATATTTAAGACATTACGAACTCTCGAATGTCACTTGAATGCCAAATCTCGTAATTATGTACAGGTATTTGTTCAAAATGCAGCTTCGATCTAGCCCCAGTGTCATAAATGGTATTCTCGTAAATTAGCTATGTATCATAGTCGATCTCTATGTGTCAAATTAGAATATAACGGCTTTCAGTGTAGCAGAATATTAGCAGTAAGTAATTCTAAATCAAATCACATTTCGCACAGAACACAGTGTAAGTGTCTGTCAAAATATGAGAATCGGCCTTCAGAAAACGTTATCTCCTTCCGCCACGCGACATAAATATCGTAAACGGTGGGGAAGTTGTATCGTAGCCAGTAGACTACTGCTATTCAGCATTGAGGTTTTATTAAGTAACATTAAACGACTATCTTTGAGTACGTTCTTGAACCTCAATAGGGCTCACTCCGTCAAAGGCGTCGCATTCAATCGTCCGTGACACACTTGCCTTACAATATTTCGCGTACATTGCTAGGCTGATCTAAATTATTCATAGCACGGGCCAGTGTCGACCGTCCTGTTGTACTCAACTTTAGTATTCCCCTGTGTATGGTACTTACAGAATAATGTATAATGTTGCGCCGTAATACGTACGTGGACAGAGATTATTGTAAAGCCCTGTGTACTATAATGCAGATGAAATTTCCCTCTTGACGACTCTCGAATAAGCAGGTGAAGTTTGTGGCGAACTTGAATGTAACAGTATTTTCAACAGTGCAGACTTTCTCATGAACACGCTACGTGCATGTTTAATACTACGCATTGTAGCTAGCATAGTGATTTTAAAAAATATTGCTTATGTTCATTTGAAACGGTGAGGCTTAATGGTTATGGCATAGAACTTTCAAGCCGATCTTTTCATGGCGCAAACGACTAGTGCCAATTGACTACATGAAACTTTAAATGCCTATTTATGTGACGTAGAGTGCCTAACTAGAACGCCACATTTCTACCGAAATTGCTAGTTATTGTCTAGATGCTGATTTTTTTAAGACTTCCTAATTTAAAAATCGCTTGGTTGGAATGGTCTTGTCACTCGAGCCACCCTAGCTCTTCAAAGAAGGCCAGTAGACTCTTGATGTGGCCCACTGCTTCCCTCAGGGTGCTGTATCTGGTCAGGTACTGCTGCCTATACTGTGAGACCTCAGGGCAGTCGAGGAGCAGGTGGGCTGCCGGAGCAGGTGGGCTGCCGTCTCGTCTGCTGCCATAAAGGCTCTGCACAGCGGGCTGTCGGTGATACCTATAGTAAATAGGTGCTTATTAAAGAATCCGTGTCCTGTGTAGGCGGCCCTGTCTTACCGTCTGCTGCGGGAAAAGCCTCCTTGGCACGCTTACATCTTTCAATACCAATCCAGGACTGGTTGTGCTGGGTCCTGATTCTATTTCTTACCATGGTGCGATAAAAACCAGAAGGGAGGGGAATAATGGGCTCGTGTCCCACCACCTCTAAGGTGGCCCCTCTTCTGGCAAGTACGTCGGCTGCGTCATTCCCTATTGAGCCACTGTGGCCCTTGATCCATTGCAGTATTAATTTGTTTAGTTTACCTGCCTCTGTTAGTTTCTGGTGGCATTCAAATGTGAGTGCCGAGGTGATAGTATGGCTTTTGAGGGCTGAGAGGATAGCCATACTATCTGAGAGGATCCTAATGGATCGTTCCCGTACCTCACGTGCCATGATTGCTGTGGCAGCTAGGATTATGCCAAAACATTCGGCCTGGTAGACCGTGTTGTAGGCAATGCCAGGTAATAATATATTCTCAGACGGCTAATTACATCTTAGGCTTTTCTTTCGGTATGAAAGCTTGTATGAATAAATAAAAATAATGGATATTTAAGGCAAATAAGGGAGCAGTGATAGGCTAGTGGAGAGACCGACGGACTGCCACGCATAGGATCTCGGGTTCGAATCCACGGCACGCACTAATTATTTTGCGAAGTTATGTGCGTATTATATTGTTAATTATCGCTTGCTAAACGTTGAAGGAAAACATCGTTAGGAAACCGGCATGTCTGAAAGTTCTCCATAATGTTCTTGAAAGACATGTGAAGTCTGCCAACCCGCACTTGGCCAGCGTGGTGGACTATGGCTTTACCCTTCTTAGAGTGAGAAAAAAAAAGTTTTTTTTTTTTTCAAAAGACTCATGCCCAGCAGTGGGACAGTATATACAGGGTGTCACAAGACCCATCACCAAGCCGAAGTCTACTCGTTGTGGACATCATGCCAAGTCATAGTAACCAAAAATAATACCTGGGAAACGATATATTTTTTTGAGTTTTCACATTTTTTAAACCGCAATTAAAATCTCGCGCGTGCAATGCTCGAAATACATCCATGGGGTTATAGGGCACCTAAAGAACATATTGGCAGAGTAAATGCATCGATTTTGTACCTAATTAGAAAAATTCCATACTAACTTTGAGCCTCAATATCTCCTGAACTAGTAATTTCCCAGGTATGGTGCTAAAGTAAAAATGTTCATAGTGATTGGTACAACATGGGATTTAAGTTTTCGTTAAGGGTCTTTTTACACCCTGTATATAGGGCCGATGAGGATGAAGGCAAATATCCTTAAACTCTTTATGTGGGATCTGTTCTAACTCATTTAAGAATAAAAGAAGCACATGAATCGTACCCACCAATCGAAATTCTGAAATTGATGATGCTCCGTAGCGTAGACAATTTTAAAAGTTATTTTTTTGCTTTCGTAGCAATTTGACTTCTTTATTTTATTAAAATACTGCTGTGGATCTATTATATATTAAGTAAGGAAATAATTATTTACCAAAAGTATGTTCACCAAACGAGATCGAGTTCTAGCAACTGAATAATGAAAAACTAATTAGAGAAAATCAGATACGTATAGGCCGAAGTTTCAAGTAGCTCAGTGAGTTAACAATTTTCAACTAACTATCCGACATAAAGTTGAGGACAACAAACTTTCATCCGTAATTAAAAATCTATTGTGACACACAAAGACTTCTAACAAACTCAACTAACTATTGAAGAGAGAGAACTCTTTAAGAGAAATATATAATATTTCCAGACTGCGCCCGCAGCTCCGTCGCGTGGAATATTTTATTAGGAGCATTTTTTTTATTTTTTTGCATCCCTATACTCCCCGAAGACCGGTTGGCGCCGCGGGAGTGTAAGGGACTGCTACGCCGAAGGTCGCGGGTTCGATTCCCGCTCAAGTCAAACATTTGTGTGCATGAACATGGATGTTTGTCTTAGTCTGGTTGTTTCTATGTATAATATGTATGTATTTACAAAAAAAGGTATATATGTATGTCTATCCATTGTATAGTACCCACAGTACAAGTTTCTGCTTAGTTTGGGACTAGATGGTGTTGTGTGAATGTGGTAGAATATTATTATTACTCCCCAAGGAACATGCATGCCAATTTTCAGGATCTTGCGACCAGTAGTTTCAGCTGTGCCTTGTCTGTCAGTCAGTAAGACAGTAACACAAGAATGCACAAAAATATCCAGAAGATGTAAAAACTAAACAGTGCATCATTCTCTGCCGATTCTTTCTTACTTCAATAGGTTTTGGCCAAAAATGGTTAATCAAAATGTCTATTCAACATGATTATTTCCACGCAAACTTATATGTAGGCAAGCTTTTACGTATAAAGACTTGTGTTTGGTATGGATATATCACGCCCGGTGCTACCACAAATACCTTGACCCTTAAATCTGGGCTGACGAGATTCCACAGGCGGTTTAACGATAGTTTTGGTTTACCCGAAGCTACGTTATTGGGATAAGGGTAGATTATCGTCACACTAAATTTAAGTTGGTCTTTCGATATTGTAATAGGACCAAAAACGTTTAGTGGTTTCTGAACATGGCAAACGTGAATATGTAATGTTTGTACAAAATAAAATTATCTTGTTCTTCTAGTCCTCGTCAGCGGTTGCGCCCTTCCGCGTAAATTCTATTGGTGATAACCGTACAAATCAATACCGTTTTTAGTTTTTTTTATGTACAGCATTGTGTTCGAATACTGATTGACAGGACGGCCGGTGGACTTCATTTTATTTAAAGGTACAAGAAACTGATATAGAAGATAGATTATAACAAGAAATTATTCTACGACGCCTAAACTTTTTTGTTTTTTATTTAATATATACAATTTTTATAGATCTCGGATCTAGGGCAAGTTGCATGAGGGACGCGCAGTAAGCTTGTCTAAGACATAGTTTCTATACGAAGTAACAAGCCCACCACACCGCAATCCTTGACTATATTTCTCACATTATCGTAGAAGTCTCCTTATCAACGCGAGAGGAGTCAGGCAAGCACAACAGCGAAACAGAGTATTATTGACAGTAATTGCGTAACATGGCTAGTTATATAAAGGCGCATAAAATGCGAAGACTGATTTGAGCGGCCGGCGATGGCAGGTTACATTTAAATTAATGTTATGGACAACAGACTAATTTGTTGTTTTCCTTAACCGAACTACTCAATAAAAAACACCCTGCAGCCATTTTTCTCCATTACTCTGCCCGCAGACTTAGGCATAGTCATGGACGAGTTACTTTCCCCGCTGCAGTTTTTATGCAATAATAATGGTTATATATATTATTTGCTACTCCAAAACTTTTGCACTTTTATGGATAGACAAACAAAGGATTGCAGTAAGCCCTCTAGAAACACCATTAGTTATTTCAGACATGCTATTAGAGTAGCGGATTTGCTTCCATAATTATAAACGTACGCCAAATAACATAACTTCACGCCTTTTATCCCCGAAGGGGTAGGCAGAGGTGTATTACACACCCACTTTTCGCCAGTTATGTTTCGGTCCCAATGTAATAGGGGGCGAGCCTATTGCCATCTTCCAGGCACATTATTAAGCGAGCGATAATTATTAACATTATTAATACACACATAACTTCGAAAAGTCAGAGGTGTGTGCCCGGGGTACCTGGGGATCGAACCCGAGACCGTCGTCTCGCCAGTCCGTTACGTACACCACTGGGCTATCGCCTACTACGTACGCCAAATATTAATATGTTTTGAATCTGGCATTACTTTTGCCCACATAAACACCTACCTAAGCCTTACCTAAACATCGACGAATAAGCCAGATCGATACACCTTATTCCATCCAGGAATGGAGAGTCCCTGATGACATCATACCAGATCTTTCAAAACATTGATATAGGTATTATTAACCAAATCACAAAAATACCAGAAGAAAATGCCGTAATATCTCATACGATATATTAATTTTATCGGTAACTTTGTTCTTACCTACGGCTACAGTGCTTCAAGATTTGTTACACTTGGGGCCCCCTTCCCGAACATTCCTGTTGTGCTCCTGACAAAAACAAAAATGTTTTCCTTTACTTACAACCGCTATTTAATGCAAAGAAACTTCGTATATTTACGCAAGTTATTTGTCAATATCTCAGGTTCAGTGGGCGTGATATCAATAAAAGTTCTGAGAATATTTTCTACTCTTATAAACAAGGGCACACCGATACCGATAAATTTTATCGCAAGACCCTTGTGTTCCATTTTGAATTTTATGAATAGCTTCGCTGTTGACGTTCCGTTGACTTAGGAGGTAGTTTCGCCATTCAACTTTCATTTGATAAGGGTGCAAAAAATTTTATAGTTTATTTTTACGGTTCCTATTTCATGCAAAATCGTAAACAAGATATTGTTCGATAAATGTTTATCAATAACGCGGGTGTAACCGCGGGCATTCTCTAGTAAAGTAAATGCCCGCGGTTACACCCGCGTTATTTAAGGCTACTGCTCCGCTCTCGTCGCTCATAGCGCAATGTTATATAGCCTATAGCCTTCCTCGTTAAATGGGCTATCTAACACTGAAAGAATTTTTCAAATCGGACCAGTAGTTCCTGAGATTAGCGCGTTCAACCAAACAAACAAACTCTTCAGCTTTATATGCTAGTATAAAAAATTCAGCTTGATATTTTTTACATCATACTTTATCTCCTGGATTTATTGTTTCCAAAATAAAATGTTGAAAAGCAAGTAATATAAAAACTTTTTGACTGCCTTGCTTATTCATAGGTGCAAATGCACTGCTAGGCAGGAAATATGAGAATGAATTCATGACACGATACAAATCCGTGTTCAATATAAATAGGTACATAAAATAAAAGGAAATTCAGTTTTACAACAGTGTCGAATCATGAACCCACGCCGTTCATACTAAAGTCATTGAACTGACTGAAGCTGAAATTGGATGATTGATAGAAACTCGACATATTTTTCATCATTGATTCAGATGTAATGAAATAATGTCTTTAATAATTTAATAAATTATTTGAATACTACTAAAACATAAGAACGTTACTTTTTGTCTTGTCAATGTAATGTTTTTTCTGTTAGTCTGGAGTCATTTTGATAGGCATCAATAAAAACAAAATACATGTCAATCGAAAAAAATAATTGAAATTGTAGGCTTGTGCTCAGCAGTGGTACAGCTAAAGGTAATAGTTGCTGGTGAGAAAACTGTACTACGACCTACTCTAGCCGTGCTGGAAGACGACCATAGTTAATATATGCGAAAATAAACTACACACTATCTTGTTTAGTGATGTCTCAAAATCGACCAACATCTACATATAATATCACATCACGCCTTGTAGCTTCCTAGTCATATTAAATTTATGCGTAATGATTTCGCTCCTAATTACTATCGTGAGTGCGGAAGAACGCTCCATAAATAAAAGACGGCTTTAAAATTAACTAAATGTCAGAAAAGAGAAATAACCCCTAAAGTGAATTAACGTGACTAATCTGGGGGCACGGTAGTGCCCCCGCCAAGTCGAGCAAAAACGCGGCACGGCCGTACCATCCTTTTCTCGAAGCAATTCAGGCTATTTTCGACCCCCTATAACTTCATTGTGGATAAAACTAGAAACCTGATTTTATAGTAACCAAGCAGGCACTGTATAAACATGGTATATTTCAAATTTAATTCAATTTGAACCAGTAGTTTAAGAATTATAACGCGTCAAAGTTTCTAATTTTGTCACTCACTGACCGATCATCAAAAGTCTAAGGCACTTCTAGCAGACATAGAAGCTTCAAATTTAGTATACTATTAGTGTTTAGGGTACGAATAAAGGAAAAACTAAAATATGTTTCAATTGCTGTCCAGTTTTCAAGATACATTAGCCGCATAAATTACTTTGTAATCCCATATAAATACATAGGATTACAAAATTACATTTGCAGTTAGGGCTTTAATAAGAAAATGCGTTGTTGGTGTACAAAAAGTAGATGGTACCGGAAAGGACAAAAGTAGGACTATCTATAAAAAGAAATGAGATCCCATAAAAAACAATACTTGTAAAAAAACCAAGTCTCGCTACCGTATAAAAGATGTGAGATCCATGTAATAGCAGGTCGGTTAATTAAAAATCTTTGAGGTTTTAAATAACTAGATTGACTTGGCAATCGCATTAAACAATTTAAAAATTTATATATGTATTACTTATGAGATATATTGTGTTTTCATGCGATGGTTTTTTTACAAGTATTGTTTTTTATGGGATAAGCGATTTAAGAGCGAGAGCACGAATAAGTTTGATTGTTTCGGGACAGGACTCCGAAATATAATTATTATTTCATGTCAAATAACGACAAGTTTGGTCGTGGTCGAGTAAATAGCTTATGCGTCTGCTGATCGGTGGTCCCGGGTTCGATTCCCGGGTCGGGCAAAAGTGTTACTGAATATTTCCGAATTGTCAGTAGCAGCACGGAGTCTGGTAATGTGCACGGTAACGGCAATAGGCTCGTCCCCTATTACGGGGGACCTAAAAATTCATGGCGAAATGTCGTTGTAATATTACACCTTTGCTTACCCCTTCGGGTATAAAGAAAAAAAAAAGACAACTTTCAAGCATATAGGTTTCCACACGATGTTTTCTGTAACAGATGCCAGGAGTCGAACCTTGGCTGGTCCGTTACAGTGAGCTGGTAGTGTTCCTACGACAACTGTGTTCTATGTGTGCGTGGACTGTATAGCTTCTATCTATCAGGGCTTCACAAATGAAACATCATCTTCAAGGGATAGCGTAGCTGTTCAGGTGTTCGGTGATGGCGTGTAACATACGGTTACCTACTGAACGGAAACTATAAATTGAACATTTAAACAAAACTACTGTTTATTCACAATCAATTCTTATCTTATGCTACTGATAACGTACGATAAGATCCATAATTCAGTTCATATGGCTATAACACGTATAACTTTAATGTTTATGCACTGTACGACGATTCTTATTACCGATTCGCGCAATTTCACTGTTCTATTGTTATCTTTGCACTTTGATGCGTCCGAGAATCGAACTCGGTATACCGCACGATAGGTCGGCACAATTTTTTTGTGATTTTCACTTGCGGTTTTGTATTACACTAATCACTGGTATAATTTTAATGTCTGTCGCGAATATTTTCCAACAACTTTCAACTAATGATAATCAACAATTTAATTCTAACATAGCTTTGAAAAGTCAACAAAGGAAGAATCAACGGGGAACGAATGAGTCCTGGGTGTTGAGTGATATATTGGTAGAAAGACTCTGGTGGTACCAAATAAATTCTTTGTAGCACTCTCTATAAAATAGACGTCGTAAGGAGCTAAAATGCCTCACCGCTACTCCAACGACTCCGATCCGGCCTTAAGTACAAGAAAATTGAATCGACGTGACGTCTCACGACAAAAAGAATGTTTTGAAAGGTCAAAGCTTAACTACTTACGTACCGTAAGTTACGTAAGCCACAGCAAATCTTTTCGTTGCCTTTGCGCATTACAGTTTCGATCTAGTTTAGTATGTATGGCTGTAATAATACTGGTAAGTTATGTATTACAGAAATGCGGATATTTTTAGTTTATTTTAATCAGTAGGTACTTCAAGAAAATGTCAGTGCAAATAATCTCCAAGACAATTTAAAATTTAATTTAATTTCAATTGGAATTGATGTCAACTCAGATCTTTGATTATGTACCAAGTTTATAATCAAAGACTCAGATATCATGCAGGATTATCGATTAGCTATATATGCGTACTTGTTAGTTTGTTACTCAGACTACTAAACGGCATTCCAACCATACAGGTACGTCTTCTAGCGTTTTCATTGTGGAGATTTCGGGCTACGAATCTTCAAACTTCAGTCGAAAGAATTGAAGTTCAGCTGCTTTAGTTTAATAATTATGATGTTACCATTATCAGTCAGACGGTTGTCGTGCGCACGACTCGACATCCCAGTAAATCAAGAATAGAAACCCGTCGCACATCTAGCTTACAATATGAGCAAGACATAACCAAATTATGATCTCTGCTCAAGAAATCTTTGCACCGTAAATTCACAAAGCAGATAGGTATCATCAGTTTTTAACTAAAATTAGTCTTCAGTTCGATGGAAAAAAGGTTTCAGTCTCCATTGACATTCTTAGAAAAGCTCCTGTGGAATTAATTCACGTGGAAAATTAGAATCGGTTATCGCCGGCCACTGTATTTCATTTCGAACTTCGTCTGGTCCCATCTTTGTTTAATGAACCAAATAAAATTCTGACGAAGGAGTTTTTTTTTGTTGTTTACCTTTTCCAGCCAATATCATTGGCTGTGTAACTAATAAAAAGGTCTGTCTCATTCTGGGGATTTAGTGTTTATATTTATGGGCTTAGGAAGCATTAGAACAGTTTTTTGTAGGAACAAAGTGTAAGTTTGTTGTTTTATTTGAAATGCGTACGTACCTATGAAATGCATAACGTATACGAAGTGATGTACTTTTACAGGTACTATTTTAAATTCTTGAACGTCCGCTAGTGAACTTCCAATTCTCCTCACATGCCACATGTGGTAGCCACCACATTCATGAAGGATTTGAACTGTATTACTTTTCTTAGCTACCAACCCTTATTAGGTCAACAATCTATCAAATCACCTCATAGTTCGCTTCGTAACTCTATCTTCATATAATTGAGTGAACAATCTCAGGTTACGATCGTGGTTGCTGCATAAGTACTGAAAGTAAGAACTTAAATAGTTGAGAGTATTGGGAGACATGAGGATAGAATAGAGAGTAGTGAGAGCACGCAGACTGCGTCTTTGAAGAATAGGAAGCCACTTCAACTGGGAACGATAAGTAGACACGTGATCATACTTGCGAAGATTGAAAATAAATCGAATGCAGTTATTGAGAAGACGGTCAAGTTTGTTAAGAAGATCTGCATTCAGGTCATAGTAGCATACATCACCATAGTCGATCAAAGGAAATACCAAAGTTTGCACAAGCATTGTCTTAGTTTTGGGTGGCAGGAAGTTTCTTAGGCGATTGATAGCACGTAGAGTACCCCTAATCTTTTTGCTGGTTTGAGTGACATGGTTTCGCCAGCTTAAAGTGCAGTTGATATGTCGGCCAAGGTTCTTGACTACTGGGCACATATCTATGATGTTACCATCATAAACTAGTGGTGGCAAGGTTGAGACGTCTAATCTTTTGATAGGCCTTTGGCTACCAATTACAATTGCCTGGCATTTGCTAGGATTTACACACAATCCAAACTTGTCCGACCAGATCTGTATGGCACTTAGATCGTGGTTAACTTCCTAAATTGCGGATGGGACGTCTTCAACGGATGCCTGAGAGTATATCTGCAAGTCATTGGCATACACATGATAAGCGCATTGAAGATTTTGAGTTAAGAGATTAATAAACATAGAAAATAATAAAGGAGAAAGAACACCGCCTTGAGGAACACCAGAATTATTATCACGCCACTTCGATGATGACTCATCGAAGCGGGCAGACTGCTGGCGTCCTCGAAAATAACTAGAGAACCATGCCAGAGCTTCGGATGAGATCTTAAGATGGGTAAGGAGGGACAGTAGGACATCGTGACTGACGGTATTAAAGGCATTCGAAAAATCAACCAAAGCCAACACAGTGACTTTGGTGTTCTCCATGCCCTCCCTAATATCGCCAGGCACTTTGAGAAAGGCGGTTGTAGTACTGTGTTCAGGCCTGAAACGAGATTGGTACGGGCTTAATAAGTTATTTGAAAAAACAAATCTAAACAATTGCCTTTGAACACAGGACTTTAGGACTTTGGACAAGAAAGGAAGAATAGAGATGGGACGAAAGTGATTCGGGTGTGAAGGGTTTTGGACTTTAGGAAGAGGAATAATATAAGCTTTACGCCACAGGGCTGCAAAGGTGCCAGAAGTAAGAGAAAAGTGTATGATGTGCGAGATGGCTAGAAGGAGTTGGTCTAAAACAGCAGTGATCATGCGCCGGCTGATGTCGTCGCATCCCACCGCATTGGACTTTATGAAAGGATTATCTTTTTGATCTCATCCGGGGCTAGTGGAGAAAAGTGAAAGGGATCTATGTTGGGTCGGGTTAATGAAGCTAAGTAGTTCACTGTGAGACACTCAGTGGTGGTAGTTGTGAAATGTGTATTGATGTCATCCAGACTGAGTGTCCCAAGACAGGTAACACGTCGCTGTTTGCCGATACCTAAAGTTCCAAGAAACTTCCAGATATCGGCAGGGGATGAGGAAGAAATATTATGTAGAATGTGTTGGCGTTTAGCGTTGCGTACCATCTGATTACACCGATTCCTTGCAGACTTGAACACGTTCCAGTTCTCATCACAGCGGTTCCTTTTATAGATCCGGAAGGCCCGGTCCCTACGCCTCATTGCCATGCGCACACCCGTAGTAATCCAGGGTGCCGGTGGGCGATTTAATTTAACTTTTCGTATGGGGGCATGGGCATCATATAGTTGACAGACAGTTTTATTAAAAATGCGAACTTTGTCGTCTATCGTCAAGGAACCCACCATAACTTCCCAGTTAAGATTAGCCGCATCTTCATGGAGTTTGACTAAATCCATACGACCAAAACAACGCTTGTGCAAAACTTTAGGCAAGGATTTGGGTGGTTTTAGGCGGTATGAAAGGAAAACAAGGTCGTGACGGGAAAAACTGGGGCTGAAAATTGTCCATGGAGGGAAATTAGGGCAGGAGTAGACGTGATTATCAAGTCGAGCCACGTATCCTCCCCATGAGTGTTGTGGTGAGTGGGTTGTAGTGGCAGAATGTGGAGATTGGCTGACTCAATGATATCAAGGAGTTTACGTGAACGACTGGATTGTGGAAAATGGCGGTTAGTGTTGATGTCGCCCATGATGATATGATGTTCATAATGTGACCCTAAAGATTCCAGTATCGGCTCGATAATGGAGAAATAATCAAGAGCCGGTGGACAATAGACAATGCCAAGAACGGCTTTCGCCCCCTTGACGTCGATTTCCAAAAATAGGTATTCTGCAGGTGAAAAAGCCGGTGAATTGAATAATTTTAAATGGAATGACACTGCAGAGATAAATAGCGACACCACCTCCTCTCCGGCCAGTACAATCATACCATATTAAAACGAAGCCAGTTAAGAGTAAGACGTAGAGAGTAGTTGAGGTTTTAGCCAACTCTTCGAAATCAGGACGGCGTGTATATTAGTACCGGTAAATGTTTCCAGTAAGTCATTGTGATGACTAGGTATGCTTTGTGCATTTATATGTCAAATGTTTACCAATGGCTGGAATTGCTGAGCAACAAAGGATTGTCGCAAGCAGTAACCCAAAGTGCCTTCAGTGGAACAAAAACTATCATTATTACTTATGTCAGTTGATTCATTGGCAGACAGATATGCATCGTCATCCGAATAATAATCCATTGAATAAAATATATAAAATAATACTAATATACTTAATAATATATACCTTATTATCAAGAATATAAAAAGAAGAAAAAAAAAGTAATGCTAATTAACAAGTGAACCACACATCTTTGCACCACCCGCCAGCTCACATAAATTAAACTAAATAACAAAAGCTCCTTGAACAAAAGTAATAAAAATAAAACGTTTCCGAACGCATCGCATTGACACTATTGACAGCTGTTGTCAGACTTGTCATGTTATTCTTGTCAGTTTATCAGAGTTAACAAAATTATCAAACCTAAATTGAAGTTGAACAAATTAACGAATTATAATTGTGGGTAACGGCGGCTAATACGTAAACAAATGAAAGAAAATGTTAAATCTATGAAAGAAAACACACGTAAATTAATGTGACTATCGTTTACACATTAAATAAGGACGTAACTAATTGATTACCGAATTGATTATTTACCCGGTTTGGCGCTTGTGTTGGACGTACCAGCACTCGCAGAGTCGATCATGCTCGCCGATGATGAACTGCTTGCAGCCCCGGAGTGCTTCGGCATCACGGAGTTTAACTGTTCCATAGTGGTTATCTTAAGCTTAAGGCGGCTACCATCGGATGCCTTGACCACGATATCGCCGTCCTGTGTCCAACACGCCCGCATCGCAAAGTGTTGACGGGCCTTCATGAAGATTGCCTGCCGTGGTTTCGTCAGGAACTAGACCAAAATAGCCGTCCCTTTGAGTTTGGTCTTGGCCTTCCAAACAACTGATGTGATATCTCCATTGGTGAATCAGGCTCATATTGGTCGTCGGTGATCCTTCTTCAGCGATCCAATTCTATGGCAAACATTGATGTCCGGTGCCGCCACAGTGGGAAGTGCTAGACGTTGAACAATATTCAGAACAGAAGCCCTGCAGTCCTCTTTCTCATCCTCTGGCACCCCGAGAGATATAAGAGCCTTGCGCCTGAGCCTAGTCTCTATAGCATCAATGCTATGGCAACATTCATTAACTTGTTCGCGCAAGAGGCTGAGCATTGAGAACATTAGTTCTCTAAAGGTGCAGAATTCCTCGGCTACCTTTGCAACCGTTTCATTTGCCGGACCATCAACTTGTAGTTGTGCCTCCAGCTCCGCCATCCTCCTTGAAAAGGTCTTCTCAAGACTATTCTGAGCCATTTTGATATGAGCAAGCTGTGACATTGTTGCTTTTCAAGGATTCTCTAATTGTTTTTCAGATTGGAAGTGCTTTTTGTAACTTTTTTACACCTACCGCCCAAAGAAATGCAAATGATTAAAACAAAGCTTCTTATTTTAACAGAAATGTAGGGACACACAGGTACAGTACAGCCGTTTTACGATAGCGGGTCTGAAGTTCGCAGAGAAGGCTGCAATAATCAACATGGAGTCATTATTAGACTTGCAATGACACGCGTCAGTGGTATATTGAGTTCTCACAGCGATTAAAGGAAATATAAGTTCTGTATTGCGACCATTTGAAGCGAACCGCCTTCCAAAAGATCTTTACAATACTTGGCCGCAAAGGATATGATTGAGTGTTGAGCGTACCATTATAGGATTATTTTATACCAAAATAGGCTCGTCCCCTCTTACGTTGGACCTAAAAATTCCTGGCGAAATGTGGGTGTAATATTACACTTCTGCCTACCCTTTCGGGGATACAGGCGTGAGTCTATAAATAAATAAAAATTTATACCAAATAGGAACTTCGGTTGTTTGAGTAATTACTGAGAATTCGTATGGAAGAAACTAAAGAATGGTGGTTTCTTCTTTCTTTTTCTATTCTTATTAGTTCTAGTTACGGAGGTAAGCAGTATTTTATCATTCTCGCATTGTATACTGGGTGTAAGGAACGGAGTACCGAAAACAGATACCAATGATTCAGTACATGATATTGAGGCCCTCGGCGGTCAAATTTTCCGGTAAAATCAAATAATTAATAAATTTTCCCAATAACAGCAATGTAGATAAGAACACAGAAACTCGCTCTATCAGCTGTTACGGTCCTACAGCGGCAGGTGGCAGCGGCAATAGGTACATGTTTAATTCTTAGAATTTAATGAAACCTAACGGTCGACAATAGTTAGTATTTCATTAAATTATATGAATAAAAATGCAAAAAAGATCCGAAAATTCATGAAAATTTCCTGGAAAATTCCACCGCCAAGAGCCCTAGTATCATGTACTGAAGCACTGGTATCAGTATTCGGTACGCCGTCCCTTACACCCATTATTATGCCGCATAATTACTTCCATTTTTAGCCTCGCTTGGTAAATCAAGATATTTCAACAGAATGAGATTCTCCAGTAGCATTATAGTTAAGTTATAGGGTGGCCTTAAAAATAACGTAGCTTTGACAGTTAGTATACTCAAAATATAAACCTGCTTATTAAAACTGGTGCTTAGTAAAGATCCTCTTGTTAACTACTAAACTAACAAAACAGAAGTTATCTCGAAGCCAAATCTAATGCAGGCCGCAGAAGGTCTAAAAGTTTTTTTCTCTTGTAATAATATACCAGTACATAGTTCAACAAAAATTAACTTTACGGAATATTTCGTCCCAAGCGCGATATGAAAGAAAAAGTTTTGGAATGCGGGCACGATAATAAGAGTGTGTTCACACATAACTTTTGCTCAAAATACATTTGGATGGCGGATTCTTGTTTTCAGAGTTATCCTGTACCTGTCTATTTTGAACTTTTTTTTACAGAGAAATATAAGTTTGCCCGTTTGTATTGTTTTACTAATTATTTTCTAGTTTTTGATATCAGGGCAAATTTTTTACTAAAAATTCTTATTTGAAAAATATTTATGATGCTCAGATAGATAAAAATTGATACGTAAAAGAAAAAGTTTAACTTTTAATTCAGTTGCTTCTTGAAGAATAATAAGTTCTGGAGAAACCCGAATTCGGTCGACTACTTCAACTCAATTTCTTTCCTGTAAAATTTATATATCTGGTAGGTACAAGTAACTACAACATCTTTCAAAATTGTGTCGTGTGTTATCAATATCAGTAAATTCCTAACTTACCTTGTGAATTTAATCATATTTTGTTATTCAACGATTTATTATTCATGTTGCCAGGTACCGTGCACAACCTACAAAAACGACCTTTATGCATGTTCATTATATATGTCTTCGCATAATATGCGAGGACATAATTATATGTGAATTGGGCGTCATTAGGGGTAAATTAAACCGTTTTTATCCGTACTAAATTGTTATAGAAAAAAATCCAAAAAAATAGCGTCTTAATTTACATCATATAAAGCATTTTGTCTTTGGTACCAAATCCTAAAAAAAATATTTTGAATATCTGAGTAAAATATGCAAAGTAACCTCTGTTTTTGTAGTTATTACCTTTTTTTCTCCTAATCTATCAATCACAAGATTGTTTAAATTGAATCAGCCTTTTATTTATTAGAACACCAAGGGAACCTTCAGCTTATTTATGCAAATAATATTATATAATACTTATTATTTTCTAAGGATTTTTTTACGTCACCGATATTCGCAAATCGCGCGTGGACAACTAACCAGAAGTACGAGCAAGGTCAACGACGTATATCCACCTCTTAAGAGCGAGTACACATTAGGCGCTCGGCGTTACGCTCGTCCAGCGTTAGTAGCGTACAGCGCGCTTAGCAACACGGTTTACGAGCGAGACTAAGGTATCCATGCTACTGGCTCAGTTCGAAAGTGAACGTCGAAGTGATTGCTTGTGTGCGGCTCCTATACTTATGTGTGGCAGAACAACATAATGTAGTTATAGGAAACATCATTAATTTATAGTCACCCAACAGCTTTTTCTTTTCCAAATTGTTCTCACAAGTACTGAAAATTATAGGTTTATTTAATATTTTAATTTTATAATCAGAACTTTCCATGTCCCATATACCCGGATTTTCATGAATTTTGTCGATTAATAAGTATGTATCGAAGTGCTCGATCTCCATTTTGATAATTATAGTATATACGAGCACCCTACAAGAAAGCGCGCGATCAAATGTACGGCAAAATGGCGGTGCATGTATCTACAAGCGCGCAGTGGACGCCTGCTAGTGCGCGTTCTAACAAAATTCTGCCAGCGCGCGTCTGAAGCGCGCTTGATTAGAAGCGGGCGCTTGTATGTGTATACTTTCGAATACCCCCTTTTTTCTTAAAACGCGCGTTACCAAAGCGTGTGCTTCGTAACGCCTAATGTGTACTCGATCTAACTTTTACAACATAATATAAGGCTACAAAAAATCTACGGCGCATAGGTGCCGTAGATATTTTGTATAGTTCGTGAATAGTCACGAACTATAAAAACCCTTAATTTATACACTTCTTCAGTGCCATGTACTGAAGAAGTGTATAAATTAATTCTTAAAAGCGACAAAATAACTGTGTAAGCACCCGAGATAACCCATATTAATCTCTAAAACGGGTAATTATAATGAAACTTTGTCGTCATACTGGGCTCTCAATGTGTAGGAATAATGTACCACATTGCCGCACCGTAGATAATGTCGCTAATAAATAACAAACATTTTATTACAATAAGGATCTTACATTCTAGTATAATGTATGGATTATTTAAATTAATCTCGCAAATAATTTTGCCTCTTGTTTTCACTGCTTTTTTACAAATTTATCAAAATCTGGTCACTGCATTCTGTTCAGCCGTTTTAAAACCAGTGGTTTGTCAGCGGAAATATCGAGTTTCGCCTCTGTCGTAGGATAAAGTGAATTTTGAAACACGCAGCAATTTTAAGAAATATTGGGTAAACATGACTGAGGACGCCCTCCGGCTAGGTGAAGTGACAATTTACGCCAAGTGGCTGGCAGCGGCTGGACACGAAGAGCCAGACATCCAGCTCTGTAGCGAGCCATTAAATAAAGCGAAATAAATGTTAAATTAGCGCAACCAACTTTCGCATTGCCGAACTCCTGAACAATGTTAACTTTTTCCATGCACGTTTTTTAATTTACAACATTCATGAAGTTTTAGTAACTTTATTATTAGCGTGATTCTAAGAACAATTTTCTACATCAAAGGCTTATTTTTATACGTTTGGCACTAAGATTCCTTCATTGTCTTCATAGGAATTGAAAGAAAAATGCAATTTTCTATTGATACTATTTATTTATTTTACTATGGAATTATTTCATAACTAGACAAAGAAATAAAGTACATCGCCTATATAGTCATGTAAATATCAAGCACACCTCACAAAAAAACCTTTCGTAAAAAATAATATTATAACACTGGCTGGAAAATGTATAGAATAAATAAGACATAAATGGTATGCGAGCGAGGCAACTCGGTAACGGGACGAACAAATAAAGGATCCCAAACAGGCCGCGAACAACATAATTTTCGCCTTCGTAAACATCGTATCAACAGATTGATTGATATTCTTGCCGACCACGAAGAGGGTGACAACTTCATTCACAATGGCGTTTTGCGAATAAAGTAATAACGTTAGGGTTGGTGGTAAAGTCATCTGAATGTTTTGTGTGTAAGTATTGTAATTTCGGCTACAATTTTTATTTTTATACATACATACATTGTCTCACGCCTATATCCCCGAAGAGGTAGGCAGAGGTATATTGCTACACCCACTTTTCCTAATTTTTATACATTTTTAATAATGAGACAATTTACAAATATTTCACATTCAGCCATGTATATGATATATATACGTAGATCAGGCTTGTCAACAATTAAACTGTTAATGGTTGAAAAGCCAGATCTATGCATGTTTTGAATCATTAATAACAGTAATATTTTATTATGCATTGTGCTGGCAATTGGTTTACTTTATTTTTTAAACAGAGTTCTGAATAGTGCATTTGCAAGACAGCATGTGAACTATTTTATTTGTGAATAAGTTCTTTATGTGGACCGCCTTGGCAAGCAAAGTTCTTCTGAAATATCACAAATCACTGGTAGCAGTAACTATACAAATCTTTTCTATTCAAGGTCCCAATAAGATTTCATATCTGCTTTAATGTATCTTATTAGAGTGGAAGGATTTGTAGAGCTAGCGCTACCTGTGATTTGAAAGCAATAAATTTGTGCTTGGGTAATTGTTTAAACTATGCAATCTGGCTCTTTTAGGTATATAAAAAAATTTAACCTCAAAGGAATTGAACCTAGGCTGAATTATACTTTTACGTCTTGCTATCCAAGACTGTCCGACTTGTACAATGTATTTTGCAAGAAGTTTTAAATAAATATCCAAAATGTTTTATCAAAAACATATTTTAAATCGCTACCTTAGAAATGAAAGTCTCATTTCTGGTGTGGGCGTTAGTTAAACGTGTGTAAACTGAACATCCGTAGCTGACGGCTGGCTAAAGTGTAAATGCATATTCCTGTTTGTTTGTAAGTTACTTCGTGTGGAAATATGTCAAAAACATTTCAAATTAAAACAGTTGTGATGTCCACATCAAAAACAAATAGTTTCTACAGCGCATTATGGTAAAGTTCAACATTTAAATATAAATTTGAGGCCACTTCTGCGTAATAGTCATGTCAGTCAAAAAAGCTAATGTATTATTTAGTTAAGTTTATTACATGACTGAAGATAAACTGTTCCCAATTCAGCATTAAACATTATGAACATTTTAAGCAGACGTGTTTATTACGGGCTTTTATTTATCTTGCCTTATTAGTTAGGGCGTGTGGGTCAAATTTTACAGTTAAAGTTTTTCATTGCGGGAAGCAGTTGGATGCCGGCGGCTCAACATCGTTTTGTGTAGGTTAACGTGATGATTAGATATATCAAAATATTGCATTTTGGGGAAAAGCCTATAGCGTTTTGACCACTGCAATGGATGGCGAAAGCGTATTGAAGCTGCCTAGCCATGTGGTATTCCGCTGAGTGTTTTTGGTTTGTCCTCTTCATGAGATGACATTTTATGTAGGTAATGCACATTTTGGTTTTTAGTCTGGGTGATTTTTCCTAGCGCATAAGTACATTGTTTTTATCTGTTCTGTAGTATCTGCATAAGGAATGAGTAATATGTCAATATTTCCTGTCAAAATATGCTACATAAAATTGCCTTGTAAAATGTAACTTGCATAGATTCCTACGCCTTTGTGAAACTAGAGCGTTATGTTATTATCATAGTAATGTCGTAAACCTCCAGTGATCGCATATACAATTTTCTAGCTCAACAATAGAATTTGTCCCCTAATATATGTGGGTACGGTCGAAAGGTCAGTGAAGCTGTGTAGTTTAATTAGCTCTTTGATTAAAGGCTGGCCTTGGATGTATCACTACCGTTAATCAAGTTTCATTCGTTATAATGACGACTGATGCAATGCCTAGATTTTTCTATATTTGACCGTTGCTAAATCAAAAAGAAAATCCACGACCATATTAATAATATTAATGACCTAACCAACCTAGCGCTACGCCGATCAGCTTGTACTCGTATCAAAGATATTGTATTTTATTAAGTTTTATTATTGATCCCAGAATTTTATTTAACAACTTTCTTGTTGTAGTTAAAGTGGTAAGTAAATATTAGTTCTTAGTATAAAAAAAGGCCGAAAGTAAATTTGGATTGGCAGAGCTGCATTGATTGTTTTATCGGGCCTTATATTGGTTGGACATCGAATGTTAATCATCTGTACTGTCTAGACTGGCCTAGGACTATAGCCTCACTTATTTAGATTGATTGTCCCTAAAATCGTGGCGCTTGGAACTTGAATTTGGTCTTAGCATTACATACATTACTATTTTTCCCAATCACAATAAGTGACAATGTTATTTGAGTCAAACACTTGATCATATGGAGGAGAGAGAGCAGCAATAGCTAAGTAGAGTGACCAACAATCTCCTAGCAGAGAGGCTTGAAATCAAATCCATGCCGCACACTAAAGACTTCTAAATGGGAAAATCCTGTATGCAGCTGCAGTAGGACGGGTTATGAAACATGGCTAATGATGGAAAATGAACATGTGAAGTAGTAATTTTTAAAAATTTTTTAGAGTATTGAAGATACAACAAATACAACAAATAGGAATGGTACCTCCATTCCTATTTGTTGGGATAGTTCTAGAAAGATTAAATACGTCGTTTTAATGATTACGTAATTATATGTAAAATATAATTATATACACCCGCAACCGGCGAACATGTATGAACAGGGTAATGAATGTAGAAGAAGCGCGTGAGGTTTGTAAGGATAGATGCAAGTCGCGTTCCGTTGTCTCTGCCTACCCCGACGGGAAAAAGGCGTGAGTATATGTATGTACATATGTGTATAATTATATACTTTTATCGCTTCTACCAAATCTAGCATTAAATTTTACGGTACTCTAAACGAAATAAATATTTCCGAGACCCCAAGATAGCAGCAACGGATCCTGTTATATATTGATTCCTAGATTTGTGATCGTGTAAACTACGTTGGTAGACGTTCTAAATGTGTTTTTATGTTTAAATAATATAAGTGGAGATAAAATAAATAGCCGCCTCAAGAGATTACTTCTATTCGTAAAAGTATTGAACGCTATAATGCCATTCAGGAAGCCATTTGAGTATTTCTAAGCGTTTAAGTATTTAGTTAGCTAGACGTACATTTTATTAAAATAAATAAATTAGGTATTTTAAATATTAAATGCATAATATATAACGGCCCAACTTAGCACAAGACAAATACGCTTGGATGAGTGTGAGCGACCTTTTGCTAGCAGAGAAAATAAATATAACGCCCAACTGTCAGACAGATATCGATTTTAAGATTAACCAATCACACTTTCAAGTCAATATTTTAATTTTTATTTATTAACTTTGTATATACACATAGCGTATAAAGGTGGTCTTAATGCCTTAGGCATTTTCTGTCAGTCTACCCTAGAGTGGTGCAGATATTAATGGTAGGTGTATTTAAAAAGCGGCGTTTGACTTGAAACATATATTTAACAGATATGTAAGATGGACGCGCATACATTACATAACATTAAATCATAATAATAATACATACATACGTAGAATATAGAAATGTATACATATACTTACATACACATACATATGATATATACATATATAAATAAATATACCTATACTTAAAATATATATAAATGTTACGATACTTCTGCTAACTTAGCCAATGAAAGCTGCTTTACTTTTGTCTTAATGCAATACCTAGTAGTGGACGTCCGGATTTCGAGAGGTAGGTCATTCCAGAGAAGAATAGCTTGAGTAGGAAAAGAAGAGTGGATGAAAGAAGATCCATGTGAAGGACAAAGAAGGATAAGATTTTTAGATGCACGAAGGTTACGATCGTGGTTGCTGCATAAGTACTGGAAGTAAGAATTTAAATAGTTGGGAGTATTGGGAGACAAGGATAGAATAGAGAGTAGTGAGAGCACGCAGATTGCGTCTGTGACAAATAGGAAGCCACTACTACTGGGAACGATAAGTAGACACGTGGTCATACTTGCGAAGATTGAAAATAAATCAAATGCAGTTATTGAGAAGACGGTCAAGTTTGTTAAGAAGATCTGAATAGCATTCAAGTCATAGTAGCATACATCACTATAGTCGATCAAGGGAAATACCAAAGTTTGCACAAGCATTGTCTTAGTTTTGGGTGGTAGGACGTTCCTTAGGCGATTGATAGCACGTAGAGTACCGGTACGCCAGCTTAACGTATAGTCCATGTGTAGGCCAAGGTTTTTGACTACTGGGCACATATCTATGATGTTACCATCATAAACTAGTGGTGGCAAAGGTGAGACGTCTAAGAATCTTTTAACTACCCATTGGCTACCAATTATAATTGCTTGGCATTTGCTAGGGTTCACATACAATTCAAACTTGTTTGACCAGCTCTGTATGGCGCTTAGATCTCGATTAACTTCGAGAATTGCGGATGAGACGTCTTCAACGGATGCCTGTGAGGATATCTGCAAGTCATCGGCATACAGGTGATAAGCGCATTGAAGATTTTTGAGTTAGGAGATTAATAAAGCTTGAAAATAATAAAGGAGATAGAACACCACCTTGAGGAACAGCAGAGTTATTGTCACGCTACTTCGACGATGACTCGTCGAGGCGGGCAGACTGCAGGCGTCCTCGAAGATAACTTAAGAACGAATCCAGAGCTTCGGATGAGATCTTAAGATGGGTAAGGAGAGACAGCAGGACATCGTGACTGAGGGTATTAAAGGCATTCGAAAAATCAACCAAAGCCAACAGAGTGATTTTGGTGTTCTCCATACCTTCCCTAATATTGCCAGTAACTTTGAGAAGGGCCGTTGTAATACTGTGTCCAGGCCTGAACCCAGATTGGTAGGGGCTTAATAAGTTATTTGTGTAGACAAATCTAGACAGTTGCCTTTGGACACAGGACTCTAGGACTTTGGACAAGAAAGGAAGAATAGAGATAGGACGAAAGTGATTCGGGTGAGAAGGGTTTTGGATTTTAGGCAGAGGAATAATATAAGCTTTACGCCACAGGGCTGGGAAGGTGCCAGAACTAAGGGAAAAGTTTTTGATGTGGGAGATGGCTAGAAGGAGTTGGTCTAAGATGGCAGTGATCATGCACCGGCTGATGTCTTCGCAACCCACCGCATTAGACTTTATAGAAAGGATTATCTTCTTGATCTCATATGACACTCACTCTGTTGATCTGATGTAGTGGTGGTTGTGAAATGTGTATTGATGTCATCTAGACTGAGTGTCCCAAGGCAGCTATCACGTCGCTGTTTGCCGATACCTAAAGTTCCAAGGAACTGCCAGATATCGGCAGGGGAAGAGGAAGAAATATTATGCAAAATCTATTGGCATTTAGCATTGCGTACCATCTGATTACACCGATTCCTTGCAGACTTGAACAGGTTCCAGTTATAATCGCAGCGGTCCTTTTTATAGATCCGGAAGGCCCGGTCCCTACGCCTCATTGCCATGCGTACACCCCTCGTAATCAGGGTGCCGGTGGGCGTCTTAATTTAACTTTCCGTATAGGGGCATGGTCATCGTATAGTTCACAAACCGTATTATTAAAAATGCGATCTTTTTCGTTTATGGTCGAGTCCCTCCACAGTTGCCCAGTTAAGATTTGCTGCGTCTTCACAGAGTTTGCCTGAATCCATACGAATAAAACAACGCCTGTACAAAACCTTAAGCAAGGCTTTGGGGGGCTTAGGCGGTATGAAAGGAATACAAGATCATGACGGGAAAATCCAGGAGCTGGAAATTGTCCATGGAGGGAAACTAGGGCAGGAGTAATCGTGTAGTGTAGTAATATTAAAATTGTCTTAGAAGTAGCATATAATCAAAGTTATTCCGAGACTCAAGGGCTTAGAACCGTGTTAATTGCGTAGCACCACACACACACACACAGATAACTTTACGAGTATGAAAATTTTAATCAGTTGTGTAGCTAATCTCAGCATCCTGTCATCTTGATAAGCTACAACGTGGTTCTCAGTACATGATTAAACTTGTTCACACGTTAGTAGCCTACAGTACTATATAGTCAAAAGTAGTATATTTTGCGCGCTATATATATTTTAGGCCTCTAGGCAATAGGAGGTGCCACTAACAAATTCTCATTATAAAATCAGACCTAGGTGTGTACATGAACGTAGATCACGAGTTTTTTTTTAATATTTTACCATTTTCATTTGTAGATGTAGCATACAAAGGGGACGTGAAGGAATTTGATTACGCATGCTACGCGGGCTCAGACATAGAGTTTTTTAAGTTGAAATCATTATTCTTAGTAAAAAAGCGCGCATGTAAACGCATATGCTGAAACGACCGTAGGTATACGCGCAGAAAAATATGCTAATCTGAAACCGGCCTTATATACCGCGCTTACATGGATCTCACAACTTTTTACGGTAGGAGAACTGAGTTGCAAGACTTGGTTTTTTGGCAAGTATTTTACTTTTTATGGAATACATGTTGTCACGGATCATGTCATACCTATATGCTATTGCGTGCCATACTTCGCATATTAATAATATTGAAAAATATCTGTAATCTAATATTTTGAATGTTGTAATACGAATCCTACAGCAACAGTTTTATGTTAATATTTAATAACGAATTCATATTATCGTCCTTTATTGTAACGGGTTATTATGAATTATTAATCAGTAAATGAATTAAAATGGCGCTGTTGATATGGTAACACTTATTTACGGGCTATATTACTACAGATACTAAATTATATTCATCATCACCATTCAGCCTGTTGTAGTCCACTGCTACAGCTGGACATAGGCCTCTCCTAATTCGTGTCATTAAAGTATTAAACCGATAACCGTTGAAATATACGGGTTCTAGAGTCGAGACCGCGCTTTGGCAAACGTAGGGTACGACGCCGCGACGCCCTCCGGCTAGGTGGAGTGGCGATATATGCAAAGTGGCTGGCAGCGGCTGGACGCGAAAAGCCAAAAATCGCGCTCAGTGGCGTGACATTGGAGAGGCTTATATCCAGGAGTGGACTATGGCAGGCTGATGATGATGATAGTATTGAGAATCAAAAGGAGGATAAGATCTATTATACCCCGGTGGCCAAACGGGTTGGTGTTTGATTTGATATTTTTGAGTTCCCCAAACTCTTAAATAATTTCTTCAAAGTAACGGACTGTATAATCAATTTTGATTCTTGTTTGTTCAATCTCTTACGTACGTGTAATTTTCTATGGTCTTAGTATAAATTCTTTAATTAACTGTTGCGAACATAAATTATAAAAACGTATTTCTTGCATGGGTCGCGGCAAATAATTCGAAAAAATATTAATTTGACAATCATTTTCTCAATCAACAATTACGACAGTTTTCTCAGAATTCACTAAGTATTACTCGAAGCTTCGCCAAAAATTGTAGGTGTTGGCTTGGTCAATCGTCAGGCCACCTTCAGAAATATAACAAATTATTTTCAATTTCGCGAAAGCGATTGTTCTCTTCAAACAAAATATTTATTTACAAGGCATTATTTGTCTATATTGAGTTCTCATTTCATGTTTGACTGAACAATGAAAAATCGTTTTGTCATTGTTCAATACAAAAACAAATAAGGGACAGATTGAGTGGAATTGTAAGTACATCTGATTCAATATATTGTTGTACGTCTTTTGTATTGTACAACGAGCTGCTTTTCTTTATTTGCTGATTTGTTATCCTCTGGGGACCTAGTCTGCTTACAGAGGGCTGAGTCGATTTACTCCTTATTTGTATTCACTCATAGCATCATCGTTTGAATAGTGTCTAGAAATTTCTGTGAAAATAAGTCCTCAAAATATTATTCTCCGATACTACGTACAAATTTACGAAACCTTGTACCACTACATTCACTGGATTCTCATTGCCGATGTATATTTTATGTTCAAATAGAATAGGATAGTTAGGCTTACGCTTTTCTTGAATCCCTACTAATTATCTATCTCCGTCCCTTTCCTCTACTATATTCTCCCATACTAGGATAACAACGCAAAACGTTTCTTCGTGTTCGAAAAAACTTATCCTCTAGTATTAATTAGAGTTGTGAATAATTCGTATTCCTCTAACAAGATCGTATCTCTCTAACAAGAGATATCTAGTCTGAGGCTGTCTGTTTGACCAATATCTTGGTCAAACAGACAGCCTCGTCTCTACGTTACATCGTTACACTTCAATCGACTTGTTGTCCTTGTCCCACAATTTAAGATAATTGTGATTTTAATGCTAGGATTGGCCATGACACAACTGCTTGGCCTGACTGCCTCGGTAACCATGGCATAGGTAAAATGAACGACAATGGTCAACGTCTGTTAGAGTTTTGTTCTAGTAACCTGCTGTGTGTTACTAATACCTATTTTAAAGGCAAACCATCCCATAAAGTATCATGGAAACACCCACGCTTGGGGAACTGGCATCAATTGGACCTGATACTAAGTAGAAAAAAAGACCTTAAAGAAACATTTCATACACGGTCTTTCCAAAGTGCAGAATGTGACACGGATCATTCCTTAGTCATTGCAAGAGTATCACTTTCCCACAAGAAGATTTATTCTTCAAAGTCGCATGGTAGAAAGAAACTGCACATCGCAATGACTAACAACTCCGAAACGGTCCTGTCGTTTCAGCAATTACTGCTCAAGGAGATTGACTCATGGGATCAAAATATGTCTTTGGAGGAAGAGTGGGTCCATATAAGGAAAGTCCTTACAGATTGCGCAATAAACAACTTTGGCGTTTGTAAAACTAAATCTCACGACTGGTTTGCTGAAAACAGTCATGTACTTACGCCACTTCTCGATACAAAACGTCAAGCAGCCTTACGTTACCGGTTGAATCCGTGCTTTACTACACGCGAAGACCTCAGCAAAGCCAAAGCTGCATTACAGCGTAGCTCTCGCAGGCGTGCCAATGAGTACTGGAATCAGCTATGTCAAAACATCCAGACGTACGCAGAGAAAGGTGACTTCAGTGGTCTTTATTAATTCATCATCAGCCTTTAACAGTCCACTGCTGGACTAGGCCTCTCCTTTGAAAGGAGGAATTGGCCTACTATACCACGCTGGCCAAACAGGTTGGTATAGGGTTTTGTATCAAGTTTTCCTTCTCTTACAGTGGTGTTCTCTGCATAATATGCTCCCTCTGTCGGCTCTTACGACACCCACGGGATGATGTGGGGTGGTGACATTCCATATTCTTAATCGGTCACCACATGGATGATTGACCACACACAGTGATCTTTATACTGGTATCAAAAATGCTCTGGGACCCATGGTCAAAAAAACACCTATTCTCAAAGACACTAATGGAACTGTCATCACTGATAGCCATAATCAGCTCCATAGGTGGGTTGTTTCTATGTCCTTACACTTCAATCAACTTGTGGTCCTTGTCTCACAATTTAAGAGAATTGCGCTGGGCATAGTTTTAAATTTATCAAGAAAAAACATTTGGCATAGTAGGTGAAACCAATGTGATTTTAAAATAAAATCTAACACTGTTGCCAACTCGCTTACGGTCATTGCCAAAACCTTCTTGTTTAAAGGCATGCAGATTAAATCAACTGGTCTAGTAGGCAGATAGGTATGTATGTAGGTATTGTAGGTCTCAAAATAAGGCTGATATTTTCACTTTTATTTTCTTTTACGCGCCTATCCACAAGGCTTAAATATAAATGTGGACATTCTTTAAAAATATCGTTGAGCCTAAAGAAAGTTAAATATTACGTTAAGTAAAATATTTTCGTAGCGGTACAACAAAGATGAGCCCACTTCCTGTCATGAAGGTATTATAATTAAAAAAAAATGGTTAAACATAATCCGGTGAAATCTTCTTTAACGGTGTGAAGATCCCTTAAGCCTCAATTCCTTCTTTTAAAACAGGTCGATTATAATGAATTCAACTTTTTAAGTAGCTTGTTTGGTATTTTGTGGAGATATTATTTTAATATAATAATGTTATGATGACTTCTATTTAAAATAATGATTTTAAATATTTATTATACTATTTAACTGAAATGGTTTATTTAAAGACACGTACTACGTAACTATTATACATTTTTACTTGTAGAGTCTCCTAACGTGTAGGTCATAAGATAAACTTAGTTCGAATAAGAGGGTCTATGTTTATCTTAAGACATTATAAATAAGAACTTACTTAGGATATCGATAATCTGCTGCAAGATTTCTTCGTTGATAATTGTCTGCGCCAAAATCAAACTATAAAAATATGTTATTGAATTTAATATATTTATAAAAAGAAAGAAATTCTTTCAATCACGCATACAATAAAAATAAATATTATTGATCTAGCAACATTCATAATCACCTCACTCAACAATTTACTCAAATTCATTCTTTTCTAACACGCGAGGACCAATCAAAATCCTTTATTATCCTAAACTCCCATAAAATTTTCTTTCCGCTTCCGTCCTCTACTCCAATCAGTGTCGTCCGAAAGTTGCACTCTGAAGCGCGAATCTGCGTCCGCGTCGCTCCGCTAAAAAAGCTATTAAATCAAATATTTAAAAGTGTTTTGTGTGTGAAAACTGACTTTGTGGGTGGTTTACCAGCTTTTAAAACCTAGGAACAATGCTCCGCTTCTAGCTATCGAAGAAAACACTATAAACAAGGTCCGTCCTGATTTCCTGTAAGTAAATCCTAACCTATAATTTGCACCCACAATAATAATATGTAATATAATTTTGATACAAATTTTTTATTTTATATTTATTTATGCAAATAAACTGCGTTGCCTATGAATTAACATTGCTTGTGAGAATATGATCCGTTGTGGTTGCCGTCATCTTTGGGTTGAAATAATCTTGATAATATACAGTTTGATCTGCTGTAGAACAGATAAACCAGTTCGCATAGCGTAAAATTTTAAATACAGATTTCTTACAAAACGTAAGTAGCAAATAATGATAAAAGTATCTTTCTCATATTTTTCTTCCAAGAGGACGCATAACCCAAAATTTCTAAACAGTAACAGTAATTAGAGTAAACATTATTTTATTAATATCAAATAATACTATTAGTAATCTCGTACCACTTATAATACACATCGCACTTCATAATTAAATGTGCCATTACTCTACTTACTATGCAAGTTTTTATATTTATTAGAAAGCTTTTAAAGTTGTGGAATACGTATTTTCATACCAGCTAACGCCTGGCACACTAACTTTTTATCAAAGCATGTTGGATACTTTACGCTGACCTAAAAACCTAAAAATCTGTGTAATATAGGCAGGTATTGTAACATAAGAAACCAACGCATAAATTTTGTAGGTATGTAAACTTCTTTAACATCTCACTTGGATGCCTCTATACATTGTATCCTTGTCTTTTAATTATGGCTTGCTAAACCATGATACGTTGTGAGGAAACCCGCATAATTATCTTAGATCGTATCGTCCCACGTGATGTTCTATAAAGACACGTGGCGGAATTTGTACTTGGCCATCAGAACTGTGGCCTTACTTTTCTGTATAATGCGACTTGCGTCCATCAGTGGGACAATTGTTTACAGATAAAATAAAACATTAATACAATTGTCTCCAAAAGTTGGCTTCCTAGAAATGTATTGTGTTACCGACAGATTTTTTAAATATTCTACTTCCCATAACTTTCTGTAATTTTAGACCCGTGCCAGCTTGTCTTTGTAAGTAATTTGTCTCCTCGGCCCCTACTGAGTTTCTAATGGTTGAGATAATAATCAACTAATCAAAAGTCCGAAAAAGTAACTAGCTTACTTGTTAAATATAAGTTATATATTTGTGCCAGTCTAGTCCAGTCTATCCATCGTATTTCGGTAGTTTGACAATATATCTTGTCCACTTCAGGGTGACAAACATAATAATTCGCAAGCTAGACTATAACGTGTTATTTAAACCAATTCACCTAACAGGGTCAGAATCAGAGTTTTGAATTTTAGCTTTTTGTCAATTGCATTAGATTCCGCATATGAAACAAGAACTTTCCGAATTCAGTAAGCACATTAAAAGCTTGTTTCATATAAAATCCACAACGCAGTTATTCAAACTCGTTCGTATGTAAAGTTTAATTTCCTGGACCAGTTTCTTTGAGCACTTTCCTTTGCCTTTGTTAGTCATTGGATCCAGCACCGCATTTCGCTTTGTGCTAACGGTTTCTAGAACTTTTTGTGAGAGAATGTTCAGATTGGATAATATGTTCAGTACGATCTAGAGAAAAGAAAATGTTTTAAGTGTTGTATAGCAGAAAAAGCAATATAATGTTGCATATATTTTATTTTAAATACTTCTTTAAGACTTGTTCAATATATTATAAAATTGGTAACATTTCTGCGGTCGTAGAAAGTCGTTAACCCTTAAATTCGCCGTGTTGCAATTCTGCAACATACTATTTTGTCATGTTTTCATTAACAATGAAAAAATTAAAAAGATTTTTGAACGAAGCGAACCATAAACTATGATATAATAATTAAATTTTGACATTATACAGCTGTCAAAATTTTAAATTTTTCACATTTACGCGAGTTTGGTTTGGCGCCAACAAAAAGTTGTTTGGAAAAAGTTGATGTTGGTGATATTCAATAAAATTTAAGGTAAGTGGTTATTGTTTTTATATAAATCATTTGTATATTATTTGTAATGTGTAAATAATATCAATTATGCCATATACAGTTATAAATATTTATTATAAAACGTAAATTATGTATGTTGCAATTATGCAACATTGCGCTTTCGTGGATAACTTATTTATAGCAGTTGTTATAGAGGATTATATTCTATGATTTCGAGTTTTTACTATAAAAACTTATATATTTGTTTATTATTTGTTTTAGAATGGCCAGCCGTATATCTGACGATTGCATAGAGCAATATTTAAGCACGTTAAATGATTCTGAAGACGGTCTAGAGTCTTCGGATGAAGAGGATCGGGATGAAGAAATTTACTATAGGAATAATGTGGAACTACTTCGAGATTTGGGGGAGGTGGTTGCTGAGGACGAGTCACCGGACCCTCCAATTGAATCTGTTGAATATGATGACCTAGAGCCGCCGTTGATAATAGAAGGTAACACTTCGCGTCCCTCAGTACGTCCACGGAATATAATATGGAGACAACAAAATCTTATAATGGACCCGGATCGTCTGGTTTTTCAGCAAAATAGCCAATATCCACCCACATTGCTAGAGCTCGATACTCCGTACCAGGTTTTTTCTTACTTTTTTACAAATGAGTTACGAACAAGGATTGTACTAGAAAGTAATACTTATGCCACTCAGAAATCATTGTCTAATCCTTACTCTATAACAACAACTGATTTGAATAAGTTTCTGGGAATTCTTGTGTATTCTACTATAGTGAAATACCCTAATTTCCGTTTATATTGGTCTAATAATTATGGGTATGAGCCAGTCAAGTCTACTATGAGTCAAAAACACTTCGAAAAAATATCATCTATTTTACATTTCAACAATAATGAGAATCTTTTACCTCAAGAGCATCCTGATCACGATAGATTATTCAAAATTCGACCTGTCGTAGATGAATTGAACAACAGATTTGCTACCATACCCCTAGAACAGCGTATTTCATTGGATGAGCAAATGTGTGCCACAAAAATGGCTCATTACATGAAACAATACTTACCGAAAAAACCTCATAAATGGGGTTTCAAACTATTTTTAATTTGCAGTATTTATGGCTTTGCGCACAAATTTAAAATTTATGCGGGTAGTGAAAAGCATGATTTACGCAATGATGAACCTGATTTGGGAGTCACGGGTAACGTGGTTATAAGGTTGATGCGGATTGTGCCCAGAAGAGCAAATCATATAGTTTACTTTGATCAGTATTACACATCTATACCTTTGGTTACATATTTAGCAAAGGAAGGCATATTTAGCTTAGGAACCATTCAACAAAATCGTCTGAAGAATAACAAATTACCAACCACAAAAGAAGTAATGAAGAGAAACGTTCCTCGGGGCTACTACTCAGAAATTGTAGCCAATGTAGATGGCGTAGATTTAAGTGCCGTAATATGGAAAGACAACAAGATGACGATGCAGTCGTAGTGATCGTCAACGGTTCTTTTGTATTTCTATGATTTTTTTTTTAATTTTTCACATTTTCGTACGTATTCCACAATATCTTTTTCAATGGACGGCCAATAATAATACTTCTTTATGTTGTTAACCATCCTACGTATCCCGGCATGACCACTACTCGGTAAAATATGAAAGTCGTTCATTATAACCCTTTTTTCGTCTTTATCTTCGACTCTTTGTACACCTTTCACTACGCATAGTCTAAAATCTTGAGATAATATTTTAGCATTGTGTTTTAAATATCGTGCCATATTTTTAATTAACTCACCGTTAAAACAGTTTTTTAATATAATAATTTCTTTAATATCCCTTTCGGTACAAAAACTTACTATGTCTTTCAACAACTCGTCTCGCGAAGATGCCGATAAAGAATCATAGTTTCTATAAATATTCGAGTTTTCTGGCACATATAACAAATTGCGTGACTTTGAAAATATTTTATTATTCTTGTTACGTAACAACTTATTCCATGAATCTAATCTTATTTGAACTAGTTCAATATCATGTCCGTGTTTTTTAAGAATTTCTATGATCCTAGGGTGATCAAGCCTACTAACCGTAGAATCTTCCTTGTCAGTATCCGATTTTTTCGACTCTAATAGACGTTTATTTTGTGCTCTCGTCAGTACACATAAAGTCTTTTGATGCATGTTTTTTAAATCATCACTCGATAAAACTATTCTAGACAATGCATCTGCTAACACATTATCTTTTCCTTTTACGTATTCGACCTCGAAGTCGTATTCTTCCAAACATAGTCGGAATTTCGTTAACCTGCATGTTAAATAAATATAGTAACGGTCTATGATCGGTTTTTACGATGAATTTTCTTCCGTACAAATATGGTCTGAAATATTTTACTGACCAAACTATAGCCAATAATACCTTTTCAATAATAGGATAATTTAACACACTCTTATTCAAAGATCTACTGGCATATGCCACGGGTTTCCCATTTCCAATACATAGCACACTACCTATAGCAAATCGCGATCTGTCTGTCTGTAATATAAAAGTGTTACTGTCTGAAAAGCCTGGATAATCTAATACTGGAGGGTTAATCAACATTTCTTTTAGTGATACAAATGCTTTCTCGCATTCATCTGTCTAGTTAAATACTACATTTCTTCTACATAACTTATTCATAGGCAGAACTATACTAGCAAAATTAGGAATAAACTTTCAGTAATAGTTTGCAAAAGCTACAAAACGTTTTACTTCATCGCTACTAGAAGGAAGCGGATATTTTTTTATAACTGCAACTTTTTCTGGGTCTGGTAAAATACCATCTGACGATATAATATGTCCTAAATAAAGAACCTGCATTTTCAATAACTCACATTTTGCCGGATTTAATTTTAGATTGACTTTTCTTAGTCGCGAAAAAACTGACATGAGATTTCGATTATTAATTTCAAGGTTTCGTCCGAAAATGATCAAATCGTCTAAATAAACTAAGCATTTGTCATAATTTGACCCTGACATGGCTACAGTCATCATTCTACTAAATGAACTTGGACTTATCTTTAATCCCATCGGTAATCTGTTGGTATTGCCCCTTGTCTGTTGTAACCGCTGAACAGTTTCTACTGTTTTTCACGAGACAGCACTGAAAATACGATTGGGATAAATTGCAATGACTGTAATACATAGCGCCTGACAAGGACTCTAAAATCTCATTAATATTAGGTAAAGGAAATTTATCGTCTTGTATTTTTTCATTCAACTGTCTATAGTCTATAACTACGCGCCATTTCTTTTCTCCGTACGATCTGCCTTTTTTGGAACAATTAACACAGGACTAGACCACTCACTAACTGTCTCCTCAGTAATAATATTATCAAGCATCTCTTGAACCTGCCGATCAAGTTCCCTTTTCTGAACGTGAGGTATCCTATACTGTTTCCTATATACTGGCGTGACATTATCCTTTAGTCTAATCTCCTGTTTATAAATATTCGTGACATAATTATTACATTAATTATGTCACGTAATTAATTAATAATAAACGTTTATTTATCCCCCGGAATATGAAATATATCTGGGAATTTTGCACATATTTGCTCGATCGATAACCGTTCCTCCTTATTCAAATAATCTAATTTAAGCAAAGAAAATATTTTCTTAACGCGTTCGACGTTTATCTCCGGTTCCGTTAAACTACAATACTCATAATCATTAATGGACTAACTTCTACGTCAGACATGCTACAAATAACTTCCTCAGAGGTTGTGTTTAATATCCTAATCGGTATCATCCCATTTTTAGGCCTAGCTATCACATTAGCCAAAAAAACACCTTTACATAATTCTTTCCTAAATACTACACAATCTTCTGTTCTATTAACAGGCAAATATTTAATAACTTCACAACGCGGGGAAACAGTCAATAAATAATCAGACAAATTTAATGGAATCGAAACAATTTTCCCTCGACATTCTCTTAAAGATAAAATATTCTTCGAAAAATCTACTATTCCATTATATTTTTGCAAAAAGTCTTGGCCTAATATACCGATTGCCTTACAAGGTAACTTATCGAAAACGTAAAACTTATGTGAAAATGTTTATTTCTCGTATATTAAATTTAAATAAATGTAACCTATTGCAACTAAACTACCTCCTACGCCATTAATCACGAGCCTATCTCTATAAATGTTATTACACAACCCATATCTTACACAAAACTATTTTTTATAGCCGATAACGACGCTCCTGTATCGACTAACTATTCTGATTCAATATTATGTATTCTAAAAATAACCCAATTAATGCTTTCACACGCTAAAATATGTTTACTAACGAAAAAACTGGCTCGTCGTTTGTTGTTTGTCATCGTTTACTCTTGGCCTTGCCATTGACTCATTATTTTCCCGCGACGTGCGGTCTAAATATGCTACATGTTGTTTCTGCTGACCGCGATAATTGTATTGTCTACTAGTACCGTGCTGATAGATTATAAATGCTGTGCAGTAGCATTATTACTTCCTCCTGATGCCACCTGGGCAATAATCACCTCTTCCTTTGACGGCGAAACTCCCATGATAGTGCGTACTTTGTTAGAGCGAGTATATTACGAAGAGAGGAAGAGAGAAAAAAAATCACTGGGTTTGGGTTTCTTACTGATTGCGCCTTTATCTCCGCATGACGTCCCCTCGTACTAGCAGCTTCTGGTCTTGACGCCTGCAGGTCCTGGCATGGTCGCCATGTGGTTGTTGAAGGTGGTTCGAAATTAAAGAACGCACTCGCTATCGAGACACATACACTTTAATGTTCTCTTAATCTGCTCTTACAATAGTTGCCTTAGTTTATATACATAATTAACACGTGCTTATATGCTAAATAACTTATCATATACTTATCTATCATAAATCTAATTATTTGTGATGGACGTGACACACACCGCATGAGCTCGAAAATGTATGGGCAATGGCCTGCGGTTTTAGACATTACTATGATAATAACATAAAGCGCTGGATTCACATAAGCGTAAGTATTTATGCAACTTACATTTTACAAGGCAGTTATATTTATAGCCTATATGTACATCGGTATCTAAAAATAACCCTATGTATGAGGGCTTCTAATTAGCAAATTAGAAACATATTGATGTAATATACAGGGTGGCGCTTGCATAGGGACATTGATTTAAAAAGGACGTAGCATTGATGCCTATAAAATGTCTTATATCAACAAAAAAGGTCATAGGGCCAAAATAAAAAAATAAAATTTTCAAATAAAATAAACTATAAAATATGAGTAGCAAAACGAAACACCATTTGTAGACCAGTATGACATTAGGTTACTGACCTTTGTAAGAACGGCAACGTGTGCTATGCGGCAGACGATGCCACGGAGGTAGTTCACATTTATTGACGTATTACCTATTTCAGTAATTCTACACATCACTCCAATGTTTGGTCACTCATTAGGCAAGCACTGGTGTCTTTTTCGTATCAACAAAAACCCACTTAACACAAACCCACGTAAAAGGTAGCACAAAATTTTCAAATTCTCAAAATGGCCGCCATTGTTATCACGAATTACCTATTTCAGTAATTCTACAAATCACTCTAATGAAACTTTAGTAATTAGGAAAGCACTGGTGTCTTTTTCACAACAAGAACCCACGTTACACAATCATATCCGCATATTCGGACGACATAAAGTTTGTCATTATTAACACAAAGAATGCAAAAATGACGAATCATAAAGTTCACTAAACAACAACACAATCAAACAACACAACTAAATACAATCACACAATTCAATATAAAAAACAACGCGCACGCGCAATCTGATCGACTGTTTTTGCAACCTTTGATGAGTCACCGATCACCGATGCGCCGCTGGCGCCGACATGTCTAGGATAGGAAATAGAGATGCGCCATAGATACTATGAATGTCGATATTTTTGACACGTTAATACGTTAACAAAAAAATAACACAAAATGTTTTTATACAACGACCTATGCATTCTTACTTGTATTAACAATAATGCTATTGCTTAATTGTGTTGCTAATACGACACAGTTAAACAAGTTTATGAAATACTATGCATATACTTCAATTAGTTCAGTAGTTTTAGTACATAGTTATTATAATTCTTAAGTAGATTGTTGAACCCATTAGACCATTTAAAAATACCATACGGAAAGAGCTAAAATAGTCAATAATTATGAACTTATTTCAAATGATTAAATAATTGAATATCTTTACATGTTTATCATTGTTTACCTATTAAAAATTATATATTTATTTGTACCACACTTTGAAATTTTCGAACGTAAAGTCGTTCGATAAGACGATTACATTAACGTTAAATACAAACAATGGCGATACAATAAACAACAAACTTTTACGGTGCGTAGGATTTTTTATCGATATTATCATTGATAAGACGATTACATTAACGTTAAATACAAACAATGTCGATACAATAAACAACAAACTTTTGCGGTGCGTAGGATTTTTTATCGATACTATCATTGATAAGACGATTCCATTAAAGTTAAATACAAACAATGTTCGATACAATAAACAACAAACTTTTACGGTGCGTAGGTATTTTTTATCGATACTATCATTGATAAGACGATTACATTAACGTTAAATACAATCAATGTCGATACAATAAACAACAAACTTTTACGGTGCGTATTTTTTATCGATACTATTGACAATATTTTGTTCATAATTGGGCAACTCTATTTGGCTCGACTATGTTTGTCCTTGTCACACGTAGTGCATTTACTGACTAAAAAATCTGATTAGGTATGCACATACCTAATCAGATTTTTTAATTTTTTTTAACATTCTTATTTTTTTTTTAATCTGAACTATTCTCAAGTCCCCTTGAACACATAAAAAATTTGATCAAAATCGGTCCAGTCGTTAAGGAGGAGTTCAGTGACATACACACGCACACAAGAAATATATATTACTATATAATAATAAGTCAAATATTGTTATTATTCCTAAGATTACTTAATAAATAAATATTTTGTAGCCTATTTTTGACAGGAATCAGTATTTCCTGTCAAAATATAGATATTACCTATTTCTTATGCGGATACTATAGAATAAATAAATCAATTGACTGCTGCACTGACTAGAAAAAAATCACCGAGACTCGAAACAACTAGTTGTGAACTACACATCACCATGCTATATGGCGAGGCAGCTGTTTGTATACGCCGCCGTCCAGTGCAGAAGTCAAAACACAATGGGCTCTTAAATTAAAATACGATATTTTAATATCACCATCACGTTAGCCTACACAGAACTATCTTGAGCCGCCCGCATCCAACCGCTTCCCGCAATGTAATAGTTCACTTTGTATAATTTAACGCACACACCCTAACTAACAAGGCAAGATAAATAAAAGCTTGTAATAAACACGTCTGCTTAAAACGTTCATAATGTTTCATTCTGAATTGGGAATAGTTTATTTTTAGTCATGTGATAAACTTAACTAAATAATACATAAACTTTTTTGACTGACATGACTATTACACACGTGGCCTCAAAAGTATATTTAAACGCTGTACTTTACTAAAATGCGCTCTTGATACTATTTGTGTTTGATGAAGACATCACAATTGTTTTAATTTGAAAATGTTCTGGACATATTTCCACCCGAAGTAACTTATAAACAAACAGTAATATGCGTTTACACTTTAGTAAGCCGTCAGTTCCGGATGTTGAGTTTACATACGTTTACACATTAGCCCGCAAGCCCCATTACTAAGGTAGCGGTTTAAAATAATTTCCTGTTACAAAATGTTGGATACCAGGACGCATGAGGATAATTCAGCCTAGGTTCGATTCCTTAGAGGATAACATGATTTAATCTTAAAGAGTCAGGTCGCAAAACATTAATATTTAAACCCGAGCTCAAAATCATTGCCTTACAAATAGCAGTGCGAAGTGCTCGGCTCTACAACATACATACATACATTGACTCACGCACGCCTGTTTTAATGATGTTCGAATCTGCTATTTATCAATCGCATGCTATGAACTATATGCTAAATTTTTTTAGCATGCTATTAAAAATGCTATAATATAGCATGCTATCGTCCGAAGCGTCAACACCCTTCGTGTGACCGCTAGTTTTAGCACATGTACGGTTTAGCGCGCTGTCGCGCTATCCATATTTGAACATAGGTTAATATAGCGTCGACAAACATGCTATTTGCCTAACGAGTCTGAAGACTTAACGCGTGGGGCAGATAACATGGTCAACTGTAAAGTTACACATGAATAAACAATACATATACATCTCTTTCTCTTAGCGTTATCCCAGTTTCAGTCTGGGGTCCGCTTTCTAGTCTAACCGGATTTGGCTGAATATTAGCTTTTCCACGGAGCGACTGCCTGTCTGACCTCCGCAACCCGAAGGGATAGCGATATTCCATGGTTTAGACTAGTGTCAGTTTATTTAGAAGGTACTGACGCCCTGTAACGACTGTCAAAGATCTTCATGACAACCGGGACCGACGGCTTAACGTGCTCTCCGAGGCACGGGACAAGCGATAATTAACAATTTAATAAACAATACATATACATATTTGTACATTTTTTCTAAGTATAAAATGTAATCATTATGCACAACAAACTAATATTAACCAACTAATTAATAATAAATAAGTCAATTAATTTTCCTTCATACTTTTCAGGCTAAGGACTGTATATAATTATATTGAGTTATTTAAATCATTTTAACACACATGTTACACAGATCATTCATAGATACACAGTATTACGTGTCCCATCACAGTTTTTTTTAATCAAACATAAAACACTTAACTTTTGAGAACGTAAAATAATTCGCGTACTTATATGCCTACTAAAATCGCGCGAGTCGTCGAACAGCTTAAATTCGCACGCTACGTAAGTTCACGTCTGGCTGCTCGCGTTAGCACGCGAAGACTGATCGCAAATATCGCAATTCGCAGCGCTGCGAACGTGCGAAGTGCGATGTGCCGTCGCGTCGGCGCGATATTTGATTCTATATGCTATATTATGCTATTTTATAGCACGAACGAGAGCCGAACGAACTTGCTATTAGATGCGAAATAAAATTAGCGTGCTGTGCTATTGTGCTATATGCTATATTAACCACCATTAGCCTGTTTCCCCGAAGGGGTAGGCAGAGGTATATCAAACGCCCACTTTTTGCCAGGGTTTTGATCCCACGTAATAGGTGGCGAGCCTATTGCCGCTTCTCGGGATATTTTGTTTGCCAGAGCCTCGTCCGTTGATCGGCAGGTGCACCACTTGCAGATGAGGTTGGCTTGGGACCCTAAGATCTTGGTGAGAACCCTATGCACCTAGGCTCTACAAATCCATTCTAATAAGGTTTTATAGCTGTGTTTATCTATAGAAGGAGTTTGCTTCCCAAGGCGGTCCACATAAACTATGTAAAATGGTTAAGGTGTTGCCTTGCAGTCGCACTCTTAATGACAAACAATTTTAAACAAGACTCTTAATAACCAATAGTCTGCACAATGCAATTAATAAAATATTATTGTTATAATTAATTAAATCGATCTCAAGATCTACTTTTTCTTTATTTATACTGGCAGAACATTTAATGTCTAAATTGCTATGTTTTATAATTAGTAGAAAATGTTATCTATTGAAACATACATACATACATAGACTCACGCCTGTTTCCCCGAAGGCGTAGGCAGAGGCATATCAAACGCCCACTTTTCGCCTGTGTTTTGATCCCACGTAATAGGTGGCGAGCCTATTGCCGCTTATTAGGACATTTTGTTTGCCAGAGCCTCGTCCGTTGATCGGCAGGTGCACCACTTGCAGGTGAGGTTGGCTTGGGACCCTAAGTTCTTGGTGGGAACCCTATGCATATCTATTGAAAACGTACAAAAATAAAAAATCAGAGGCGAAATTACACTACTTACACACAAAACATTTAGATTAGACATTTAGAGAACCCTAACATTATTACTTTGTTCGCAAAACGCCATTGTGAACGAAGTTGAAGCATACCCTGTCATCCTCTTCGTGGTCGGCAAGAATATCAATCAATCTGTTGATACGACGTTTACGAAGGCGAAAATTATGTTGTTCGCGGCCTGTTTGGGATATTTTAATTGTTCGTCAAGTTACCGAGTTGCCTCGCTCGCATGCCATTTATGTCTTATTTATTCTATACATTTTCCAAGCCAGTGTTATTATGGTTTATTTTTTAAGAAGGTTGTCTCAAGATGTGTTCTTGCTTTTTAAATGACCTATGCCAGCTGTGTAATTTATTTGCAAGCTTAGTGTTAATAGATTATATCAACATCACTTTTTTTAACGAAAGACAGAATACCTGAAATAATTCCATAGTAAAAGACATAAATAATATCAATAGAAAATTGCATTTTTCTTTCATTTGCCCTATAACCCTGTAGAGACAATAAAGGAATCTTAGTGCCAAACGTATAAAAATAAGCCTTTGGAATAGAAAATTGATCTTAGAATCACGCTTATAAGTAACCACAAAACTTCATAAATGTTGTATAGGAAAGTGTGGAAAACTTGATATATTAAAAAAACGTGTGTTGGAAAAGTTAACCGAGTTCAAGAGTGCGTAAATGCGAAAGTCGGTTGCGCTAGTTTAACATTTATTTTGCTTTATTTAATGACTCGCCACAGAGTTCGATGTCAGGCTCTTCGCGTCCAGCTGCTGCCAGTCACTTGGCGTAAATTGTCACTCCACGTAGCCGGAGGGCACCCTCAGTCATGTTTACCTAATATTTCTTAAAATTGCTGCGTATTTCAAAACTCACTTTATCCTACGACAGAGTCAAAACTCGATATCTCCGCGGCTAAACGGCTTATAGTGACGAGATTTTGATAAATTTGTAAAAAAGCAGTAAAAATAAGAGGTAACATAATTTGAGCAATTAATTTAAATAATCCATACATTATACTAGAATGTAAGATAATTATATTGTAATAAAATGTTTGTTATTTATTAGTGACACTATTTACGGTGCGGTAATGTGGTACTAAATTATTCCTGTACATTGAGAGCCCAGTATGGCGACAAAACCTCATTATGATTACCCGTTTTAGAGATTAATGTGCTTCTCGGGTGCTTACACAGTTATTTTGTGGCTTTTATTGGCTATGTACTGGAGAAGTGTATAAATAAAGGGTTTTTATGGTTCGTGAATAGGTGCCGTAGATTTTTTGTTGCCTTATATAATGTTGTAAAAGTTAGAGTGACTAAACATGGGGCCTTTTTTAAGCACACGCTTTGGTAACGCGCGTTTTAAGAACAAAGGGGTATTCGAAAGTATACACATACAAGCGCGCATCTGACGCGCTTTGGCAGAATTTTCTTAGAACGCGCACTAGCGGGCGGCCAATGCGCTTGTATAGATACATGCACCGCCATTTTGCCGTACATACTATTATTATCAAAATGGAGATCGAGTACTTTGATACAGACTTATTAATCGACAAAATTCATGAAAAATGCGGGTATATGGGACATGGAAAGATCTGATAATAAAATTTAAATATTAAAAAAACCTACAATTTTCAGTACTTGTGAGAGCAATTTGGAAAAGAAAAAGCTGTTGAGCTGTGACTATAAATTAATGATGTTTCCTATAACTACATCATGTTGTCCTGCCATACACAAGTGTAAGAGCCACACACAAGCAATCACTTCGACGTCCACTTCCGAACTGAGCCAGTAGCATGGATACCTTAGTCTTGCTCGTAAACCGTGTTGCTAAGCGCGCTGTACGCTAATAACGCGCGTCGAGCGCAACGCCGAGCGCATAATGTGTACTCGCTCTTAAGGTCGTTTTTGTAGGCTGTGCACAGTACCTGGCAACATGAATAATAAATCGTTGAATAACAAAATATGATTAAATTCACAATGTAAGTTAAGGAATTTAATGATATTGATAACACACGACACAATTTTGAGAGATGTTGTAGTTACTAGTACCTACCAGAGATATAAATTGTACAGGAAAGAAATTGAGTTGAAGTAGTCAACCAAATTCCGGCGTCTCCAGAACTTATTATTCTTCAAGAAGCAACTTTAACTTGTTTAAGATCCTGCCTACTTATGTACTCTTTGTATAATTGTGTAATGTTGTGAACAATAAAAATATTTCTCTCTCTCTCTCTCTCTCTCTCTCTCTCTCTCTCAACTAAATGAAAAGTTGAACTTTTTCTTTTACTTATCAATTTTAATCTATCTGCGCATCAAAAATATTTTTCAAATAAGAATTTTTTGTAAAAGATTTGCCCTGATATCAACAACTACAAAATGTGATTAAAGCAAAAAATCGGTAAAGAATCTTCAAAATATGCCCGTATTATGATAGTTAACAGGAAAACTCTGAAGACAAGAATCCGCCATCCAAATGTATTTGGAGCAAAAGTTATGTGTGATCACACTCTTATTATCGTGCCCGCATTCCATAACTTTTTCTTTCATATCACGCTGGGGACGAAATGTTCCGTAAAGTTAATTTTTGGTGAACTATGTACTGGTATATTAATACAAGAGAAAAAAACTTTAGCCCTTCTGCGGCCCGCATTAGATTTGGCTTCGAGATAACTTCTGTTTTGTCAGAAAAGTTTGGTAGTAAATTATACAAGTGGATCTTTACTAAGCACCAATTTTAATAAGCAGGTTTATATTTTGAGTACACGAACTGTCTAATCTATGTTATTGTTTAGACCACCTTATAATTTAACTATAATGCTACTGGAGAATCCCATTCTATTGAACTATCTTGAGTTACCAAGCCTGGCTAAAAATGGAAGTACTTATGCGGCATAATAATGGGTGCAAGGGACGGCGTACCGAATACTGTTTAATTTAATTCTTAGAATTTTATGGAAAATAACGGTCCACAACAGGTATTACATTAAATTATTTGAATAAAAATGCAAAAAAGATCGGAAAATTCATGAAAATTTCCTGGAAAATTCCACTGCCAAGGGCCTCTATATCATGTGCTAAATCACTGGTATTACTTTTCGGTACGCCATTACTTACACCCAGTATACAAATGATAAAATATTATAGACACAGAACTCTTTAGCTTACCTACGTAACTAAAACTAATAAGATTAGAAAAAGAAAGAAACCACCATTATTTAGTTTCTTCCGTACGGATTCTCAGTAATTATTCAAACAACCGAATTGGCTATTTGGTATAAAATAATCCTATAAGTAATGGTATGCTCAACACTCAATCATATCCTAAGCGGCCAAGTATTGTTAGGATCTTTTGGATTGCGGTTCGCTTCAAATGGTCACAATACAGAACTTATATTTCCTTGAAATCGCTGTATTAACTCAATAAACCACTAAGGCGTGTAATTTCAAGTCTAATGATGACTCCATGTTGATTACTAAAATATATATTTTATCATAATGCAACTTCAAATTAGAGCCCATGCTCGCTGGTATGGTTTAAAATAATATTGAAATTAATATTCATTCGGCATTCACGATTATTCGGCACTATCTTTTCGTTCCAAAATTTACATATTACTTGCGGTCCTCTCCTTTTTGGAAACATTTATCCCTTTTGGAAAACATAGATAATGTTATTGGGCATATTTTGAGCAAAATTCTTAATCTTGACATGAACGACCGAGTGTGGCTTCAAGCAACTTTACCAGTTCCCTTGGGCGGCCTCGGCGTTCGCAAAATTACAGATGTAAGTCAACCGGCGTGTTTGGCCTCGGTTCACGGCACTCAAGAATTAATCAGGAAAATTCTAGAACCCACACTGTTTAATTCTGAAGTGCCGTGCAAGCCTGATGCCATCAACGCTTGGAAAATGGCTTGCCCGAGCTCTGATTTGCCCCGGTATCTATTCTCTCAGAGACAATGGGACGGGCCGCTCTGTAGCAAAATGAGAGATAACCTTCTAAATACTGCATCTAGTGTGGCAGAGCGCGCCCGTTTGTTGGCTGTGGGAGAGTGGGAATCGGGTTTATGGCTTCAAGCACTTCCATCGTCCAACATAGGAACTATGTTGGACGATACAACTTTCCGCATCGCTTCTTGCTTGCGCTTGGGAGCTGTTTGCGTTTCTCCGCATCGCTGTCACTGCGGTGAAGCCGTCGACAGTCTTGGGCACCATGGCCTATCGTGCAGCAGGAGTGCTGGGCGTATTTCCCGACATGCCCATATTAATAACATACTCCGTCGAGCTCTTGTCACAGCCGGAGTACGAGCTCATCTTGAACCGGCTTGGTACGCGACGATGGGAAGAGACTAGACGATATGACGTTATTATCTTGGAAGATGGGTAGGCCTTTGGTGTGAGACGCGACATGCGTCGATACCCTTGCGCCATCACATCTTTCAAGTACAGCTGGATCATCGGGCGCTGCGCCGTTTGAGGGTCTCCGCCGATGCAGCAGCATCGGCGGAGACCCTCAAACGGCGCAAATATGGAAACCTAGCGGGTAATTACGTTTTTGAGCCGTTTGGGTTCACCGTTTGGGTTGACCGTTTGGTCTCCGCCGATGCAGCAGCATCGGCGGAGACCCTCAAACGGCGCAAATATGGAAACCTAGCGGGTAATTACGTTTTTGAGCCGTTTGGGTTCGAAACGCTGGGGCCAGGGGGCCCTAGTGCACACGCTTTAAATAAAGAAATTGCCAGAAGGCTGATTGAATCTAATATTTAATATGGCTAATTGAATCTAATATGGCGAGAGGGATGATGGCTGGCACATGCGTCATACTCGTGAATGGGTGCTACTTGCGATGACTGGTCGATGACGGTCTTGCAGGCTGGTATTAGATTTTAATATTTAACTACATCATTTCCATCATGGTTCTGATCACTTTCGCGGATTGCCTGCATTATTAGGTATATATAATGTAAGTGGATGCTCCTGTTTCACCTTGTCTATTCTGAGGAGGCTAACCAAAAGTATTATGCTTGAGTATTATTATGTACAGTAAATATATACAAGTGATATAGAAGGTGTAACAGTTGCAGCACCTTACAAAATGTAAATTGTGTATTATGCAAAACCTGGCGATGAAAAAGAGTGACCGTGAGTTTTATTGCCCGTTCTTTCTCATGGTTCTACCTATTGCTTTGCGAACGTGGCAGTAAATGTAAATGTAGAGTCTATAAGTAATTATTTTATAAATTTATTATTTTAACGTTCACAAGCGTCACATTGTGACCCAAATAAATAAAGGATTTTGAATTTGAATTTATGCTTCCCGTGATCAGAAGGCTGGTTTGTATTTCGCAGAGAGAATAAGCATTGCCATACAACGTGGCAATGCTGCCAGCCTTCTGGGCACGCTACCAGTCGACAGCGTTGCGGAGGAATTTTTTGACGCTTCGTAGTTTTATTGCCTATTTTGTTTTTCGGTAGTTTAGGATAGTGAAATTTTTTAAGTAGTTTAATTTTTTGTAATACATGTTGTAAGAATGTATATAAATATGCAGGTAGAAGAGTAGTTTAATTTTTAGGTTGAGTTTCCTATTTATATTTATAATGTTAGTAATAACCTACACATAGATTACTCCTTGATCAAACTCAGACAAGACTATTGTAACAGAATCCTATGGACCCCAGGCTGATAAAAATTTTAGTTTTCTTACTAACTGAGTTTAAAATATCAAATTCAGCCTGCCAAGCAATTTGTGGCCAGTTTCCCGCGCACCTCCCCGCGCAGGACCATGGAATTCGTCCTTACTTTATATTCCTCTGCTGACAGCATTTACCAAACGTAAATGCTTATAATTGAATGAAAGTGGACATCAAAATACTAAAGACAGCGATACATTAGTATTGGTTTGTCATCACAAAATCACTCTCCATATATTCATGCTTCGCATATTGGTACTTGAGTACAAGGCAGCGTATCTCAGAGACGGCAGCTCCAGGGAGACGGAGAACATGATCCAGGTATATTAGTCATATAGTATTATCGGCGCCGAGTATTTCAGCGATATCCAGTGTATAGTATTGAACGTACAGTAACAGTCTTAGAACTGATGTCACAAAACGCCTCCTTGCCGCAAGTCACAACATTGAAGCCCATACAAACATAGTCAATTAAAACGTATTAAGCCATCGCGCATAGTTTGCAGGGAAGCTCTCGTTACAATCGCCGCTAGATTAGCCGCACGGTCTTACTGTTACCGCGTGACCGACAGGTGGCTCTTCTTTCGCTCTTTAAAACCTTGTCAGCTGCTATGTACTGGCCTGTACGCAGGTTTAGACAGCGATTGTGAAAGTCCTGCATTCTACCACCTGATCGCGAATACGGAGACTCCCATCATACATCGCTCGTCTTTACATCCATCATCAACAAGGTACGAACCACTACTAATGGTACACGCGGTTATTAATAATATAACTATGTACAATATCTCATAGAGAACTTTATATTTTAGTCAGCCTGGTATATATATATGGTGTGATATAGACATAGATACACAACAGAGTATTAATGTTATACAGAGATTAATGTTATACAGTTCATGCAATAAATTACAGTAAAGTGAATAACAGACACTCACCGGACTTTTAGCTGCGTCGCTGCCAAACTTACCCCTTGCCCTGTGCTGATCACCTTCTCTTCAAGCCGCTCGCCTTGTTCTTCGATATCACTAAGCACTAATTATCGACCAACACCGAACCTCTTTCGCGCTAGGCCAGGTCCGATCTCTCTCGCGCCATAAGACCGACTCTCTGAACTACCACGCGAGTCCGTTCCCGAGATCTGCCCTCTTCCGCGTCCTAAGACTCACTGTCCGAGATCCACCCGGTTCCGCGTCCCCACATTGACTGTCTTCAAACACAACAGACCCGTATTTCGTAAACTACCACGCAACACTTTCCCGAGATCTGTCAACCTCCGCGTCCTAAGACCGACTGCCCAGTCAAACACCACCAACGCAACGCCTCTCAAATCCTTACTACCTGACAAGGGTCCATTTCTTATCGTTGATCCCTTTTTTTATGATCCTCAACTACTCCGCATGTGAACACTACAGTGCCAATATTTTCTCACATTTCATGGCTATTTCTTTACTTATATGCCTGTCACATAACTCTTATAAATTTGTCAAACTCTTGGAATTTATGAGTTTACTAATTGCATAACGTTGGCGCCAGCGTAGCGATAAGACAAACACATGTGGAAACAAGTATGCAACCTAAGAACTATATATTATTAATTAATTTGGTGTAGCCAGCAACACCATTACATTCCCCCCTCTGAAAATCAGATGCGTAGACTAAGTCATAGCGTATGAGCTTTCACTACAGATACAATAGCATATGTATTAGAGTACGCCAGTTAAAACTGCATCTGGTCTTCCACCATTAACTATAGGCAAGTATCTTACAACTTTTAATAAATAACCACTGCTTCAATACCACTTATCCTAACTTATAGTTGATCGATAATAATAACCCTACTATACCCTTGCTAATGCCGCATCGTACGATACACTAACTAACTATACTCCGCCCATCTCCATATTATGTCAACATTGATGCTTATAAGAATCCTATAGCAATTATTGCCTCAACTGTGCTTAATCAGATATAAACGTTTTACTATGTCTATGAGAAATTATCAAAACTCTTATCCATCTGTATGCTAATAAACTTCACCTCAGACCTAAACTTCATTTTAGAACTAGCGTACATAACCAAGATCACCAGTTGCCCGTTACCTATATATTCCAATAAGCCAAATGGCGTTTTAGCAATAAATTCTCCAAATAGTAGTATAATCTATAAGACATCCTATCCATGCTTAGAATGGGAGTGTACAGTCACGAGCATAAATATATTACTATGGGCAGATTAGCACAAATATCTGTCCCAAGAATGAGTTCAATAATATCTGTCTGCACGTACGCAGCAAAAATATCTGATATTATCAGACAGCATAATGAAGTGGCATCAAAATTATGTGATGAAAATGTCAAAGCATAAATATCTGATGTGACAGGTGGCAAAATGTTATGATCCCTTGTGGAGAGCAAATACATGTAACGTTTTATATTTCTGTAATTTGCATTGATTCCGCCCTAAAAGCATAAATATAAGACACCAATTAGGTGGCAATAATATCTGACATACAATTTATAAACAATAAAATATTAGATATTATGTATAGCGCTGGTAAAGAATATGAACAAAAACACGTTATAAATATTTTTTATTTTTATTTGCCTAATCAACTTGATAATAAAATAATGATTTTAAGCGAGTATTTATGTCACCGAAGAATGACAAGAACCGCAAATTTATAAATTTCCTAAGAAATGAATAAAATTTCGTAGGATTCTAAACGAGAGATAAATTGTATTATTTTACGCACACCTTTTCGCAAATGGCTTAACTTACAAATTCATGCGTAAAATAATAAGTAAACATTGTCCTATATAGGAACTCCCAGACAGATCGACAGATAAGGTCGCCAACATCCTTAAGAAGGTTTCAGTTAAAACTATCTTCACTCCTTTTAAGAAACTGTCGCAATATATAAGAACGCCGAAAGACAGTCTTCCCTTAGAAAAGCCAGGTGTATACAAAATTGACTGCAGCTGTGGGAGTTCCTATATAGGACAAACTAAACGCACCATCTCTTGCCGGATAAAGGAACACATCAGGGCAGTCAATAATAATGAACCACACAAGTCGCCCATAGTTCAACACCTCTTAGACTCGGGTACCGACCACTGGATTGAGTTACATAACCCTCAGGTGCTTTCGACAGAACGCCACTACATACCTCGAATGGTTAGGGAGGCTATTGAAATTAAAAAGTGCAAAAATTTCAATAGAGAGGATGAGTTTCAACTGTCGAGTATCTGGCATCTAGTGGTACGTCTATGTAAAACCCGTGATAAGAACAAAGTCAAACCGCGAGCTGACGAAGTGAGTGTAGTATGTCGTGATCGGGTACAGTGCGATAGTGATAACAGTGATAGTGGTGTTGAACGCAAAAAACGAGTAAGAAAGCGGGTAGACCGTTATACTTGCTCGTAACATTCATCCACCCGCAAGATCCTCAGTACATCCGTGAACATGGCGCTTGCAACAGTGCCGAATTATCGGTTACTCCAAGCAAAGGTACGTGGTATATATCCCGAAAGACAATTTAAAATAAGTTTAAATGACCACGAAAGTTTAAATTCCTCTCTTTGAATATTAATTTTTAAACCACTCACGAGTTATTCGACAGCAATGAATGAAATATGTGCATCGAATAGTATCCATGTATGTCTTCATAAATGGATACTGTTCTATTAACTACTTCTATACTCTAGGTAACTCATCGTCAATCCAATGAAATCCAAAAAATAAGAAAGGTCTGGGTATACTACTGTAAAATAAAATACCCAGATACCTGATATATTACTATAAAAACAATAGGGGATCGGAAAGTATTAAAAATAAATTGCAAATTATCATTTATCAAGAATATTGTCTCAAATCATCACTATAAATATTCTAAAATTTTAATTTGCTCTTACATCAAATTTCATATAAATAAAACCATAAAATAGTACAGCAGTTGATAAAATACAAAACTAGCGTTTCGACGGGTGACAAAAAGTTACTGATTTGACTAGGCAGTCCGATACCCTATTCCTAAACTATTACTCGGCAGCCGTAGATAAAATAGATCTACCCACTACAATAATAAATAATTTAATTCGATCGTAGTATTAGATATGTCTAGAGCCTAGACGGGGTGCCACTAGACCCATCACCAAGCCGAAGTCTACTCGTTATGGACATCATGCCAAGTCATATAAAGCAAAAATAAAACCTGGGAAACGATTTTTTTTAAGGAGACACATTTTTTAATCCGCAATTAAAAGTGCGCGCGTGCAATTTACGAAAACCCTACTTATATCCATGAACAGGTTGGCGGGGTCAACGCATCGATTATGTACCTAATTACAAAAATTTCACAGTAACTTTGAGCCTCAATATCTCCTGAACCAGTAATTTCCCAGGTATGGAGCCGAAGAAAAAAAATTTCGTAGTGATTGGTACAACATGGGATTTCAGTTTTCCTTAAGGGTCTTTTTACACCCTGTACCTATAGTATAAAACGACAGCCTGTATTAAAAAAATGTAAAATAACATTTGTTTTTTAATTATTTCGTAAAAATTTTAAATTAAATTGAAGATATAATAATGTCAGATATTATTGCCACCTAGTTGGTGTCACATATTTATGCTTTTAGGGCGGAATCAATGCAAATTACAGAAATATAAAACGTTACATGTATTTGCTCTCCACAAGGGATCATAACATTTTGCCACCTGTCACATCAGATATTTATGCTTCGACATTGTCATCACATGATTTTGATGCTACTTCATTTTGCTGTCTGATAATATCAGATATTTTTGCTGCGTACGTGCAGATAGATATGATTGAACTCATTCTTGGGACAGATATTTTTGCTAATCTGCTCATAGTAATATATTTATGCTCGTGACTGTACATACCAGATGTCTTCTTTATAAACGGGCAGCGTGGTATGATCAAGGTACCTGATTCGCCATTCTCACTCGTCGAAATCGGGTTCAGTAGCGGGTGTACAGTCGCGGTCTGAAAGTGTTTACCACCTTAAGGCTTATAATTGCATGAACACATCAATGACACAAGGACGACGATATTGTACTAGGCAACCAATCTATGATAACATGCGTTGCGTAGCAACTGGTGTCAATAACGATTTATTATTCCACATTTATAATATACGTTCATTTTATTACAAGCGTGATATTTACAATAAAACTAAAATATTTGTAGTCTTCAAATAATGTTATTTTAAACTTGATATTTACGATTTTGGTATTTGTAATGAATAAGTTTATCAAATGACTTTTACATTGACAGATTATAATGAAAGGGATGGCGATGGATGGCGAAAATACGACATCCTGAATATAAAACCTTTTTGAAAAAAATACAATATTATTTATATCGTCTAGCGTAAGACTGCCTCGTTGGTCTAGCGGTAGTGCATACGACAGCTGATCATGAGGTCTCGGGTTCATTTCGCAGGTCAGGCTCGGAAAATGTTGCTAAGCTTTTCTGTTAAGAATTTCTTAGTGACAATTTATTAGGAATTTCTGTCAAGAAATTCTTAATAATTAGCCCAATGTTGGCGGTGTTTCAACCCCGTGCATCAGAAAGCACGTTAAGCAGTCCCGGCTGTCATGATCTATGGCAGTCATTAGTGGGAAGTCAATGCCCTCAAATATACCTACTGACTACTGGTCTAACCTTAGAATGATGTTAGATGGCAGTCGCTCCGTGTAAAAACTGATATCCAGTCAAATCTCGGTAGACCAGAAATAGCAGGCCCTGGCCTCCGAAGTGCAAGCTTGGGATGCAACTAAGAAAATACTAGGGTGATGATGATGATGATATCGTCTAGCGAAAATCAGGGCGCGGTCAGACTGTAAGCTATAATGATAGTGGATGGTATGCTAGTCACGTTAAAGCGCATGCTGATCACATAAGTGATCTTTTGTTTAGATAGTGTGTGCCCTTAACCAGGCGAATCGTGCTTTATAAAAAAATAGGCAGAAATCATCAAATATAAATTCAACACATATTTTTTGTTGATAAAAGTTTTAATAACGAATATAGCCTCCTTCAGCAGCCACAGCATAAATGCAATTCTGTCATTATGTCAAATTATTTCATCGAACTAAAAATATTCATACTCTTTTTGTTTGAATCGATGCCTTACCAATGATTGAAAAGTAATAAGTACTCAGATATAGCATTTTAGACCTTGCTGAAACCAGCGTGACAAAGAATGTAATTTGAAAAGTGGTAAACATTTTTAGACCGCGACCGTACATGGCGTCAGGTAGCAGTGGCTGAAATAGTTCGCACACACTCGTATAAGAGATTAGTTTTATCAAAATTGACAGACAAGTAGTTGCAATAGTTTATATAATGAGCTAAATAGTCGTAAACAATAGTATAGTGCAGCAGTCGGTTTCCCCAGACGATAGCTTGACAGTCCCTTCAACTAAACAATTCTCAACTCGGTCCCACACTAGGAATGATTCCCATTTAGCTTGAATTGTACGCGCGGGGATCGAACCCACAACGTCGGGCGAGATGGCCGCCAATCAGTTCTTCATTCGGATCATCAAGCGTATAGACATGATATCTGCTTCATTATTAAGGCTCTGATTACAGTTAACGTAAATAACAATTACGATTATTACTCGTGCAGTTGGACGCAGTTGCCAAATATATTATGCCATAAAAAAGGTTCTATATAACGAACGACACACATAAGGCCCTATGTAACTTAAACCTTCGTTTAATATTGTATGTATATCTGAGAGTTCGGATCAGAGGGAGTCCACTTGCTTGAAGTTAGTCGATGTGCGCGTTTATAGTTAGTACAGATAATGAAAACTTAGCTCTGTGTAAGATGATCCAATGCGAGATATGTCCTTCGACGCATACTGCAGCTGCCTTTCACGTTACCGGAACGCCGCTACTTTGTAGTCACAGCCGACGGACGCAACAACACGTGCGGTAGTTGAAGTAAAAGGTGACGTAGGGTCCTGGAATTTTAAATGAAATGGCACGAGTAACAAACTTCCAAGATTAGTCGTATAATATAACACTAACCGGATACAAACTAACAGATGATAAGATGATGTTATGCGGATCACCAATGAATATTTCTTAGTAGAGATGCATAATAAGTTAGATTGCATGAGTCTAGCAACAAAATATTATTTTTATTTGAACACCAGAATAATGTTAGCCGTTTACGAATATTACACGATAAGGCTAAATTATGCATATGAGTCAAGTATGAATCGAGACGTTGTTAGTATACTGCTTACACACCTCTCGAATCTCATGAGAAATATGAACTCAATGTCAAACTCTAAGTAAACCCGGGGCTCGAACCTTGGTACATTGAGCGCTCTTAAAAGGTATGTGTACAATATACCAGGCATAACATATGCATACATCATTGCCACTGGCTATCACATTGTAACGCAGATGAATAAGTATTGTAAATACTCAGCTAAACTAAAATCTGAGATAGCCTAAACTGTAACAGTTAGGTAAAATACTGATGCTTAGAATTAACACGTGTAGAATATCTATTTCATATGACGCACGGCGGGAATCGAGCTCATGCCAAAGACGGCGGTAATGACTTACAAAAGGCATTCAGTTTTTCAAAACAATGCAGCACATGTGCAGTCATATCTTAACAAAGTAGCCGATCTTGGCCCTTGGACAAAGCACATCAATAATACAAAAGAACTATGGCTCCTTTCAAGATGGGAATCGAACCCATCCTAAAAAACGGCGTAAATGACTTACTAAAGCCATTCAGTTCCTTAAAACAATGCGCCACATGCGCAATCATATCTTAACAAAGTAGCCGAGCCGAGCCTTTTCACGTGCGGGTTTGCGCGTTTGGACAAATCACATCAATAATACAAAAGAACAATAGTTCCTTTCTAGCCTTCTTTCTTTTATCTAATAAACATCTAAAATGTGTTTCCTTTTTTGTTTTATCCCTTTTTTTTTCACACGCTGACATTTGGAAACAAAATGTGCCAGATGTCGGCTTATTGCATTGCCTTTCTAGTTTGGGCAACAATTTTAAAACAAAACATTTTAAAACAAACCCATCTCTAGACAATAGTAACAACAATTAACAAAATAATTTCGTGTTCAACAATAGTGTGCATTCTTTTTATGTTTGGGAATCGAACCCAAAATATTTAAAATCACCTTGTACGACTTCTATAAAGCCGACGCCGATCATTAGGTACATGAGTATAATATCTGCCGACTTTCACCAATGCTCAGGAATCGAACCTAGAGCAATTATAAAGTATACCAAAATACTGCAGTGGACAAATATTACCCTTTATCTGCTTACTAACACGTTAGAAAACTAAGTTTACTTATATATGACCTAAGAATAATCCTTTTCTCAATTATAGCTCGTGTACACTTCATCCATAAATCAAAACCCATATATGCATTCTGTAAGAATCTAAGCTCAACCAATGTAATAAACTAATAGATGCTTGTCCAAAGAACGCGTATGCATAAGATAGATATTATTACAAGATTTCGTAATTTAATAGGTTTGTTGACACCATTTTGAAATATCGTAGCAACAGGAATCGAACCCGCTATTTCAGTAAGTTTGTTGAAAACATTTTTATAATATAGTAGCAACAGGAGTCGAACCCGTTATTTCAGTAAGTTTGTTGAAAACATTTTTATAATATCGTAGCAACAGGAGTCGAACCCGTTATTTCAGTAAGTTTGTTGAAAACATTTTTATAATATCGTAGCAACAGGAGTCGAACCCGTTATTTCAGTAAGTTTGTTGAAAACATTTCAAAATATCATAGCAACAGGAGTCGAACCTGCTATTTCAGTACGTTAGTGTAATAAATTCCAACAAAATATTATACACTATTTATATTTAAATTATTCCACCTTGTTATATACAGGTATCGAACATGTTATCAACAATACGGCGACTAGTTTGCCGACGTTTCACAACAACATATCGTCACAGACCTTGCTCAGGAGTCTAACCTGATTTAACAATACCTATATATTCCACGGAATATTCTGGTGTGCATTATACATTAATCTCAAGCCATGTTAATATCTTACACCAGATTTCCTATAAAAATAATCTATATAATATAAAATCCTTCTCTTTCTTATCTAAAATTAGTTCTAACCATCGCTAGTCCGCATCGCGTATCGGACTCAAACAACGAACCTGATACGATAGTGCTTCTAACCAACAGTTCGACTCTCAATAATAAGCATATGCTTATTATTGAGAGTCGAACTCGAGATATTTAAACGTAAAGCATTTTCTGTAGCCAATAATATAACCACTGTCGAGACTCGAACTCGACATACAGTATAAATGAAACGCCTGAGCTTTATGTAAAGCGTTTGAACCTATGTGGTCAATAATATGTTTACTTTCGAGATACTGCAATGCTACAGGAGGAACCACTTTGCTATTAAAATAAATAACACGTGCGAGAGAGCCCTCGTCCGATTATTAAATATTAAGATGATTGCCGCGCTTTATCAAAAGCATTTCTATGTACCCAATAATATAACCACTGTCGAGACTCGAACTCGACATACAGTATAAATGACACGCATGAGTTTTATGTAAAGCGTTTCAACATAATTATGTAGTCAGTTATATGTTTACTTTCAAGATACAGCGATATTATAAGAGGAACCACAGTGCCATAAAAATAAATAACACATGTGAAAGTGTGGCACTTAGGCGCAATATCGCCCTCCTCGGACTATTAAATATTGAGATAATTGCCGTGACTTAAATATTATTTCGTCTCACATTTCATTTCATGAACATAATCGTCTATCGATTATTGAATGGCACGTTGTGTCTAATTAATTTGATATTTTCCTACGCTGTGTATTGTTATTTCTCTACGTTGTGTTTGTATTTTTCTACGTTGTGTTTGTGTAGTAACTTTTAAGTTCTTCCTCGTTGTTCTGAAGTGAATCAGAACATTTTATGACGAGGATCCTGGTCACGGCACCAAATGTAACGGAATCCTATGGACCCCAGGCTGATTAAAATTTTAGTTTTCTTACTAACTGAGTTTAAATATCAAATTCAGCCTGCCAAGCAATTTGTGGCCAGTTTCCTGCGCACCTCCTCGCGCAGGACCATGGAATTCGTCCTTACTTTATATTCCTCTGCTTACAGCATTTACCAAACGTAAATGCTTATAATTGAATGAAAGTGGACATCAAAATACTAAAGACAGTGATACATTAGTATTGGTTTGTCATCACAAAATCACTCTCCATATATTCATGCTTCGCATATTGGTACTTGAGTACAAGGCAGCGTATCTCAGAGACTCAGCTCCAGGGAGACAGAGAACATGATCCAGGTATATTAGTCATATAGTATTATTGGCGCCAAGTATTTCAGCGATATCCAGTGTATAGTATTGAACGTACAGTAACAGTCTCAGAACTGATGTCACAAAACGCCTCCTTGCCGCAAGTCACAACATTGAAGCCCATACAAACATAGTCAATTAAAACGTATTAAGCCATCGCGCATAGTTTGCAGGGAAGCTCTCGTTACAATCGCCGCTAGATTAGCCGCACGGTCTTACTGTTACCGCGTGACCGACAGGTGGCTCTTCTTTCGCTCTTTAAAACCTTGTCAGCTGCTATGTACTGGCCTGTACGCAGGTTTAGACAGTGATTGTGAAAGTCCTGCATTCTACCACCTGATCGCGAATACGGAGACTCCCATCATACATCGCTCGTCTTTACATCCATCATCAACAAGGTACGAACCACTACTAATGGTACACGCGGTTATTAATAATATAACTATGTACAATATCTCATAGAGAACTTTATATTTTAGTCAGCCTGGTATATATATATGGTGTGATATAGACATAGATACACAACAGAGTATTAATGTTATACAGAGATTAATGTTATACAATTCATGCAATAAATTACAGTAAAGTGAATAACAGACACTCACCGGACTTTTAGCTGCGTCGCTGCCAAACTTACCCCTTGCCCTGTGCTGATCACCTTCTCTTCAAGCCGCTCGCCTTGTTCTTCGATATCACTAAGCACTAATTATCGACCAACACCGAACCTCTTTCGCGCTAGGCCAGGTCCGATCTCTCTCGCGCCATAAGACCGACTCTCTGAACTACCACGCGAGTCCGTTCCCGAGATCTGCCCTCTTCCGCGTCCTAAGACTCACTGTCCGAGATCCGCCCGGTTCCGCGTCCCCACATTGACTGTCTTCAAACACAACAGACCCGTATTTCGTAAACTACCACGCAACACTTTCCCGAGATCTGTCAACCTCCGCGTCCTAAGACCGACTGCCCAGTCAAACACCACCAACGCAACGCCTCTCAAATCCTTACTACCTGACAAGGGTCCATTTCTTATCGTTGATCCCTTTTTTTATGATCCTCAACTACTCCGCATGTGAACACTACAGTGCCAATATTTTCTCACATTTCATGGCTATTTCTTTACTTATATGCCTGTCACATAACTCTTATAAATTTGTCGAACTCTTGGAATTTATGAGTTTACTAATTGCATAACGTTGGCGCCAGCGTAGCGATAAGACAAACACATGTGGAAACAAGTATGCAACCTAAGAACTATATATTATTAATTAATTTGGTGTAGCCAGCAACACCATTACACTATCAAAACCACTAGCTTCGTGGCGCCCAGAGATTTTATGGCCTGTTCTCGACTATTGCCCGATTGTCCTTGTCATAGGACATAATTGTTATAGTCTTATACGCCCAAGGTCTTGAGTTGATTTTTTTTTGTGTTAGAGTTAACGGTTTTAATTGAATGTTTTAGGGTACAATCGTGATTATATAAGGTCGTTTTTTTCATTTCAATTAGCTATCTATCTTTTGTTTTTTACAAAGGACATTGGTTCGCAATGACTAGACTAATAGTTATATTAGGCTATGTAAAATTGAACAAAACTTGTAGAAACTACATGTTTATTTTAATTGTTTTTGAATTAAATGATGTCCGACTCAGATATCAGACTCTGCTTGCTGAATGTCTTCACGTCTCGCAGTTCGAGATGTTTCCCTACGAGTAGCTACACGACCAAGGCCACAGGATAGCCCACCGCGGGTCTGTGGTCCGTCTCTTCTTAAATCGAATAGAGAAATAACAATGGCAGAATTTGGTCTGGGTTTGTTGTGGCGACCTTAAACTTCATATGAACAAAACAAATTGTTTTTTTTTTCTACGATTTTTAATATTTTCTCTTTGTCTCGTTAAAGCCGAAGTATCTTATGATGATAAAAAGCATTCTAATTGATTACGAACTAGGTACCAACTTTAGTATTTGATTATTGCCATAGACAATGGTGTGACAGGAATAGACGTGAGTACTATTGATCCGTATCGATTATTAAATAAGTAATCGATACGATCAACCTTTATAGGGTTGGTTTGGTTTAAAATATAATCATTAAAATGCAGTTACTTAATCTTTAATCAATATTATATCAATAAGCTAATATTTTTGCAGCACAACCACTTTTAAATCAAATAAAAACGTCACAGCATCGTTTTAATGTTGTATCGATTTCACATAAAATCGATTTAAAATGTGCAGCTCTGCTTTTGTCTTTGGCTGTGACAGTTAGATGCTACAGAATACTTCGACGTTTTGATGTCAATCTGTCATATGTCATTTGATAATTCAAACGTATCTACATTGTTTACTCTTAACTAAAAATTAAAACACAGATATCTTCTTTTTCCGGCTTTCCCGAGTAAAAATAGAATCATTTATAGACTCTGTTACTTACGCCAAATGTTTTGATATATTTTTAGTACTGTACGCTTCAATTTAATTTCAGACATTTTGATGTATGGAGATCTGCCATCGTCTTTTCATCTCGTGGACTTGTTTTGGGCGATATGCGTTATCACCACTTCTATGAAATCGGCATCTCCTTTCCCATCGTCTTCTACCACAGTGTTGTCTAGAGTACCATCGTTCACAATGGAGTTGATCATCACGTTAACCTATAAACAAAATCTATATATAGGTCCCTAAAGCATTTCTGAACGAGGTTTAAAATATTAAGTTGTTAGTTAAATATAAGTAACGGTTTTTAATCCTAATTAAAAATATTTTTGTACTAATTTCGTCCCAACAGCCTTTACAAAGGACATAATATTTTTACTCGAGATTCCGAAAAATAATACCTGTAAACATACGAAATAATTGACTAAATTTGAGTAGTACCTATTGAGTAGCAACATTATGAATAAAAATATACTTGACAGTCATGGATTATAGTAAAAAAAATACGATTTACTTACCACGTTTTCGTAACGCAACCATACCGTTTCCTTAAAACGACATCTTTCAATTGTTGCAGTCAATGGTAGCATACCGGAAATACATAGTTCTCTAATATTTCCTTCAGAAATTAAATAACATTATTTCTATAACCCGCGAAATTTCAGAAATTAAGTTTAGTTGTAGGTAATCCGATTTGTGATCCGCCAGCACAAATGATTCACCTTTATGTACCTATTAGTTCAGCAGTGAGCTGCTGAAGTGCTATACTTTGTCAACCCAGTTGGTGTGAGTGTAACCGACTGCCACGCCGAAGCTTGCGGGTTCGATTCCCGCTCAAGTCAAACATTTGTGTGCATGAATATGGATGTTTGTGTTGGTCTGGGTGGTACTATGTATTATATGTAATATATTAATAAAAAAATAAATACCTATGTATGTTTATCGATTGTCTAGTACCCGTAGTACAAGATATGCTTAGTTTGGGACCAAATGGTGTTGTGTGAATGTGGAAGAATATTATATTATATGGTAGAATATTATATAGCGGACTACAAGGCAAGACGTCTTTGATCAGTCAGGATAGCACTAATATGATAAATACAAACCTTCATTAGAAACAAGATAACTATTAAGACAGTAAAATAAACATTAGAGTAAATTTTTGTATCACCTCCTTTGCTGTGTGATGAATGCGATTTACATCTCAATATGATGCAGGCCATAACGATTCAAAGCCGGATAAGTGAAACTGTAATTTCCATAATTTGAATGTCTGCACAACCAGTGTATCAGTATTCTAAATATTTAAAGTGGAACCAAATTATCAGATGCCACTGGTGTATGCTTTTATAGTCTGTAACTGCAGCAAAGCGTAGTATTCGATCATAATCCTGTAGGCGTAGTCAACATACCTAGATTACGCGTACACTGGAACGCTTGGTCCGTATAAGGCTTTAGGTTAATAGATGCTACTTTTAAGGTAGGTATCTAAGTAAATTATGTATATTGTACATTAAACTGCGCTTACTATCAAACATGTGATAGAAAATTAGACCGCTGGACGTCTTTGTTTATTGCCAACTTAGCAACCGCGGCGCGCTGTCGCTTCCAGCTACAGTTTTACATTCATGTCCGATAGTTTGTTTCCGTATTTATCCCTTATTCAAAAAACATCGATATCTCCTTTCACTGTCAAATCCCATCACTCCTTAGTGATGGGATTTGACAGCACGGCTATTTAGAGAATGCAGTCAAAGATATGAGTCTGTAAGGAGTCTATGCCTCTTTAAATGAGACGCGTAATTTGACATTATAATTAACCAACTAAGACCAACTGACATTATATGTTGCACGTTCGGTATAAGGAAATATAGCGAGCATGTTCTCTCTAGTCTAAACCTAGTCCAACCTCTCTGAAATAATCAATCACAGAGGATCGGCAACACGTGAAACTATGACATTGACGTTATATGAATAAAGTCACGATACTCACGATACGACCTTTGAGGTGATTTGTTAGTTTGGTGACCTAATAAGGCTTAGTAACCTAGAATTGTGACATGTAACGCAATATGCCTTCATGAATATGGTAGCGATGTAACCCCTGAGAAGAATTGGACGTTCACTAGCCGCCATAATTGAAAATAGTACCTGTAAAAATAAATAACGTCGTATCCGTTATGTATTTTTACAGGTATATACATTTCTAATAAAACAACAAACTTACACTTTGTTCCTACAAAGAAACTATTCAAAGCCTTCCTAAGCCCATCAATATAAACACTAAAACCGTCAGAATCAAGCAGACCTTTTTACTAGCGACACAGTCAATGATATTGGCTGGAAAAGGTAAACAACAAAAACAAAACTCCTTCGTTAGAATTTTATTTGGTTCATGGTTCATTAAACAAAGGTGGGACCAGACGAAGTTCGAAATGAAATACAGCGGCCGGCAGTAACCGATTCTAATTTACTACGCGAATTAATTCCACAGGAGCTCTTCTAAGAATGTCAATGGAGATTGAAACCTTTTTTCCATCGAACTGAAGACTTAGTTTAGTTAATAACTGATGTTACCTAGCTATCTGCTTTATGAATTTACGGATCATAGGTTTCTTGAGCAGAGGTCATGTATTGGTTAATATTCTATCTCTTGCTCTTATTGAAAACTGGTGTGTCCAATTTTCACTTTCGATTTACTGAGATGTTGATTTCGTGCCGTGCGCAAGTCAACCGTCAGACTGATAATAACGGTTACTGTCATAAATATGAGCATTAGCTAAGGCAGGTGAACCACAGGCCTGTAGACTAATAGCTTGAAGACCTTATACTTTTGTTAGAATCTATATCAGCTTACCAATACAGTTAACCCTGCATTATTTCTGAGTTGACATCAATTGGAATATTTAATTTTTACTGCAGATTATTTGCATTGACATTTTGCTTGAAGTATTGATTAAAATACACAAAAAATATTCACATTTTTGTTATACAATACATTATGTACCAGTATTATTACGTGAAAGCAGACATGGTATTCTAAAATATATCGAAACTGCAATGCGCAATGACAACGAAAAGAATTTGCTGTGGCTTACGTAACTTACGGTACGTAAGTAGTTAAGCTTTGACCTTTCAAAAGATTCTTTTTGTCGTGAGATGTCTCGTCGATTCAATTTTCTTGTACTTAAGGCAAGATCGGAGTCGTTGGAGCAGCTTGGAGGCCTTTCAGCTCCATACGACTTCGCTTTCATAGAGAGTGCTACAAAGAATTTATTGATAACACGGAAGTCTTTCTACCAATATATCAGTCAACACTGCAGCAGAACTCATTCGTCGGATACGTCAACCGTAGGCTTTTTGAAGTTATGTGAGAATTAAATTGTTAATTATCGTTTGTTGAAAGGTGAAGACAAACATAGTGTGGAAACGTAGGTAGGTATATGGTTGAAAGTTGTCCATAATATTATTGAAAGACATCTGAAACCAGCGTGGTGGACTATGGCTTTGTTCCTTTTAGTGATAAGAGGCCCGTGCCAAGCATTGGCACGGTATTTTTACAGGGCTAAACATGATGCGGTTTAACAATTCACGTAGGGTTTCAGTGAGAAGCACAGTACTGCATTTGTAAGACGGCACGGATATTATTATACTTTGAAACCAAAAAATCCGGCATAACATAAGTTTCAAAATTTGGGTCCTTTACAAATAGTGGCTGTTACAAATAATGCATAAAGGAAACAGTCTTTGTCTCCCCTAAGATTCTCCATACAGACCGATCTTGAGCCGCGCGCTTTATCGTGTTGGCATTATAATATTTTGAAGATTTATCGCTACTACACCAGCTTGATCCATCAGTTGTGTTGCAGTTGTGTTTTATTGTAACGTGACGATCTATGCAGACATTATACGCAGATCCTTTTTCTCTTACGTTTTCCTGTCATAATCTCCACATTTGATCCATACCAAAATAAAGATATTTTTATTTCCGTCGGTGATATAAAGCTCCCACACACATGTCTTTCGAGTAGGATTATATGTGACCATGGCAAATATGTATTTTCTTCCTAAAGTAACCAACGCAAGATTGTCGTTATTTGACATGATCATCATCATCATCATATCAGCCAAACGACGTCCACTGCTGGACATAGGCCTCCCCCAAGGTTCTCCACACAGACCGGTCTTGAGCCGCCCGCATCCAACCTCCTCCCGCGATCTTGACAAGATCGTCGGTCCACCTTGCGGGGGGCCTACCTCTGCTGCGTCGTCCGGTACGTGGCCGCCACTCCAGAAATTTTCTGCCCCAACGGCCATCGGTTCCTCGAGCTATGTGCCCTGCCCACTGCCACTTCAGCTTGGCTATCCGGAGAGCTATGTCGGCGACTTTGGTTCTACTGCGGATCTCCTCATTTCTGATTCGATCTCGCAGGGAAACTCCAAGCATAGCTCTCTCCATCGCCCTCTGAGTGACCTTGAGCCTTCTGATAAGGCCCATAGTGAGCGACCACGTCTCTGATCCGTAAGTCATCACTGGCAACACACACTGGTCAAAGACTTTCGTCTTGAGGCACTGCGGGATGTCGGACGAGAGGATATGTCGTAGCTTCCCGAACGCTGCCCAACCGAGTTGGATTCGACGATTGACCTCCTTCTCGAAGTTGGACCTACCTAATTGGACTACTTGTCCCAGGTAGATATACTTGTCGACAACTTCGAGCGTAGAGTTCCCAACCTGAATAGGAGCAGGTACAACATGGACGTTCGACATGATTTTCGTCTTGTCCATGTTCATCTTAAGACCTACTTGTTGGGAGACTCTACAGAGGCCATCGAGCATTGTGCCTAGGTCTTCCATGGTCTCAGCCATGACTACGACATCGTCTGCGAATCGAAGGTGAGTGATGTACTCGCCGTTGATGTTGATGCCGAGTCCATTCCAGTCCAGAAGCTTGAAAACATCCTCCAGCGCAGTGGTAAACAGTTTCGGGGATATGACATCCCCCTGTCTCACCCCTCGCTGGAGTTGAATAGGTTTCGAACTCTGGTCCTGGAGGCGGACTGACATAGTTGCGTTTTCATACAAACACTTCAGCACTTCGATATATCGGTAGTCAATCCGGCACCGTTGGAGAGACTGTAGCACCGCCCAGGTTTCGATCGAATCGAAGGCTTTCTCATAGTCCACAAACGCCAAGCATAGGGGCTGGTTATACTCCTCGGACTTCTGTATAACCTGCCGCAGCGTATGTATGTGGTCTATGGTACTATAGCCTTTACGGAAACCGGCTTGTTCGGGAGGCTGGAAGTCGTCTAGCTTGCTCTCGAGACGATTCGTGATGACCCTCGAAAACAGCTTGTAGACGTGGCTCAGAAGTGTGATGGGTCTGTAGTTCTTCAAGAGGGTTTTATCCCCTTTCTTAAAGAAAAGCACCACCACACCTCTGTGCCACGCCTGCCCTCGAGAATGACGGAATTAAATAGACATACATATTTGACATGATATAATAATTATATTTCGGAGTCCCGTCCCGAAACAATCAAATTAATTAGTGTTCTCGCTCTTAAATCTCTTATTAGTCACGTTGATTCACTTTTAGGGGTTATTTTATCTTTTCTGACATTTAGTTAATTTTAACATACATACATATACTTACACCTTTTTCCCGTCAGGGTAGGCAGAGACATATTATTAGATATAGCATGTTCGACTGATACTCGTGTCCGCGATGCGAATAAAACAAGCATAATCTTAGATTGAACAATTTGACACATGTTATGCCAGTCGCTCATTGACATTCATATAGGCATTTTATAGCATAATTTAGGCAAGAATACCTACTTGTGCTGTTGAAAGCTGCAGGAGACCAAGCCATACCCTTAATCTTACTAATGGAAACATTCACTTTCACCAAATTTTCACTATGACACAAAAAGTATACATTGCCGGTTTTACATAACGCTACTGTATGTAAAATCAACTTTACACAGCAATCTACTTTAAACGCCAAATTTTGTGCATATATGACGTGTTTAGTGATTGTTTGAAATAGAATTAGTTTTTATTATAAGTCAAATCGATTAGATCGATTGAGTAACGTTTTGTTTAGTCTATTGAAAATTTCTGACAATGGTCACACTGAACTGTCACTTCCGTCTTCCCGCGTTGAAAAGTTACCACGTTGTCGTCTCGTAAATAAAATATCGCCTTTTGAAAAGCACATCATTGTAGCTACGCGAATAGTTTAAACCGCCTTGAACGCCGCCTGATCTAGTGCTGGCAACGGTAAATTGATTGTGAACTATTGATTGACATTTGTGAAAACTGTGAATCTGGTATCGACTTCCACGTGCCAACGTGTCCTGAAAACGTCGCGTTTGAAGCTTAATAGCTAAGTATAAGATACTTCATTCATTTATTTTGGCCAATATACTTGTATGAATGTGTCTAATTTAGCTCAAGCCTGACATCAGCAAGGATAGCGGGTGAGTGAAACCCAATATTGATATTGATTGATTTAAATTCATCGCTGTGCAACGCAGTGCATTGTGTCTGGATCATTGTCTATCGTGGTCAGGTAGATGTATTACATCTTCCACTGCGCACTTCTGATACACCTTCCTGCCTGGCTACGGTAATTCTAGACATAATTTTGATAGCAAGAGCGTGGTTAACTGTCTATATTGTAAATTTGTATCTTAGCCGCTGTTGCATTACTGAGTATAAACTCAGATTGGTATGAGCTTGTATCTTATCACCTTGTAGACAGTATTGTAGTGTTTGTCAGGTCAGTTATTGTCTAAAATACATAATATTTAATTGTATAAGTTGACCTAGATAATTTGAAACACATTGTCACATAACCTCAATCAGTAATTGTTGATTTGTATTGTTGGAAAATCTAACTTAAATTTGTTGTTGCATTAATAAGTCAGTTTGTTTGGATACATAACAGCTGTATGTATCAATAAATTTAGTAAATTTAGTTCATTGCATATATTCATAAACATTATAACCAACTTGACCTTGCCACTTGGGCGGGTCACATTGGTAAGCTTTGTTTTGTTATAATATAGATAATATTGTTAGGTAACACATATTCTGTGCTTACTTCCTATTGTAAATCATAAATAACACAGTTAGTCTGTCTGTTGCAAATAATTAATTAATTAAGTTGAAGTTTCAACTTTATTAATTTGTTATAAGTTATAACTTTGATAACTTTTGTGTTTGTTTCAATATACTGAAACCTTTAATTTTGTTGGGCAGTAAATACCTGTCACTTGCCTGCACTTGCAGTAAACAGGCTAATACTTTGTTGGTTTCAAAGAATTGAGAAAAATTAAGTTTTGATTGTTAATATTGTTTAACGCTTGTCCGGGCTCTTTTGAAATTTTGATTATGTCAGCTATCAAGGACTTGCGTGCGGCTGCTGGTGCTATTGCGTCAGAGTTGCGCTGGTTTGCCTCAGCCAGTGCTTTAGTGAACCGGCCTGATCGCCAGCAGGCCCTACTTCAAAGGTACGAGCGGATTGACGATCGCCTGGCAAGTGTGGAACAGCAATTCCGCACTTTCAGCACTTGCTGTCTTGAAGTGTCAATCAATGATTTCACTGCTGACCAGCGAAATAAGGTCAGCGAAGACTATGCCCAGGTCTTAGACCTGTATGATGCTGTCTCCAATACTGCGAGACAACTAGTTGCCGATAGGGAAGGACAACCCGGCCTGAAGCAGGAGCTTCCTAGGTCAGCACCGGGGCTGGTGAGTAGGCTACCTACTTTGGACCTCCCCCATTTTGATGGCTGCCTAGGAAGCTACCTGGGCTTCATTAACTTGTTCGACAGCCTGGTGAATGATAGGGCTGACCTTCGGCCGGCACAAAAGTTGGCCTATCTAATGTCGGTACTGGATGGGGAGGCTAAGGGCCTCATCCAGCATCTGCCCGTGTCTGACGAGGCGTACCAGACGGCTCGGGACCTAATCACCCGTAGGTACCATAACAAGCGTGGCCTCGCCGACACGCATATTGAGCAGATTTTGGGCTTGCCGACGCTCACCCGGGTCTCTGGGTTGCGCACCCAACTGTTGAACCCGCTTTTGGTGGCCATCAACGCACTTAAGTGCCTTGACCTGCCCGTGGACCAATGGTCCTATCTATTGGTGCACATTGTGCTGAAGAAGCTGCCTGCCGACCTGAGGTCGCGTTTTGAACAGCGCTTTGGTGGGGATAGCGCGACCCATCTGCCCCCCTTTGCTGACCTGGAGAAGTTCCTGGAGGATGAGTGCCGGGTCTTGGACAACTCCGGTGGTGACACGCCGGCTAAGTCGCAGCCGCCCAAGGTCAAGGAGCAGGCTCGCGGTCACACCCGAGCCAGTGTTGACCGGCGCCCTCCTCGCTTTGCAGTCACGCAGAGCCCAGCGGAGTGCTCCTACTGCAAGGTCACGGGGCACAGAACGGCCAGTTGTAGGGCATTCTTGGACCTGCATGTCGCCTCTCGTAGGCGCATCGCGAATGCCCGCCGCCTTTGCTTCTCTTGTTTGGGGTCCCACTACCAGCGAGACTGCCCAAATTCTCGCCCCTGTCCTCACTGTGGAGGACAGCATTTGGACATTCTTTGTATGAATGCCAGAGAGGTTGGCCGCTTGTCCAACCAGCCGACGCCGCGCACGGGCGGGTGTTTTGAAGGTGGCAGCCGAGGCTCACCGGCGCGTAGCCGAGAGTCGCCTCGCTCAGTTGATCGCCACTCGCCCCGCTTGGAGAACCGTAGCGTGCGCACGCCTCCTCTCTCTCGCGCACCTGAATGTGCGACCGCGCAACGTCACCAGCACCATGACTGCTGCCCCAGGTACTCCCCTCCTTTGGCGGAGCGTCCCCGCCTTGACTCGCGCCCACCTCGTTTTGGGCGGGTGCGTCACTATGACCCCCCACAGATGGCGCGCGGATCGAGTCATCGCGCCTTTGAGGACTTCAAGCCGCACCCCCATTTTGATTTGCCTGGTCCTGGCCAACGGTCGCCGCCCAGGCAACAATAGGTCATTGACCCCTGCCCTATAACGCCAACCTCCCCCATTGAGACCGTTATCCTACCAACGGTTGCTGTTAGGGTCTGGGGACCCACGGGGACCTCTGTTGTTGTCCGTGCTATATTGGACACAGGTTCACAAGGTTGCATTGTTTCCACTTATTTGGTAGGGCAGGTTAAATTAAATATGGGCTCTTTTCCGAATTGTATACGGGGCATAGGTGACGTAGCCTCTAATGTTGAAGGGCAAGTTAAAGTTTTGTTTGGCCCTGTTGAATCTTCACACCCGAGGATTAAAACCTCGGCTATTGTGTTGAAGAATATTTTGGGTATGCACCCACAGAAGCAGCTACCTGCTGCTGTGGTGAATTTGACATCGGGATTGGAACTGGCAGACCCCAAATTTGACACACCGGGACAAATCGACTTGTTGATTGGCTCTGATGTCCTCGGTGGAATTTTGCTCGGTGGGAAACGGGTCTTGGTGCCAAATGGTTTGACTGCCATCCCGACCATATTTGGATTTGCTTTGATGGGACCTGTACCTAGGGACCCCCCTCCACCTGAACTTGACAATTTGTTGGCTGTAGGCTCCGCTCTCTCTGATGCGGTTCAGAGGTTTTGGGAGGTAGAGGAGCCCCCTCAAGCTGCCCGTTTGAATCCAGAACATGAGGAGTGCGAGCTGTTCTTCCAGAACAACACGGGTCGACTCCGTTCTGGTCGGATCATTACGAGGCTACCCTTTCTGTCTGTTCGGCCTCCGCTTGGTGAGTCACGACCTTTAGCCGAAAAGAGATTGTTGGCTATGGAGCGTCGCATGGGCCGTGATCCGGAGCTCAGACAGAAGTACATTGAGTTCATGAGGGAATATGAACAGTTGGGACACATGTCTGTGTCAAATTTGGATTGGCGTTCGGTGGAGCACTACTTTCTCCCGCATCATGCGGTATTGAAGCCATTGACTGGCAAGCTGCGCACAGTGTTTGATGGTTCTGCGCAGACTTCAACAGGCGTATCCTTGAACCAGTGCTTGCATTCTGGTCCCAAGTTGGTCAAGGACCTTTGTGACGTCATCACCAGCTTCCGACGACATCAGGTTGTCTTTGTGGCCGACATAAAAATGATGTTCAGGCAGACGATTATCCACCCTGATGACCGTCGCTTCCAGCTGATCCTTTGGAGAGAGTCTCCTCGCGATCCCATGGTCGTCTACGAGCTCAATACAAATACGTACGGGTTAAGGTCAAGCCCCTACTTGGCAATACGTTCTCTTTGGGAGCTCGCAGACCGCGAAGGCCTACGTTTCCCACGAGCCTCTGCCATCTTGAAAGACGATATTTACGTCGATGACATTTGTTCAGGCGCCTCCACAGCGGACGAGGCGATCCTCCTGCGGGACGAATTGATAGGTATTTTGGCCTCCGCTGGTTATGAGTTGCGCAAATGGATTTCCAACTCACCAGCGCTTTTGGAAGGCTTGCCAGAGGATCATCAGCAAGATCCACATCTATTTGAGATTGTTGACAACCCCGCCATGATGGCTGTTCTCGGCGTTCAGTACAGACCAGTCCAAGACATCTTTACATATAACGTAGACTTGAAATTGCCGTGTTCTTGGACTAAACGTCTCGTATTGTCTACTGTCGCCAGAACCTTTGATCCGAACGGTTGGATCTGTCCAATTATATTTTGGGCAAAATGCTTCTTGCAGAAGCTTTGGACAGCAGGATTGACCTGGGACGAACCTCTACACGGCACTCTTGTTGAGGAATGGACCTCTTTTGTATCCTCACTTCCTGCCGTCAACGAGATCTCCTTGCCTCGTCCCATCCTTCCTCCCGGGAAGTACAAGGCCACCCTTCACGGGTTTTGTGACGCCTCGGAACGTGGTCACGCCGCCGTGGTGTACTTGCGCACAGTTAGTGCCTCAGGTCAGGTGAGGGTTTCCCTGATCATGGCAAAGAGCAAGGTGGCACCCCTTCGGACATCTCTGACCATTCCAAAATTGGAGCTCTCGGGAGCAGCCCTTCTTGTACGCTTGTTGAACCACGTGTCCAGTACTTTGGGTAAAAGCATTTGCATTAATGGGACCTACGCCTGGACAGACAGCCAAATTGTTCTTTGTTGGTTGAAGGCTTCTGTCCACACTTTGGAGGTATTTGTCGCTAATCGCGTTTCCCAAATCCAGAAATCCGAAGTCAAACTTGTTTGGAGACACGTGCCAGGTGAGCTCAACCCCGCTGATTGTGCCTCGCGCGGATGCTTGACGCCTAGTTTGATAGGTCATTCGCTGTGGTGGGGTCCGGAATGGTTGAGTCGACCAGAAATTGATTGGCCTCGAACGCCAGTTTTGAATACTTCTAATTTGCCGGGTCTACGAACACTCGCTCTTGAGAAGGTAGAATGCGCCTTCGACCCCGATTTTTTGTTGAATCGTTACAGCTCCCTCGACAAGTTGTTAGGTGTCACTGCTTGGATAAAGCGTTTTGTTTTTAATTTTAGGCACCCACAACAGAAACGACTGACACCGTTTCTCTCACCACAGGAACGACAGGAGTCCCTCACCTTTTGGGTTCGTTCTGTGCAATTGGCGCATTTTGAAAAGGAGATTGCTATCCTTAAATCAGGGAGATCGAAATTGTCGGGAGCTGTCTCTAAATTGAACCCCTTTTTGGACGAAACGGGTCTCTTGCGCGTTGGAGGGCGTCTCAAGAACGCCAACCTCCCTTACGGGGCTCGTCACCCCCTTTTGTTACCTAAGGACGGTCATTTGGTACGCTTGTTGGTAACTGACCGTCACCTTAAGAACTCGCATGCTGGTTGTAATGCGCTCTTGGCCATTTTGCAACGCGAATTTTGGATTTTGTCTGCCCGAAGAATTATTCGGAGTGTAGTCTTTCGCTGCATCCCTTGCTATAAGCTCAAGGCTTCTACCATGCAGCCCTTGATGGGGGACTTACCGGCAGATCGCGTAACTGAAAGCAGGACGTTTGACGGTGTTGGCACGGACTTCGCTGGTCCTTTTTTGGTGAAAACGTCGACACTTCGAAACAGCAAGACTGTTAAGGCCTACTTGTGTGTTTTTGTTTGTCTCTCCACAAAGGCCGTACACTTAGAACTGGTCTCCTCGCTTACGACCGAGGCGTTTGTAGCCACATTTGACAGATTTGTATCCCGCAGAGGGATGCCTTCCTTGATCCGTTCTGACTGCGGCACTAACTTCAAGGGCACCTATAATTATTTGAATGATGTTGTTAATTTCCTTGAAACCAACAAAGCTGATATAGGTGATAGGCTTGCCCGACGTGGGATAAATTGGTTGTTTTCCCCACCAAATTGTCCACACTGGGGTGGTATATTTGAGGCCGCTGTAAAATCGGCCAAAACACACTTGCGCAGGACAATCGGTGAATCTGTCCTTACATTTGAGGAACTCGCAACTGTGTTTTGTAAGATTGAGGCCGTTTTGAACTCTCGGCCATTGTGCCCGATCTCCTCAGATCCGAATGATTTGGAGGCCCTTACGCCGGGCCATTTTTTGATTGGTCGCCCACTTGTCGCCTTGCCTGAGTACCCCTATATTGATACGAGACCTGGTCGTCTCTCGCGTTTTGAATTGGTACGCCAGATTACTCAGAGCTTTTGGAAACGCTGGAATTTGGAATATTTGCACATACTCCAGCAACGCGTTAAGTGGACCGACAAGACCGATCCACCCAAGATTGGAGACCTCGTTTTGATCAAGGAGGCTAACCTTCCGCCACTCAGATGGCGCAGGGGGCGCATCCTTCGTTTGGTAACTGGGGCTGATGGAGTTCCCCGATTTGCTGAGGTCTTGGTGGACGGTTCGATTCTGAGGAGAGCGGTTGCAACATTGTCACGTCTACCAACCGATTAGCGGACCGGTAGGCCGGTCCGGGGCGGGTGGATGTTTGAAATAGAATTAGTTTTTATTATAAGTCAAATCGATTAGATCGATTGAGTAACGTTTTGTTTAGTCTATTGAAAATTTCTGACAATGGTCACACTGAACTGTCACTTCCGTCTTCCCGCGTTGAAAAGTTACCACGTTGTCGTCTCGTAAATAAAATATCGCCTTTTGAAAAGCACATCATTGTAGCTACGCGAATAGTTTAAACCGCCTTGAACGCCGCCTGATCTAGTGCTGGCAACGGTAAATTGATTGTGAACTATTGATTGACATTTGTGAAAACTGTGAATCTGGTATCGACTTCCACGTGCCAACGTGTCCTGAAAACGTCGCGTTTGAAGCTTAATAGCTAAGTATAAGATACTTCATTCATTTATTTTGGCCAATATACTTGTATGAATGTGTCTAATTTAGCTCAAGCCTGACATCAGCAAGGATAGCGGGTGAGTGAAACCCAATATTGATATTGATTGATTTAAATTCATCGCTGTGCAACGCAGTGCATTGTGTCTGGATCATTGTCTATCGTGGTCAGGTAGATGTATTACATCTTCCACTGCGCACTTCTGATACACCTTCCTGCCTGGCTACGGTAATTCTAGACAGTGATGTACCTCCATTGCGATAAGAATATATCGATACTCTGGTTGTTTAATTACACGCATACGATTAGCACGTAATCACGGAGCGCGCGAAACAAAGAGTGGCGTTTGACATTATTTTTTCGTTCCGGGTTAACGATTTTAAGACTCGCTTCGAATTTTTAGCATGAAGAAATGTTCAATAATTTGAATAGAACAGAAAAAAGGATTTAAAACATTACGTAATAGAAAGAAACAGTAAATTCAGACCGAATATAGCACTGTTACCAAAAAGGGAAAATAGTCACTTGTGCGCGGTCTACGGAATTTCGAAAAAGGGAGAATAGTCACTTGTGCGCGGTCAAACGGTTATAAGAGACTCACACTCTTTATTTAATTTACAGTTATCTTGTGCATACTGACTCAATTTGGTAGACCACTTAGGACCAAATCTAAGTTTCTTAATTAATTTATTTAACTTAAACTATTTTCTAAATTTATTCTTACTAAGACATTTTTGAGACACTTACATTTAAGAGCTTTTAGCACATTAATTTTGTCACCCAGGAGCTCAGAGAATAAGTTGTGAGCAGCAGTGTTAAAGGCCGCAAATGTGTCTTCTAGAGTTGAAATTCTGCCATAAGGCTCGTTGAGACTTCCTTCTGACTCCGCATTGCGGCTAAGTTGTCTGGAGTAAATTTCGTCGCAGCTGCTGAAACATCTAACTTCTTCTCGTAGTCTGTCCCGTTGATCCAAGACATCCATATGCTCTATATGCAGCTCCGTGAGTTATGTCTACAGCTCAGATATACGGTCATTCACAATTTGAATTTCTTCTTCACAGTCAACGCGTTCCTTTAATAGTTGACTGATATTTGGCACAAAGCAACGTGTAAAGTGCACAGATAAAGAAAAGTTGCGAAAAACGTAAATTTTTTATTCATCATCAGCCCGTTATACTATCCCACTGCTGGGCACGGGCCTCTTCTCACTATGAGAATGGCCTTAGTGGTTAGGTTAGCAAACTTCACATGTCTTTCGAGAACATTATGGAGAACTTTCAGACATGCAGGTTTCCTCACGATGTTTTCCTTCATCGATAAGCAAGCGATAATTAACCATTTAATACGCACTTAACTTCGAAAAGTCATTGGTGCGTGCCATGGATTGGAACCCGAGACCCTCTGCGTAGCAGTCTGTCGGTCTCAGCTATTGCTGCTGTTTTTTGTTACATCATATAATTAAAATATTTTTAATAAATTTAAAGGTACTACTACCCCTTTCCTCATGAACCCGTAGAGATATAAAATTGAAATTCGTATCAAATGCTCAAGTCAGTACTAAAGGGTACTTCCAGTCGACCTAAAATATTAAAATTTGGCATAAAGCAACGTTTTAGAGCACAAAGGAAAAATTTCGAAAACCTTAATTTTTTAGTTACATCACTTATTTTTTTAATAATTAAATATAATTATTGTTTTTTTATTATTGGTAGGTTTGTACAAAATCCTCGGTGCGCGAGGCCGACTAGCAGTTGACCGGTTTATTAGATTTAGGAAATCTTTGAACAGTTTCTTTGTAGAAACAAAATGTAAGTTTGTTGTTTTATTTGAAATGCGTCTGTGTATCTATGAAAATACATAAAGTAAACGACGTTATTTATTTCTGCAGGAACTATTTCCAGTTACGTCGGCTAGTCAACGTCCAATTCTCCTCATATGTTACATGTGGTAACCACCACATTCATAAAGGATTTGTACAAGACTTGACCGAGGAGATATCTATGTGTAGGTTATTACTAAACTTATAATTATGTATTGTATTTTTTTTTGTATATTTTATCTGCAATCAGCTTAAGCTTTCAGCGGATGTTTTGAGGGTTCCTTGTTATGCAGAGTGCATTCTCCAGTGAGAATGTCTACCCCTTTCTAATAAGTGAAAACGTCCTTCCGTTTCAATCGTTTCTGGTAGCTACAAGTAAGTAAGGTTGACGCCAATGGGTTAGGATGGACTTCAAGTCGCTTGTGGTATCTTGCAGACATTTGAGATATCTCTTCTTTGATGGTGCTCAGCCGTAGATGGTCATGGATTTCCATATTTGTGACATACCAAGGAACATTGGCTATTGTGCGTAGTATCATGTTCTGCATTCGTTGCAGAATTGATATATTTGAGTTACTCGCACTTTCCCAGCATTGGATGCCATGCAACCACACAGGTTTTAGGATTGCTTTGTAAATCAAGACTTTGTTATTTAGGGCAAGCTTGCTGTTTTTCCTAAGAGCCACAGAAGGTTGTTATATCTGGTTTTAAGCTCATCTCTCTTAGTTTTAATATGTTTATGCCACGTTAGACGTCGGTCAAGGTGTAACCCAAGATATTTTACGCTGTCCTGATGCGGAAGTGTGCTGTTTTCAAGGCGCACTGGTGGACAATTACCTTTTCGCAAAGAGAAAGTAACTTGGACAGACTTGGTAACGCTTAATTTAATTTAATTTTTTTTTTTTAATTTAATTTATTTTTACCCAAAAGATACACAATAAAATTACACATAAATTATAAAAATCTTAAAATATAGGTACAATCATTTTGTTGACCACTGGTACCCAAAGTAAGATTTAACTTGTGGTATGGGTACCAGGGCTCTCGTACAGTTTGCACTTAAAGTGAAGTGAAGTAAAAATGTACATACATATCAATAATATAAATATATAGAATCATATAGTCATTATATATACACTTAAATATATATTTGTGTGTGTGTGTGTGTGTGGGTGTGTGTGTGTGGGTGTGGGTGTGTGTGTGTGTGTGTGTGTGTGTGTGTGTGTGTGTGTGTGTGTGTGTGTGTGTGTGTTGTGTATGTGCCTTGTGAGTCCGTATGCATTTTGGCCTATAGTATACTTAGTTTGATCATATTTTCTGTATCTTCATATGTTTTGGACAAGAGCCATATGGTAACTTGCTTCTTGCATTGTGAACTAGTTAATGGATAGATGTTACAGTGTTCATTAGCAATATTATATAGATGACAGCTTACAATCCTGTGGTGGCGCGCTGCTAACGCACTTCTAAAGCTTTGGGCTTGGCAGACCATACGTCCTCGTCGCTTTTTTGTGACTTGAATGTCATATTCCAGACCAACATGTTTTCTACAGATTGTTTGTAGCACAAAGAGCTGTCTGACAGTAAGCAGTTTACATTCTTGATATAAATCGGCAGTCGAATATCTATAATGTTTAAATGTCATAACCTTAAGGACTGCTCTTTGCGCTCTTTCTAGTGGCAGAAGAGACGATTTTACAGCTCCACCCCAGACGGATATACAATATGTGAGAATTGACTGACATAGTGCATAATAAACTAATTTTACTGTGTCAAAGTCAGCTGAGTAACGAAGCTTTTTAAAGATGCATATCATCTTACGGACGCGGGCAGTAAGACTAGTCAGTTGGTACTTCCATGAAATAACATTATCAATGAATACTCCCAGATACTTTGTGTGGTCAGATCTCTGTATAGTTGGACAGTCACAGGTGCTAGTGGACGTGTATGTCGAACAATTATGCGCTCTTATTTTGAATTTGTCCAAAGATGGTTGGGTTTTAGCAGTCTTTGAAAAGGTTATGTAAGTGGTTTTGCTAAGGTTAAGTGTAAGTAGGTTGATTGATAACCATTGCATTACATAACTAAGTGCGCATTCAGCACGAGCAAACACTTCTGGCCAGTCTTTGCCACGAACAAGTATTGCAGTATCGTCTGCATAGGTAATGATAGAAGAATAGGGAAGGGATAGTGTACACAAAGAATTTATGTAGAGTAAGAAAAGTGTTGGACCAAGAATCGATCCCTGTGGGACGCCAAATAGGAGGGGTGCGTTGCCACTAACAGTATCATCTATTTTTACACACTGTGTCCTGTCAGAGAGATAATCTTTGAAAATTCGTAGCGCATATCCGGGGATGCCCATTTTTTCCATCTTTAGTAAGAGATGTGAAACAGAGACAGTGTCAAATGCTTTGGTAAGATCGAGAAAAATTGACAGGCATTTTTGTCCACTATCCAGGCTGTGTATTATTTCATCAACTAGAGTAGCCACTGCATCCTCAGTTGACTTTCCTGTCCTAAATCCAAATTGATTGGGTGCTAAAATACTGCATTTCCTTAAAAAGTTTCTCAAGCGGGTGTTGAGCACCTTCTCTAGGATTTTAGACAGCGCAGGCAGAACAGATATGGGCCTGTAATTGTTGACACTGTCTCTGTTTCCACTCTTATAGATGGGATGCACAACGGCCCTTTTAAAAGGTTTGGGGAAAATCCCTTCTGACATAGAAATATTGCAAATGTGGGTTATTATTGGTACCAGAGTTTTTGAGCACCTTTGCAATAAATGAGCAGGAATTGCGTCCCATCTAACAGCAGCATCTTTTCGCAGGCTTTGAATAATTATGTTAACCTCAGACTCATCCGTTGGCAACAGAACAAAAGAATTAGCATTAATGTTATCCTGCTGCAAATTATTATTTTGTATATTAGGGCAAATTTTTAATGCTAAGTCACTACCGATGCGGGCAAAATAGTCATTAACTCTGTTTACAGATGTTAAATTATCTTTTTCTATGTTTAAAAGTTCAACAGAGGATTGTTTAATGGACTCCGTGTGAGTAATGTTTTTGATTATTTTCCAAGTAGACCGTGGGTTATTTCGTGCTTTAAGTAGTTCGTTATTCTCGTAGTTATGTTTTAATCTTTTTAGTAATTTATTGCAAAAGTTCCGATATCGGAGATATGTTACTTTAAGGGTACAATTATTGGGATTCATTTTAAGCTGTTTACTCATAGAATCACGATTTCGTATACATCTGAGCAAGCCTTTAGTGATCCAGGGTTTGAAAATTACTTGTTTAGATGGCATGCGCATAACTGTAGAGTGCTTTTATATTAATGACCCAATACTTGTAATAAACATCTCTGAGGCAACGTTAGGATCAGATATATTTAAAATTTGAGAGAAATCTGTGTTCGAGACATCCGCGTAAATAGAATTATAATCCACTTTGACAAAGTGAGTTTTTCGTTTGTTTGGTCTTAGTAAAGTTTCCATGCTAAAGAGTACCGGTGTGTGGTCTGTCATACTAGACTCAATTATTAGTGTAATGGTTTTATGGTTAGATTTCAATAAAACGTGATCCAAACAACTCATGTCACGGGTAGGTAGATTGTGCGTCGGCAGAAGTCCATGTGATGCCGTTAGATTGAGATAATCGTTCGCCATACCATTCAGCTGTTCCGGAATAATATTAATATTAATATCCCCGATTAGAAGCAAGTTCTTATATCTACATAAAGATGCCAGTGTGTTTTCTAAGCCAATCAAAAAATTGTCAATATTACGGTTACAGGGTGGGCGATAAAGGGCAACTATAGCAAGATTTAAAGTGTCAACTTTGCAAATTAGGCAATTTGCGTCCTGAACGTGTGACTCTATGACGGTGTGTTTAATTGATGTCTTGACAAAAACAATAACACCATCGTTTTGATTTATATTTTTTACCGTATGATAACCGACATAGCCGCCCAAAGTTGGATGGGTAGACGCCTTGCTGAGCCAACACTCTGATAAAACTATTATTTCAGGAAGTATAGATAAATTACTCAAGAAAACAGTTAATGCATCAAAATTATGGTTCACGCTACGGATATTAACATGTAATATTTTCACTGAATTATAATTATTTTTCAAGAGACCACTACATTGATCCGGTGTACATGTGCACGACTGTGTTGTGCCTATGGAATCTAATTCATTAGTTATAGTGTTTAAGTCGAACATTTACGAGGTAAACGAAAGCAATTATAGATACAGCAGCAAGGGTTGTGTATTGGCATGGCATGTGCCTGATTATAAAACAATAGTGACCATTTTTGACATCTACTTTTGCTTCTATTGCATTTCAGATTACGTTTTCTGTAGTCCCTGCCTACCCTACCGCAAATTATGCGTAAGTCTATGTGTGTATGCAGCAAACATATTATATAACCACTTTTGTTTTTACTGTATCTTAAAATAAGATTTATGGCATGTATTGTATAAACCTTATAACATATCGATCGGCATGATAAATAACTAGTGAAATAACACAGACAATAATAGGCTGAAACTATGGCTAATGTAATGGGTATTTTCCAGGAAGTTATGATTTTTAGTTCATATAATAAATAAGACCATAATATACATAGACAAATATATAAGTGTTTTCGTGTTAGTCTATATTGTACTAATAATGTTGGTTTGAGCAGTGAAACGTAGAGTGAATAAGTGTAAAGTATTCCTAAATTATACATATCTTTAAAAGTATTAACGATGAAAAAGACAAAATTAAACAGTATTAAATATTTTAGAAAATAAAGCTTCACAACAAATAGACAATCATTGAAACTTGGGCAAGCCATTAAGACAGGCCAGAGACTTAATAATGACTGAAGGCATCCCCTCCTGTTTCCGAAGAAAAATCCTATTATTCTGTGACCAGCAAAACTTGTAACCATTATCGCTGGCGTATTTGCGAGCTTCAAAAAATAATTGCCTAAGGCTACTTGACAGATGATCAGCCACATAAATCGGTTTAGTGTCTCCTGATATACCAATATGATTAGTATTCAACTTTTCAATTTTCTGTCGCCCTTTATTGAACATTCGAGCTGCCTGCAATACCCGGTTCTTTTGAGGCACAGTTACAAGTTCAGCTACTATAGGTCTAGTTGCTCCCTTTTTGCCCGGCATACGGTAAATATCCCGCAGATCCGTTTGCTTCACAGGAACTTCGAGTTTATTGCAGGTTTGCAATACGATAGAAGTGAGTTCGTCGATAGACTCCTTTTCCGTTTGCGGAACATTTCTAATTTCAAAACTAGAGGAACGCGAATTTTGTTGCAAGTCCACGACCTTTTTTTCCAACTCCATTATATATATACGCTGTTCTGCTCGTTCCTTTTCTAATTTTTCCACGGTGTTTTTCATATTCTCGAATGCCTGGTTCATAAATTCTATAGATTTTTCAATTTCAGTGTTCGTCTTATGTATTTCTCTGTTCTGTGTTTTGACCTCATTAATGTCAGCTGTTATTCTTTTTAATACAGCATCCTGCTCCTGTTTCCACGTCGTAAGCATATTCATTATCTTATTTTCGAACGACTCGAACCTGCTGTTTGTTTGTGCCGGCGTTTGTTGTTCTGGAGAGAGTTCGGGACAAAAACGTCTGGCTCTTATTGTAACATTTGATTGCTCGGTATCGGTTTCAATGCTAGTTTTATTAGGCGATGATGTAGCGCGCTGTGTAGACACAACCGGCGTTACCGGCGAACGTTGCGTTTTCGGCATTTTTGTACTGTGAAACTGTTGTCACAAACAATCTCAGTGAACCAATTGAGCGTTCCCAGTTGCCAGATAAAATTGTACAGTAGTCGCACAGCAACAAATGCCCCCGAGGTGTACGCGCAGTTAGCGCTACGATGATCTCGCGCCCAGAAGGTCGTAAGTGCGCGGTATTCGACGGCGCTTACGCGTTCGCTTTGGATACACCGTCGACTATCATAAGATGGGTATATGGACAAAATGTTTTTCTATTACGGCACAAATAATGTTTATTTTATAGCTTAGTTCACGATATTAATATATGGTCTCAACACTCACTTATAGTCTTCGTATTTTCCCAATCTTATTGCACAAACACAACACAAATTCTCAACTTTACACTGATATACGATTTTTCTAATGACGGAGCGTTTGAATAACGACTTGTCTGGAACTTGAAACTTCAACTTGCCCTGATACGCCACTTGCAGAGCCAATCGGTAACTTTGACCAATCCTAACTGTAGTGTCCTTGAAGCTTGGGCAGCATCTTTATTGCTTGCTAGAATTGCAGTGTCATCCGCAAATGTGGCTGTCATAGTGTTTTCTGTTTGTGGCAAGTCGGATGTGTATATTGTGTAAAGTACTGGTCCCAATACCGAACCCTGAGGAACGCCTGCTTTTATTTCATAGAATGTGGACGTTGCATCACATTCCTTTACTTGGAATAAGCATCCTGTCAGGTACGAATGCAGCAGCAGGTGGTAGCTGTGTGGTAAGCTTGCTTTTATCTTATAAAGTAGGCCCTTGTGCCAGACTCGGTCAAATGCTTGTTGGATATCTAGAAAAGCCGAGGAACAGTACTCCTTATCTTCAAGAGCTTTTCTTATCTTTTCTCTGTATTGTATTTAAAAATATTTTAGTACGTTAATCAGAAATGTAGATGACCGTGCGCGAATTGTCCCAGGATTTTATTGTTGTTTTGTTCAACCCAAAATAACTCCGTGATTAAGTTTCCAATATTATTTTAAACCATACCAGCGTGCATGGGCTCTAATTTGATGTTGCATTATGATTTTCAGTAATCAACATGGAGTAACCATGTCGTGGTGGGGGGGCTCAGTAACCGTGGTTGGGTCACCCACGGTGAAGCTTAGCGAGATCCCGGGAGTGGACGCTCCGCGTGGTCTTGACGAAGGCCTGCGCAGTATGCATTCAAAGGTGCGGGTGCGAGGGACAGTTCTTCTGTCTCTCGCAGTCGGGCGCAGTCGCGGGAGGAGAGGCGTGTCGGTGTTGCTTTGCCGCGCGCCCTATCTCCCGTGACCAAATGGGGGCGCACCATCGTTGCGTCGCGGTGGGGCCACAGGGGAAGAGGAGATGCGGTGTTGCCAGGTTGCCTTCCTCCCTATCCTCTGCGGCCACTGGGTGTTTTGGCGGCGGAGCCCAACACCGTCATCCGCCGCCAAGAGGGTTTTGTTCGGAGCCCGCCTGACCATCTCTGGCGGGCCACTACCCGTCGGGGGGTAGCGAGGAATGCTTCGGTGATACCCGACCCTCCGACACATGGGTACATGAGGAATACGAGTTGGTTTTTAGTCAGTAAGAGTCTGACAGTCCCCTTCGGCTTTCCCCAAGGGTGGAGTGATACCATGAGGATTTTCAAACCCGATACCAAAAAAATAAAAACAAAAAAAAAATGGAGTCACCATTATACCATTATACTTCAAATGACACGCGTCAGTGGTATATTGAGTTCTCATATCGATTTCAAGGAAATTTAAGTTCTGTATTGCGACCATTTGAAGCGAACCGCAATCCAAAAGATTCTAACAATACTTCGCCGCTTAGGATATGATTGACTGTTGAGCAAATTATTACAGGATTATTTTATACCAAGTAGCAAATTCGGTTGTTTGAGTAATTACTGAGAATCCGTACGGAAGAAACTAAATAATGGTGGTTTCTTAGTTCTTTTTCTACTCTTATTAGTTTTAGTTACGTAGGTAAGCTAAAGAGTTGTGTGTCTATAATATTTTATCATTGGTACACTGGGTGTAAGGAACGGCGTACCGAAAACTGATACCAGTGCTTTAGTACATAATATTGAGGGCCTTGGCGGTCAAATTTTCCGGTGAAATCAAAGAATTAATCAATTTTCCCAATAACAGCAATGTAGATAAGAACACTCAAACTCGCACTATCAGTGTTACGGTTCTACAGTGGCGGGCGGCAGCGGCAGTACAAGTTTAATTCTTAGAATTTTATGAAAAATAACGCTCGACAATACTTACTATTTCATTAATTTTTATCAATAAAAAATTAAAAAAAAGATCGATACTGAAAATTCATGAAAATATCCTGGAAACTTAAAAATAACGTAGCTTTGACAGTTGGTATACTCAAAATATAAACCTGCTTATTAAAATTGGTACTTAGTAAAGTTGTAGTCCACTTGTTTAATTTACTAACAAACTTTTCTGACAAAGCATCAGTTATCTCGAAGCCAAATCTAATGCGGGCCGCAAAAGGGCTAAAAGTTTTTTCTCTTGTATTAATATACCAGTACATAGTTCACCAAAAAATTACTTTACGGAACATTTCGTCCCCAGCGGGATATGAAAGAAAAAGTTTTGGAATGCGGGTACGATAATAAGAGTGTGTTCACACATAAGTTTTGCTCCAAATACATTTGGATGGCGGATTCTTGTCTTCAGAGTTTTCCTGTTAACCATCATAATACGGGCATATTTTGAAGATTCTTTATAAAGAAGTATAAATTTTTCCGTTCGTATTGTTTTACTCATTATTTTGTAGTTGTTGATATCAGGGCAAATCTTTTACTAAATAGGTAGATAAAAATTGGTACGTAAAAGAAAAAGTTCAATCATCCATTCAGTTGCTTCTTTAAGAATAATAAGTTCTGGAGAAGCCAGAATTCGGTCGACTACTTCAACTCAATTTCTTTCCTGTACAGTCGCGGTCTGAAAGTGTTTACCACCTTAAGGCTTATAATTGCATGAACACATCAATGACACAAGGACGACGATATTGTACTAGGCAACCAATCTATGATAACATGCGTTGCGTAGCAACTAGTGTCAAAAACTATTTATTATTCCACATTTATAATATACGTTCATTTAATTACAAGCGTGATATTTACACTGAAACTAAAATATTTGTAGTCTTCAAATAATGCAATTTTAAACTTGCTATTTACGATTTTGGTATTTTATAATTAATAAGTTTATCAAATGACTTTAACATTGACAGATTATAATGAAAGGGATGGCGAAAATACGACATCCTGAATATAAAACCTTTTTGAAAAAAATACAATATTTATATCGTCTAGTGTAAGACTGCCTCGTTGGTCTAGCGGTAGTGCATACGACAGCTGATCATGAGGTCTCGGGTTCGATTCGCGGGTCGGGCTCGGCAAATGTTTCTAATGTTTTCTATTAAGAATTTCTTAGTGACAAATTATTAGGAATTTCTGTCAAGAAATCCTTAATAATTAGCCCGAAGTTGGCGGTGTTTCACCCCCGTGCATCAGAAAGCACGTTAAGCAGCCCCGGCTGTCATGATCTATGGCAGTCATTAGTGGGAAGTCAGTGCCCTCAAATATACCTACTGACTACTGGTCTAACCTTAGAATGATATGAGATGGCAGTCACTCCGTGTAAAAACTGATATTCAGTCAAATCTCGGTAGACCAGTTATAGCAGGCCCTGGGCTCCGAAGCGCAAGCTTGGGATGCACCTAAGAAAATGATGATGGTGATGATGATATCGTCTAGCGAAAATCAGGGTGCGATCAGACTGTGAGCTATAATGATAGTGGATGGTATGCTTGTCACGTTAAAGCGCATGATGATCACGTAAGTGAGCTTTTGTTTAGATAGTGTGCGCCCTTAACCAGGCGAATCGTGCTTTATAAAAAATTAGGCAGAAATAATCAAAAATAAATTCAACACATGTCTTTTTGTTAATAAAAGTTTTAATAACGAATATAGCCTATAATTTTGGACCATTTGCCTTATTTGCGTGGCGGTTAGTATTGGCCGACGTCCTGAATTGCTCCTGTGATCTGTAATTTGCCCTTCTTCGCCGTGACGCCGAATCCAAAACCTCACAGTCCATCGAGATATGTTTAATTCAAGTGAAATAGCACTTACATTTAAGACATCTTCATGAAGCAATATTATTTCAGCTCTTTGTTGCACCGTTAAACTTGCCATTTTATTACAATAAGTGTTTTTATAATAATAATAATAATATACAGAACTTTTATAGCAAAATAAATGCAATTCTGTCATTATGTCAAATTATTTCATCGACCTAAAAATATTCATACTCTTTTTGTTTGATGCGATGCCTTACCAATGATTGAAAAGTAATAAGTACTCAGATATAGCATTTTAGGCCTTGCTGAACACTGCGTGACAAAGAATGTAATTTGAAAAGTGGTAAACATTTTTAGACCGCGACCGTACAATTTATATCTCTGGTAGGTACTAGTAACTACAACATCTCTCAAAATTGTGTCGTGTGTTATCAATATCAGTAAATTTCTTAGCTTACCTTGTGAATTTAATCATATTTTGTTATTCAACAATTTATTATGCATGTTGCCATGGGTACCGTGCACAACCTACAAAAACGACCTTAACTATTACAACATAATAAAAGGCTACAAAAAATCTACGGCACCTATTCACGAACTATAAAAATCCTTTATTTATACACTTCTTCATTACATAGCCATTAAAAGCAAAATAACTGTGTAAGCACCCGAGAAGCGCATTGATCTCTAAAACGAGTGATTATAATGAAATGTTATCACCATACGGGGCTCTCAATGTGTAAGAATAACTTAGTACCACATTATCGCACCATAAATAGTGTCGCTAGTAAATAACAAACATTTTATAACAATAATTATCTTACATCTTAACATAATGTATGGATTATTAAAATTAATTCCGCAAATTATGTTACCTCTTCTATTTACATTGTTTACTAACTTATCCTCATTCTCGTCACTGTATCATCTATTTAGCCGTTTTACAACCAGTAGTTTGTCAGCGGAGATATCGAGTTTTGACACTGTCGTAGGATAAAGTGAGTTTTGAAACACGCAGCGATTTTAAGGAATATTGGGTTAACATGACTGAGGCCGCCCTCCGGCTAGGTGGAGTGACAAAATCAAAATCAAAATCATTTATTCATCTAGGCCACAGAGTGACGCTTATGAACGTCAAAATTTAAGTTAATTACTTTATGATTCTACATTTACATTTACTGCCACGTTCGCAATGCAATAAGTAGAACCACGAGAAAGAACGGGCAATAAAACTCATGGCCACTCTTTTCAAACAAATATAATGTTGGTACTTTTTTTTTTGTAAGGAGCTGCAACTGTTTCACATTGTAGACATCTACTAGTAAAATTAATAAAATTTTTAGTAGCTATTGATATCATACTCAAGCAGTAAATGATGTTCATATGGTAAGCCTCCCAAAGTAAATATGGTGAAACAGGAGCATCCACTTACGTCTTTTTAATGTAGGCAACTCGCGAACATGCTCGCGACAATTTACGCCAAGTAGCTGGCAGCGGCTGGACGCGAAGAGCCGGACATCGAACTCTGTGGCGAGTTATTAAATAAAGCAAAAGTAATGTTCAATTAGCGCAACCGACTTTCGCATTTACGAAGTCTTGAACTCTGTTAACTTTTCCAACACACGTTTTTTAATATATCCAGTTTTCCACACTTTCCTACAATTTTAAACAACATTTATAAAGTTTTGTGGTCACTTTATTATAAGCGTGATTCTAAGATTCCTGCATTGCCTTCACAGAGTTATCTCTGTGGAGGCAATGCAGGAATCTTAGTGCAAAACGTATAAAAATAAGCTTTTGGAATAGAAAATTGTTCTTAAAATCACGCATCGAATAAGAAGAATTTGCATAAGCAAATGGAAGAAAAATGTAATTTTCTATTGATATTATTTATATCTCTTACTATGGAATTATTTCACGTATTCTGTCTTTCGTTAACAACAAACTGATGTTGATATAATCTATTAAATCTAAGCATGCAAATAATTTACACAGCCTGTCATAGGTCATTTAAAAAGCAAGAATACATCTTGAGACAACCTTCTTAAAAAAATAAACCACAATAACACTGGCTTGGAAAATGTATAGAATAAATAAGACATAAATGGCATGCAGACGAGGCAAGTTGCCTCGTCTGCATGCCATTTATGTCTTACGGGACATAAATGGCATGCAGACGAGAAAAAAAGAAACGGGACGTACAAATAAAGTGTTGTAATTTATTTTTGTATTTGGGAATAAAAGATGTGTTTCATCTAGTTGTTATTTTATTGAAGTAAGTGGTAACCTAATTACATCGAATAAGAAGAGTTTTGAATACTTTGTAAAAACACTATATAGCCAGTATTATTACAACACACCCCTTAATCAAATTTCTGTACAATAAATAAAACATACAAATTAACTCAAAATGTATCAATTAAAAGAAAACAGTATGAAAATCTATACTACTTAGTATAGATTTTCATACTGTTTTCTTTTAATTGATATATTTTGAGTTAATTTGCATCGAATACGAAGAAATTGCATAAGCAAATGAAAGAAAAATGTAATTTTCTATTGATATTATTTATATCTCTTACTATGGAATTATTTCACGTATTCTGTCTTTCGTTAACAACAAACTGATGTTGATATAATCTATTAAATCTAACATGCTAATAATTTACACAGCCTGTCATAGGTCATTTAAAAAGCAAGAATACATCTTGAGACAACCTTCTTAAAAAATAAACCATAATAACACTGGCTTGGAAAATGTTTAGAATAAATAAGACATAAATGACATGCAGACGAGGCAACTTGGAAACGGGACGTACAAATAAAGTGTTGTAATTTATTTTTGTATTTGGGAATAAAATATGTGTTTCATCTAGTTGTTATTTTATTGAAGTAGTGGTAACCTAGTTACATCGAATAAGAAGAGTTTTGAATACTTTGTAAAAGCACTATATAGCCAGTATTATTACAACACACCCCCTTAATCAAAATTCTGTACAATAAATAAAACATACAAATTAACTCAAAATATATCAATTAAAAGAAAACAGTATGAAAATCTATACTAAGTACCAAAGTAAACGTGTAAAATATATTTACACTAAACCTAAGCCTAGTACACATCTACCATGTGCCACACGCTGCAATCGTTTAGTTAAGATATCAGCGGGCATATCACTTGATTCGATATATTTTAAGTTTACCGAATTATCACTAATCTTTTCTCTAATAAAGTGATATTTGGTATCTATATGTTTCGCCCTATGGTGGTGTACCGGATCTAAAGCCAAACTCTGTGCACTCTGACTATTAGTACAAACAGTTATGGTATTAGGTAATAACTTTTGCCTTACCATAGGATCTGACATTAATTCAGTGATAAATCTCCTTAAATAAATCGCTTATTTCGTAGCTTCAGTTATTGCCATATACTCGGCTACCGCTGAGGATAAAGCTACAGTTTGCTGCTTCCTTGAGGTCCATGAAACCGGGCTGCCTGCTAATTTTAAACAGTAACCCGTATAAGAACGGCGATCTATACCACAGTTTGCCCAATCGGCATCGCAAAATCCTACAAGTGGCATAGCTGATTTTCTATAACAAATTGAATAATCTAAAGTGCCTTTTAGATATTGTAAGACTCTCTTCGCGGCTAACCAGTGAGTCTTGTTGTTCCGAGTATTGAACTGACTCAGGTAACTAGTTGCGTATGCGATGTCTAGATGAGTATTAACACTCAGGAACATGAGGCAACCAATTAATTCTTGATAGGGATATACTTCTAGATTATGATCACTATCACTGCTGGTACTGACCTCTAGTTTTCCAGATATTGGAGTTGTACAAGTTTTACAATTCTCCATTCCAAACTTTTGTAAAAGATTATTTATATAACTTTTCTGATGTACTTTTATTTCATAATTTTTCCTGGTTATATTTAAACCAAGAGAATAGCTTAAATAGCCCAAATCTTTTATTGAAAAACATTTTTTCAAGTCATTTTTGACAATGTCACACGTCTTTTCTATAAAAAAGAATTATGTCATCGACAAAGACTGCAACTATAACCAACTCTTTTCCAAAAAGTTTGGTATACGCACATGGTACAGATGGAGTTTTCACAAAACCAAAAGACGATAAAGTTTCATCTAACTTTAAATTCCAGGCACGTGCAGCTTGTTTAAGTCCATACAGGGATTTTTGTAAGAGACACACTTTGTTCCCCATACCCTTTACTTTAAAACCTTGAGGTTGCTCCATGTAGACTTTCTCTAGCAGATCCCCATCTAAAAATGCAGTGTCAACGTCCAAATGACGCATCTTCAAACCCAATTCAGCTGCGAGAGCCAGTAGAGTACGTAAAGAGGAGTGCCGCACGACAGGAGAAAATGTCTCAAAATAGTCTACACCTGGCGTCTGGGTGAATCCCTTAGCAACTAATCTTGGTTTGTACTTCACAACATTTCTGCTTGATCTTTATTCAACTTATAGACCCATTTACATGGTATGACTTGCTTGTTTTCTCTGTCAACCAATTTCCATGTCTTCAGCTTCATCAATGAATTATATTCATCTGTCATTGCCATCTGCCACTTATCAACATCATCAGCCAATATAGCCTCATTATAAGTTCTAGGCTCATCAGACACTTGACTAGACACTTGGTATGAGAAGTAATTAGGAGGTTTTCGATCTCGTGATGGATATCTATGTCCATCATTTTGACTAGTAGCAACTACTTCTTCCTCAATTGCTTCAAAGAATTGATCAGATTCAGCAGTCTGATCTTCAGTGACAACAGTATGGCCTGGAGCTGGTTTAACAGTGACCACTGGATATTGATCAAAATACTCTTGAACTACTGTTTTCTTCCGGTATAGGCAGACTATTAGGCAGTACTAAAGGTTCAGTAGAAGTCTTAGTATTGTTGACATTTCTATTATTTAAACTAGAAAAACAATCTTCAAAAAATGTTACGTCTCTAGACTTTTGTAAGATTCTAGGACAAGATGGTTTTCTAAAAAGATACGTATTAGGGTCTTCTGTATAGCCTACAAATACAGCTTCATCAACCTTAAGATCCAACTCCTTACGGTGACAAGAAGGTATATGTATAAGAGCTCTACATCCAAAAACTCTGCGATTACCTAGGTCTGGTTTGCAACCATTCCACAACTCGTAGGGAGTTTTATTATTTAAGGCACGGTATGGGCATCTATTCTTTAGGTATATAGCCGTTCTAACAGAATCTTCCCAAAAAACTTTAGAGAGTTCGCTTTCAGCTATAAGAGAGCGTGCCTTTTCTACAATTGAGCGATTAGTACGCTCGGCAACACCATTCTGCTGAGGACTATATGGTACCGTAGTTTGATGCTTTATATCACAAGCTCTAAGATAACTAGAGAATTCAATATTTACGAATTCCTTTCCATTATCCGTCCTTATTGTTTTAATTTGAGCCCCAGTTTGTCTTTCAACCATAGACTGGAAGTGACAAAATCTATCCTTTACAAATATAGTTCTCGAAAAATCGTCTACAAAAACTAAAAAGTATTTATTACCCTGAAAAGAGCTAACTGACATTGGTCCACAAAGGTCAGAGTGGATCAGTTCTAATATTGAAGTTGCTCTTTTATAAGTCATCGGCTTAAACGGTTTTCGAGCTTGTTTCGCTTGAACGCAAGCAACACATGGATTTTTATCCACATCTTTATAATAAATAACCTTACGACTATTTTTCATCAGATTCATACCAACGCGACATAAATGACCTAAACGCTTATGCCGTACCTGATACTTAGAAAATGAATCAGAGTGCACGTCATAGGCTCTAAATTTGGAAATATTTACGTCACAATCAAGTATGTACAATCCACCACTGGGCGAGCCATGTAGAACCGCATCACCTATAAAGGAGAAGGTTTTTGAATTAAATAAATTACAACCCGACTTATCAAACATTACAGTAAAACCTTTTTCAACTGCTGTCTTCACAGATAAAAGATTTGTTTGCAAGTTAGGTACATACATAACATCATTAATTGTATTGACGTTGCTTTTGGTATTTATAGATATTTTACCGATGCCTTCAGCGTCAATCTTAGTCCCGTTTGCAACTGTTACCTTATTATCAATAGGTTTTATGTCTACAAACCAATCTAGTCTTGAAATCATGTTTGGTCGCACCTGAATCAATGTACCATTTATCTATGTCATAGTTATTTGTTGCTCCTAAAGCAGACACAGAGGTCGAGTCCTTATTAGAGGGATTCTTCCTTTTCATGACCTTCTTTTTCTTCAAAGGACAGTTTGGTCTCTTGTGACCGGGTTCTCCACAACCATAGCACACAATTTTCTTTGGCTTTGACTCAACAGAAGTGGCATCAACTTTTGACTTCATAGCTGTTTCCAGTTTTATCGAGCTTTCCTTGGACATTTCGTTTAGTAATTTGGATTTTACCAGTTTGGTTGAAACGTTTACATTACTATTTTCAAGAGAAATAATCAATGCGTCATATCTCGACGTTAGACTTCCCAATAGAATAGCAGCAATGGACGTATCATCTATTACTTTATCTATATCCGCCAAATCTTGAGCAGTGGAAATAACAGCATTGATATTCGACTCAATATTATAAACAAAATCTTCAAGTCTCAATCTGTATAATTTCCGTTCTAAATATTAACGACTACCCATACCTTTGTCTTCATAAGCATTTTGTAGAGCTTTCCATGCTTCCGCTGCAGTAGTTACATTTCGGACATGCGTAATTGCAGATGATTCCAGGGTAAGACAAATTTTTGTTAGTGCCTTCTGATCGCTCCTCATCTTTGTGACATTGGAAACATTCATCCCTGTTGGGTAGCCACTGATAGCTTCCCACAACTCCTCATGCATAAGATAATTACGCATTTTAAGCTTCCACGTACTATAACCCTTCTCTATTATGTAGGGTGAACGTTGGAATAGAGGAACTACGCATACCTCGCTCATTGGTGTCTCCATTTGGGTTCACCATCTCAGAAGTGTATGCGAAGAACTATTATGTTTCGTATCCAAAAAAAAATCACACAAATATCACTTTAATGAATTATTATGAAAACACACATTACTTTTCTTTTATATAAACAAATACAAGCATGTCGTGCTGATAACGATTTGTTGTAATTTATTTTTGTATTTGAGAATAAAAGATGTGTTTCATCTAGTTGTTATTTTATTGAAGTAAGTGGTAACCTAGTTACATCGAATAAGAAGAATTTTGAATACTTTGTAAAAACACTATAAAGCCAGTATTATTACAATATAAAGGATCCCAAACAGGCCGCGAACAACATAATTTTCGCCTTCGTAAACGTCGTATCTACAGATTAAAGTAATAACGTTAGGGTTGGTGGTATAGTCGTTTGAATGTTTTGTGTGTAAGTAGTGTAATTTCGGCTCTGATTTTTTATTTTTGTACGTTTCTATAGTTAACATTTCATACGAATTATAAAACATAGGAATTTAGACATTAAATATTCAGCCAGTATAAATAAAGAAAAAGTAAGCCTTGAGATAGAGTGAATTAATTATAAAAATATTAATTATACATATATATATGTATATATATATTCTTTCTTCTTTTATTAGGCCATGTGGTTGACGGCATAGAATACAAGTGTCACCACCCCCTATCTTCCCGTGGGTGTCGTAAGAGGCGACTAAGGGATAACACGATGCAAATATCATCTTTGCGTAGAGACGGAAAACTCGACATCAAACCCTATACGACTGCCTCGCTGGTCTCGCGGCATAAATGTGCGCGTGGGATTGGGAGGTCCCGGGTTCGATTCCTGGGTCGGGCAGTGTTATTGGGTTTTTCTGTCACGAAATTCTCAGTAGCAGCACGGAGTCTGGAAATGAGCCCGGTACGGCAATAGGCTCGCCCCTTATTACGTGGGACTATTGTATATCTGGCGAAAAGTGGGTGTAAAAATACACCTCTGCCTACCCCTTTGGGGATAAAAGGCGTGACGATATGTATGTATGTATGTATATATATTCTTAGAAGTTATGATTATTTAAGATAGTAATGTATATATGTATTTATTATAACTAATCATCTGTAATTTTATTATGAAAATTTTATCATTAAGATTGCGACTGCATAGTTTATATGGACCGCCTTGGGAAGCAAACTCCTTCTATAGATAAACGCAGCTATGAAACCTTATTAGAATGTTTTTGTAGAGCCTAGCACTTCGCACTGCGATTTGTAAGGCAATTATTTTGAGCTCGCGTTTAAATATTAATATTTTGCAACCTGACTCTTTAATATTAAATCATGTTATCCTCAAAAGAATCGAACCTAGGCTGAATTATTCTCATGCGACCTGGTATCCAACATTTTGTAACAGGAAATGATTTTTAACCACTACCTTAGTAATGGAACTTGTGGGCTAATGTGTAAGCGTATGTAAACTCAACATTCGGAACTGACGGCTTACTAAAGTGTAAACGCATATTCCTGTTTGTTTATAAGTTACTTCGGGTGGAAATATGTCCAAAACATTTACAAATTAAAACAGTTCTGATGTCTACATCAAAAACAAATAGTTTCAACAGCGCGTTATGGTAAAGTACAGCGTTTAAATATAAAATTGAGGCCACTTATGCGTAAAAGTCATGTCAGTCAAAAAGGTTCATGTATTATTTAGTTTTGTGTATCATATGACTGAAGATAAACTATTCCCAATTCAGCATTAAACATTATGAACATTTTAAGCAGTCATGTTTGTCACGGGCTTTTATTTATCTTGCCTTGTTAATAGGTATGTGTGGGTCAAAACAAAGTAAAGTAATACTTTGTGGGAAGCGAGCGGTTGGATGCGGGCGGCTCAAGATCGTTCTGTGTAGGCTAACGTGATGATGATATCATAATATTACATTTTGGTTAAGATTCTACAACGTTTTGACTACTGCACTTGACGGTGGCGTGTTTAAACAGCTGCCTCGCCACGTGGCACTACGCTGCGTGTTTTCGGTTCATCCTTCACGCGAATGTACTGTCTAGACTGGCCTAGGACTATAACCTCACTTATTTAGATTGTCCAAAAATCGTGCAGCTTAGAACTTGAATATGGCTTTAGCATTACAGACATTACTATTTTTCCCATTATTGATATTTTGGTTTATATGACACAATCACAATAGGTGACAATATTATTTGAGTCAAACACCTGATCATATGGAGGAGAGAGAGCAGCAATAGCTAAGTAGAGAGACTAACAGTCTGTTAAGCAGAGAAGCTTGAGATCAAATCCATGCCGCACACTAAAGACTTCTTGAACCCATCCCATTAAGGTAAAAACCTATATGCAGCTGCAGCTTTTAGAGTATTGAAGATTACCTTAACTCCTATTTGTTGGGATAGTTCTAGAAAGATCAATTACGTCGTTTTAATGATTACGCAATAAAATGTAAAATATAACTATATACTTTAATCGCTTCTACCAAAACTAACATTAAATTTTGCGATAGGTACCGATCCCTAAACGAAATAAATATTTCCGAGGCCCCAAGATAGCACCACCGGATCCTGTTATATTTTGATTCCTAGATTTGTGATCGTGTAAACAACGTCGGTAGAAGTACGAAATGTGTTTTTTTATGTTTAAATAATGTTAAAGTGGATAAAATAAATAGCCGCCTCAAGAGATTACTTCTATTTAAAAAAATATTGAACGCTAAAATGCCATTCAGAATGCCGTTTTCGTATTTCTAAGAGGATTAATCAAACAAACGGTTCAAAGTTAGTCTTGCAATAAAACACGAAGTTGGTTTTTATTAATCATAATTATTTATTTATGGTAAAGAAAACTCAACAATGGCTAATAACTTCTTGATGTTTTAGATTATATTGCATTTTTTGCCATCATTTTGAACTTAAATGCTGCTATGATCAGATAAAAGCTATTTAATCCTATAATAAATTCTTCACACAACCCAAGAAACTAAACTGAATAGACGTAGTTATCGCCACCGTTGGACATTCAATCGTGGACTCATTCACTAACGATTGGAAGACTTGAAACTTGTCGTTGGAATTCTTTTGATGCAATTTACAGTGTGAATCGACGCGACGGATTTTAACGAATGCCATCAGGGAATCAAGTCGATACTCGTCAGGTCAATATACCCTAATGTTGTTGGGCACAGCCTCATCTGAATAATCTCGGTCCCTTTTATAAGCAATCTTCGTTTGACGACTTCAGACGAAATTCTATGTTTATCGCTAGAGATAAACAGATCTCGATGGTGAGACTAGATTGTTAGGTTGAACTTTTTTTGTTAGCATTTCCTTCTCCAAAGGCACTTGTCTCGAGGTTAGGCAATGTTTAAGCGTAGCTTTTCTTTTTGTTTTGCCGAAATTGCCTGTTGTTTAAGTAAATGAATGATTAGCATTTGTAAGGGAAAGAAAATGTTTGTTGTGAACTTGAAGGTAACTTACTTGTTTCCTGTTCCTTTTCTAATGTTACTATAGCGAATAGGAAATAAGGCTGCTACCGCTATAAAATTTCCAGTCATTATAAAAATCTTTAAACGTTAACTGTATTACCCCTTGTAACTACCCTCGTATTGGCTATATAAAGACGCCGTTGAAGAATGCTACATAATTTGGTTTCTTTTGTTGAAGAATATTAGTTAGCACTCCACAGATAATAAAAATTCAACATCTATTTTCAAGATTCTTTCACTTTAATAATTCTGCCTCCGTAGTCCAGTGGATACCGTATGAGCGTACTGATCGGAGGTCCCGGGTTCGATACTCGGGTCGGGCAAAAGTGTTAATGGGTTTTTCCGAATTCTCAGTAGCACGGAGTCTGGTGGGACCTAAAAATGGCGAAATGTGGGTGTAATATTACACGTCTGCCTACCTCTTCGGGGATACAGGCCTGAGTCTATAACAAAAAATATGATAAATTTAATAATACATAATAACCTTAAAAAGCCTTTGCTATTTCGTCTTAGAAAAGAGTTACAAAATAAAACGGATATAGAATTAGTTTAACTTCGGTAACTCGTTTTAGAGAATAGAATTTCTTCGCACCGCGCTGAGGCATTCAACAATCAGTGCGGAACCGAAAGCCAATACTTTTCATAGCCAGAAACTACTACGTTCCATAGAGAGAGTACGGGTGCACTACTTGATACTTGATACTTGATGGCACGGGCTGTTTCCGCAACTCCACGTCTTGGCGTGTATTTTGCGTGCAGGTGGGAATGGTGTCTTCATTCGAGCCACCCCAGCTCTTCGAGGAAGGCCAGCAGACTCTTGATGTGGCCCACTGCCTCCCTCAGGGTGCTGTATCTCGTCAGGTACTGCTGGCTGTACTGTGCGACCTCAGGGCAGTCGAGGAGCAGGTGGGCTGCCGTCTCGTCCGCTGCCATACAGGCCCTGCACAGCGGGCTGTCGGTGATACCTATAGTAAATAGGTGTTTATTAAAGAATCCGTGTCCTGTGTAGGCGGCCGTGACTGTCCGCAGTTGTTGTTTGGACAGCCGGAGGATTTGTTTGGCTATCTTACCGTCTACTGCGGGAAGAGCCTCCTTGGCCTGCCTACATGTTTCAATACCAATCCAGGACTGGTTGTGTTGGGTCCTGGTCCTATTCCTTACCAGGTTGCGATAGAAACCAGAAGGGAGGGGAATAATGGGCTCGGGTCCCACCACCTCTAAAGTGGCCCCTCTTCTGGCAAGTACGTCGGCTGCGTCATTCCCTCTTGAGCCACTGTGGCCCTTGATCCATTGCAGTGTTAATTTTACGGGTGCACTAAGAAGGGATTGCTTGAAATTTCAATGGATCGGGCAAACAGTTAAAAAATATGTATATGTCGGGCGTAGCCGCGGGCGTCCTCTAGTTTGTAATATCTTCACATACTTATTTGCTTATATCTTATTTGCCTACCGCCTCGAACCGTCTTGCTTCTGAATGTTGTTTGTGTGCATTTATTGAATGTCTGTTAAAATGTCCGCGATACATGATTTATTAGGAGTGCGGTAAATGTCTGCAAAAAGTGCATCTCAATGTAGGATTTATTTTTATAAATTGCAAGACTGTCCACTTTGCTTATAAAAAAGAACTCCCAAGCAATCTTAGAAGTTCATTAATGGTTTGAAGCGGTATGCATGCTCGTCGTGCTTAGTCGAAAGTTCGATAATCGCACAGAGCAAATATGATACTATTCAAACACTGCGTTTACCTTCCTCTTAAATCGGTTCCCAAATCAAAACCCGTTGAACTAAAAAATGCGCCTTCTTAAAAGTAATCTTATTTATGCCCTGTTAACTTATTATTTATTTATTTATCTATTGATTCTCTAACAATGAATACACATTACATTACATGAGATGATGATGAGATGTTTCACAATCTTATTACATTGTGTTTCCTCATTTACAGGAGAACACAGCATGCATTTATGTTAAAAACAGTTTTATTATGTACTACAATGGTGCATTTCCCGCAAAATAATGTCTTTTATTTCAGTCTTGAGAACCGGATTCCCAGGGTCGAATTAATTGGTGATTGTGTGTACAATATGGCAAAACAAGTTTGGGATTTTCTCTCTAGAGAGTGCCTCTGAGAGACTACAGCACACAAAGTCGCCTCTTTCAAGACCCGCAAGGATTAGTGACGCAGGTAGTGTATTGGAACATCGCATTTGGCCCTGCATATTGGAAAATATGCCATGCCGTATTCGAAGCTTGTTTATTTCTGAGAAGGGCAATTTTCTTTTCAACTTTTATATTTAGACAAAAGCCCTGTAACTGATCAAGTGATACTTACGTATCAAAGTGTAAAATCACATTTTAGTATACTAATATAATCTGGCAACGCCTGCATTGTTTATCGCGGCAAACTATACATATATTCAACGACGAACACATAGAACACGAAGAGCCAGAACAAATCACTCGGCATAGTGCAAGATGTCGTGGCGACTAGTTGAACTATTAAGATTAAGGCCTCAGTGCAAGCAAACGTGATTTCATTTATTTCTATTATATCAACACCCACCCTTTAGCCGACAGGCGCTGCGAGAGCAACGACAAGCGGACAACGCTACTTATGTGGTACAAATGGGACGACATATATTTTATTTTCTTTGCCTTTAATTTTTTCTCTCAAACTAAGCAGAACTTATAATACCTAAGTATAGTAAAGAATGCATAAATATACAATATATGTAAACTTTTTATAATGAATAATATACATAGAAACATCCAGACCAACACAAACATCCATGTTTACGCACGCAAATGTTTGATATGAGCGGGAATCGAACCGGCAACCTTAGGTATGGCGTTGGTTACACGGGAAAAACTTACCGATAGTCCATGGCTTAGACAGTAGTCTAGGCCATCGACTACCAATATCAATACACCTTTATGTTGCGGATGTCAGACGTCTGTCGCTCTGTGGAAAAGCAAATATTATGTCCAATCTGGTTAGACTAGAAAGCGGACCATGGGCTCTAATGCGATAGTCTTGGATGCAAACAGCATATAGCTAGGACGATGATAATGATGCATACGTGAAAAGTATAAGAGCCGTCTTATTTTGTGTATTTTCCAATAACTCTGTACATATTAATAAAGTTTAATATCGTGTTCGATAAAAAAAAACATTCATTGTTCAAATACGAAAATATATAAAACGAGCTTAAATGAAATATTTTAAATAATAGCTCAGTTTCCCAGTGGGCGTACATAAAAATAACTTCCATTTTTTTGTCCCCAAAATGTGAGTGATATAAAATTACAGTTTTAATGAACGAAACCTTAAACAATAAGAAATTTGTTTTTCTCCTGTTAAATCGATATGTCGCTGTAGGATAACTGAGCTTATTCATATGATGTCGGTGAAAAAATAACTGCGGGATATTTTAAGATGAAAGATTATGACTGCTAAATAAAAATAACCGCGTAATCGTGCTTAATCTGATTCGTACATAGACGCTCTATTCGTGTATGCGATTAGTTTTCGTTCGTGATGTCTTTCACACTTCAAACTCCTATAGGAGATTATCGAAAACCTTTGGGTGAAATTGTGAATGATCTCTGCCTTAGTAACGAATTTAGTTTCAATCGCAGTGATTTAAGCTGTGTGTTAATTCATTAATTAGTCAGTCATTCTGTCTCATCTTTCAAGTATGTAAAACAATTTAAGTAAGTGCTACAACAATGATTTCATTCGATATGCAGTAAAACTCTTTTTGTATACCTGGCTATTTACGTATCTACAAAGGACATCTACCCATGGAGGATTTAGTTGGTATAAAAAGCAATAGCAGAATGTGATATTCTATCCATAGTCAAAATTAAAAGGTACCGCTAGTTCTCAATCAAATCATAAGATATTCAAGATTCTTTGAATATTCGTCATAAATTAATTTTCCATTTATTATACTCATATATCATAATAACGTGAATGAACGAATTCTTTACTTGACCTAAATTGTGACCCAATAACTGAGCGATAAAAGCTGCCAATTAAGCTTCTCTATCCGATGGCGCATGCATGCGATCGTTAAAAATAAATTAATTAACTATAGGTAAAGCTGACACTTAAAAATAAATATGGATTGTGTACGCAATGAAAAGTTTGATAAACGCTTATACTTATATTAAGGTAGAATATTAGATTATTATTATTATAAAGCTTAAATTTCGAGAAAATATACTTTTCGGGCTTTCTATACAAAAAACACATTAAGTTATAAAAAACCTGTCTGAAACATTAAATGAAAACAAGATTTATATTAAATTCAATTTCATAAAATTAAATTAAAATCATTACCAAGCGGACTGCTTCTTTTTATTAATTTCTGTCTCACATCACACAGATGTAATAATGGATTATTCCGTCTCAAATAATCACAAATCCATAATTTCAAAAAGCATCTTTTGTCAGAAATATAAACTTGCTCCAGTAAAAGCTCTTTCATTCATGTCTAAATTAAAGACAAAATTTATCTCAAATAAATAGCTTTGAACAATATATTGAGATTTATATAATACAATAATATTCAAATATTTTTAAACCAGCTTTGATGTCTATATTGAGGTATGCCAGTGTGTATTTTTTCAAGTCATTTAGAATTATGTTGAATCAGCTCAGGCTTCTTATACTGAGGAATTATTGTTGTTATCGGAATAAGTTCAGTAATTAAAGTAAAAGTAAAGTATGCGTTTAATGCCGCTTCCCGGGGGCGAGCGCTAGGGCACGTCTGGAGCTGGCGCTGGACGTGACAGCATGCGGACCGCCAGTGGCTCTTTGCTGAACAGGCAAGCGAGAGTCGGGGTCTCCGAAGAAACCACAGCCAAAATCATCCGTGATGCCGATGGCACTTTGCGGGACAGGGATAGAGATCCCAATTGTCTTGCCGGTCCATCGGAAGCGACCACGACAAGTTTAACAAATAATGATGCAAGAAGAAAGTGGTCACAAGAAGAACTACATGAATTAATGTTTTGTTACTTTAAAGCGAAAGCTCAAGGTCTAGGATACATTAAAAGATTTGAAAAACTATTTAAAGACAGAAACCAAAATAACCCTAAAACAAATAAATTCAATGGAAACACACTATCAAATCAAGCCCGTAGTATAATAACACGTAAATACTTATCTACTCAAGTATTACAAGAAATCAAATTGAAAGCTGAACAGTCCTTGGTACAATCAAACAACATTAATACAGAAATAAATAACACACTTACGCCACAACAACTAACACGAAATTCATCTATTACACAGACCTCTTCTATGCCACATGAGTACACACATTCACCTAACAACACTGCAAGCAACACAGTCGACACATTAACATCTTCCCTTAATATGATATAATCCCACAGTCTTTTACAAGCTTTATCCCTTATGATGCCGTAGAAGGTTCTGATACCACTACACACCTCATAGAAACTGATGAGAACCAAGACCCACTTATTCTAGAATTCCTACAAAACTTAGCTGAAACGAAAGAAATGTCAATAGAAAGTCGGAAAACTTTGCCTAAACCAAAATTCAACAGAAGTTTCATGAATAATCTATATAAAATCAACACATTTTTAGAAAAGCTACTAATTACAAATAATACACTACGACAATTAAATAACATCATATATGCAGCAGCCAAAACTCTAAAAATAACTACCGGACAAAAGCCATTTACAGCATCTTCCATAATCAAACCCAAACAGGATCCTCCATGGAAGAAACGTTTAAAGAATAAAGTTGAAGAAATAAGGAAAGAACTAGGTAGGTTTACAGAAATAAGGAGAAGAGTAAATAGCAGAAGGATGATCAGTATTAAAACAAACCTGTATAATAAATACAACATTTTTACCGACCAAGATCACGACAACACTGTAGAAATACTCAACCAAAAAATCAAAGCACTAGCTGGTAGGATTAAGAGGTATGACGACATGAACAACAGAAAAGTCCAGAACGCACAATTCAAGGAAAACCAACATTCCTTCTACCGATCTCTTAATGGGAATCAACAAGCTCCAATGGAAATCCCAACAAAGGATGCAATACAAGATTTTTGGGCCTCAATCCTATCACAACCAGTATCATATAATAAAGAAGCACAGTGGATATCAGACATTGAAGAGGAGGCAAAGGAAATACAAGAACACAGTTTTGAAGAGGTAAGTGTAGAAATGATTAGAGAAGCTATTAGAAAAACGCATAACTGGAAGACACCCGGGATAGATAAAGTACAGAACTACTACTTAAAATACTTTACAAGCACACACCAATACATAGCAGATCTTTTTAATAGAATTATAAATCAAAAAGAAGAAATAGAGAACTGGTTTACAACGGGACAAGTTATATTAATACCTAAAAATGAAAACACAAAAGAACCTCAGAATTGGCGCCCAATAGCATGTTTACCCACCATGCATAAACTATTAACTTCCGTACTAGCAAACAAATTATATGCTCACTGTGAAACCAACAATATAATGGCATCGGAACAAAGGGGATGCAGACGACGCGCTCGAGGCTGCAAAGACCACCTCATGATTAACAAATCCATTCTAGAAGATGCACATCAGTGGCAGAAAAATCTGAGCATGGGATGGATAGATTACCGAAAGGCCTTTGATAGCATCTCGCACGAATGGCTCCTAAAGGTCCTGAAGCTGTACAAGTGCTCGGATGCTATTATAGGCTTTTTGAAGATGGCCATGCCTAAATGGAACGTTATCATGACGGCTCGGGGTACGAACGCTGCAGTTACGACTAGTCCCATAAATATTTGCCGCGGAATATTGCAAGGCGATTCACTATCACCACTTTTGTTTTGCTTAGGTATAAACCCACTCTCAACTCTGCTTAATAAATATATATTTAAAGGATACAAACTCAAAGATAACTTTTCTATTAATCATTTAGTATATATGGACGATTTAAAACTCTACGCTAATAATAAAAACAACCTTAAAATTCTACTAGATAGTACAGAAATATTCACACGGGATATAGGGATGCAGTTTGGATTAAATAAATGTAACGTACTTCATTTGACAGCCGGGAGAAGAGGTGAACAACAAGGAGAAGGTCATATACTACTGAGCGGATTGACCTTTGAACATTTAAAGCAAGGCGAGACATATAAATATTTAGGTATTAATGAAGCTGGGAAAATAAACCACAACGAAATTAGAGAGCATATTAAAAAGGAATATTTTAAGCGCATTAAATCTATCACCAATTCTCACCTTAATGCAAGAAATCTTATCAAAGCAATCAATATTTATGCAGTACCGGTCTTACTCTACACATTTGGGATAATCAAATACAAAATTAGTGATCTAAATAAAATTGACGTTAAAACTAGAAAATATTTAACAATTAATAAAGCTCACCAACAAAAAGCAGACGTGCAAAGACTATACTTACCTATAGAAGAGGGGGGAAGAGGTCTCACTAATATAGAAACACTATATAAAACACAAATAATTAAATACAACCAGTACTTAGAAGCAGAACAAGATCATATAACCACTCATGTGCTTTAGGTAGCTGGGGCTACCAAAGTGATTTCGCTTGTAGTGCCTCTGGTAACTGTGGCTACCAAGGGGACTACGTTCCATTTCAATCAATCAATATCAATATTTCTTAGTTATACTTCGTTATGCAGCAAACTACTGTGGGGCTAAGTCCAGGATTTTATAAAAAAAATATTTCTGGTCTACAGGTTCAAAGTTTTTCTTAAAATAGGCATAAACATTTCGCATTACCTAGTAGCGGTAAGCGGTGTATGAGGAATTAGTGCTCTCTTTCAACATTAATTTTAAGCCCTTTTTGTAGGATGGTGTATACATATTAAATACTTAATTAAAAGATTGATTAATGTACTTTATAATTATAATAAACAAAACATATGTTATCAATATAGATTTCGAACAAAAATATATTTTCGTTAACAACTTCATAGTTTGACATGTGTTTTAAGTTCCCCTATTTTTTATAATTTTAAATGGTTGTTAAATTCTTAGAAACTTCAATGAATGAGTTCTCCGTACCCTAATCTATACAAAACAGTCAATTGTTTACCAAATAACCCCTTGGAACCGTCATAAATCAAGTTTTATTATACTAAGGCGCGCTGGCGCTCCATGTAACTTTTTGGTAAGCACTACAAGCGCTTTTTTGTTGTGACGTTAGCACGTGAGTGGATAATAAAAGCTATTGTCAAACACGATAAACATAAAGATAAATACTCAATAAATAAAGAAGTTAAAACAAATGCACTAGAAATAGGATTACACCCAAACCATACATACACAGATGAGGAAATAAAGTCAGCAAAAAATAAAAAAGCAATAGATAAATGGAGATCCAAACCATTACATGGACAATTTCGAAAATCAGTAATAGATAAAGAAAATATAGATACAAAAAACTCATTTTGTTGGCTTAAAAAACAACCGGTATCCTCCACACTAGAGTCATCGATATTTGCGATACAAGATCAAGCTGTAGTTACCAAGCAATTTGAAAGAGACGTACTAAAAAGACCTGTTGATGGTAGGTGTCGGCTCTGTTTGGAAAAGGCTGAGACCACACAACACATTGTCTCAGGATGTGAAAAACTAGCTGGCACTTACTACACCAAAAGACACAACAACATCGTACAATACGTGTATTGGACCCTAACGAAAAAACACCAGTTCGAAGTCTCACAGCATTGGTGGAAAGAAAATTTAACTCAACCACAGGTGAAAGAGAATGACACGGCAAAACTCATGTGGGAAATACCGGTTCAAACAGATAATACAATAGTTCACAATAGACCAGATATAATATATATAAATAAACTAAAAAACAAAACCTACCTTATAGATATAACTGTACCTTCTGACTACAATATAGGAGCTAAAGAAATAGAAAAAATAAGTAAATATCATGCACTCAAAACAGAAATTACCAGACTTTGGAAAACACCTACTGAAGTCAAACCTATTGTAGTTGGAGCAACAGGCATAGTTGCTAAGAGCTTAGAGAGATACTGCAATAAATTAGACTCTATGTGAGTCTAAACATACACATAAACATACACATAATACAGAAACAAGCAGCCATACACTCAGTTACAATAATAAGTAAAGTCCTAGGGGATACAGTTTTTGTAAACCGGAGGGGTAATAACAGTAATGAGGGGGAATCTGAGCAACCTCTTCCCTGAGGGTCTCGGGGCGGGTGCTCAGAAAATCCGAGTTTGACTCGGGAAGAATAAAATTTCCAAAAACATAATATAATATAATATAATATGATATGATATGATATATGATATGATATGATATGATATGATATGATATGATATGATATGATATGATATGATATGATATGATATGATATGATATGATATGATATGATATGATATGATATGATATGATATGATATGATATGATATAATATAATATAATATAATATAATATAGTATAGTATAGTATAGTATAGTATAGTATAGTATAGTATAGTATAGTATAGTATAGTATAGTATAGTATAGTATAGTATAGTATAGTATAGTATAGTATAGTATAGTATAGTATAGTATAGTATAGTATAGTATAGTATAGTATAGTATAGTATAGTATAGTATAGTATAGTATAGTATAGTATAGTATAGTATAGTATAGTATAGTATAGTATAGTATAGTATAGTATAGTATAGTATAGTATAGTATAGTATAGTATAGTATAGTATAGTATAGTATAGTATAGTATAGTATAGTATAGTATAGTATAGTATAGTATAGTATAGTATAGTATAGTATAGTATAGTATAGTATAGTATAGTATAGTATAGTATAGTATAGTATAGTATAGTATAGTATAGTATAGTATAGTATAGTATAGTATAGTATAGTATAGTATAGTATAGTATAGTATAGTATAGTATAGTATAGTATAGTATAGTATAGTATAGTATAGTATAGTATAGTATAGTATAGTATAGTATAGTATAGTATAGTATAGTATAGTATAGTATAGTATAGTATAGTATAGTATAGTATAGTATAGTATAGTATAGTATAGTATAGTATAGTATAGTATAGTATAGTATAGTATAGTATAGTATAGTATAGTATAGTATAGTATAGTATAGTATAGTATAGTATAGTATAGTATAGTATAGTATAGTATAGTATAGTATAGTATAGTATAGTATAGTATAGTATAGTATAGTATAGTATAGTATAGTATAGTATAGTATAGTATAGTATAGTATAGTATAGTATAGTATAGTATAGTATAGTATAGTATAGTATAATATAATATAATATAATATAATATAATATAATATAATATAATATAATATAATATAATATAATATAATATAATAGCCCCCCAAAATCCTACCTTACGTCCGTATCGAACACCAGATCACGTGGGGGGCGGACACGCGTATTAAGTAAACTTACGAGGCCAACAAGGTTAAGGTAACCCATTCAATATGGAGAGTAATTTAAATAATGAACGTATAGGGCCGCTGCCCGGGGGCGATCGCCGGGGCACGTTTGTAGCTGGTGACGGACGTGGCAGAATGCTAGCCAGCGACTTCCGACGTACCGGCTGGTCGGGAGTCAGGGATAGGGGGGTTGGGGTTAGGTCCCTAGATGCTACAGCCGAGGGTGAAGGGGGGTACCGATGACACTTTGCGGAATAGGGAATCTCCCACTAATTCCGCCGGTCCATCGGAGGAGACCACGACAAGTTCAGTAGATAACAATGATGGAAGAAGAAAGTGGTCGAAAGAAGAAATACATGAGCTGATGTTTTGCTACTACAAAGCTAAAGCGCAGGGGGTAGGGTTTATTAAACGCCTAGAAAATTATTTTAAAGACAGAAATCCACACAATCAGAAAATACACAAATTTACAGGCAATACACTATCAAATCAAGCACGCAGTATTATAACACGAAAATGGCTTTCTACTCAGGTTTTAGAAGAAATAAAATTAAAAGCAGAACGTTCCATTACTCAAACTAACAGCCAACCACTGGTAGATACACAACCAGAACATAGTTCAGAATCTCAAACCCAATTACAAAGATCCCGAACTACCTCTACGGCAGAAAACTCAGTTATTAATACAGAGAGTATAACCAATGTTAATTCTTCTCTTTCTCAACTTGCACAACACACAATCACACAATTATCAGAATCACAACAATGCTCAAACTACTCATATGAATCTACAGAAAATATACAAACACAGGAAGTAGAAAATAATGAAGACACAGTTATACAAGATAATGTTAACAACACAGAAGATCTTGAACCTATTATCTTAAGTTTCCTGCAAATAATGACTGAAACTAAGGAGATAGCAATAACAGATAGAAAGTTCTTACCAGCACCAAAATTTAATAAAGTCTTCGTTAGTAACTTAAACAAAATTAACACATACATACCACATCTTTTAAATACACATAACTCATTACGCCAACTTAATAATATAATCTATGCAGCAGCTAAAACTGTCATAATTGCCAACGGACAAAAACCATACACACCATCGTCAATAGTAAAACAAAAACAAGATCCACCGTGGAAATTAAGAATTAAAAAGAAACTCGAAGATATTAGAAAAGAATTAGGTCGACTAGTCGAAATTAAAAGAGGAGCTAATAGTAGAAGAATGTTTAGAATAAAGGAGCAACTATATGAAAAATATAACATCAAAAACGATTTAGATCATGATAATACAATGGAAATTTTACAGCAGAAAATAAAAGCATTAGCAGGCAGAATAAAGAGATATGAAGACATGAATAACAGGAAGAACCAGAATAAAATGTTTCATGAAAACCAACACGCATTTTACAGGTCAATTAATAAAAATCAAAAAGCTCCAACAGACCTCCCATCCAAAGATGGAATAGAACAGTTTTGGACATCTATACTAGCACAACCTGTAACGTACAATAAAGAAGCACAATGGATTTCAGATATCAGTAGTATGACAGATAACATAAATGAACACATATTTTACGAAATAAGTCAAGAACACGTAAAGGAGGCATTAAGAAAAGCCCATAATTGGAAGACGCCTGGTGTAGACAGAATACAAAACTATTATTTGAAATACCTTTCCAGTACACACAAACACATAGCTGACTTATTCAATAGATTGATAAATAAAACAGAAGTAATGGAAGATTGGTTTACAACGGGACACGTTATATTAATACCAAAGAATGACAAAACAAAAGAGCCTCAGAATTGGCGACCTATTGCATGTCTACCAACCATGTACAAACTTTTAACTTCAGTAATAGCTAACGAACTTTATACACACTGTGAAATAAACAACATTATAGCTCCCGAACAAAGAGGCTGCAGGCGTCGTGCTAGGGGCTGCAAAGACCATCTAATGATTAATAAAGCCATCCTAGAAGACGCAAACCAGACCCAGAAAAATCTCAGCATGGGATGGGTTGACTACCAGAAAGCTTTTGATAGTATATCACATGAGTGGTTACTCACTGTACTCAAAATTTACAAATGTCCGTCTTTTATCATTCGCTTTCTAGAAACAGTTATGCCAACTTGGAACGTTGTCATGTCAGCCCGTGGCACGAACACCTCAGTCACCACTGACCCCATACCTATTCGCCGCGGAATTTTCCAAGGCGACTCATTATCACCACTGTTATTCTGCTTAGGTATAAATCCACTATCGAGTATTTTAAACAAGTACAGTAACAAAGGATATAAGCTCAAAAACAATATCACAGTTAATCATTTATTGTATATGGACGATCTAAAAATATACGCTAATAATAAAAGTAACCTCAATGTTTTATTAGATAGTACAGAAGTATTTACCAGGGATATAGGAATGCAATTTGGTCTGAATAAATGCAACATAATACATCTGACTGCTGGGAAAATCAATGAATATCGATGGGAGGATCATCTTTTACTTAGTGGGCTAAAGTTCGAACATTTAAAGAAAGACGAAACATACAAATATTTGGGCATAAATGAAGCAGGACAGATTAACCATAAAGAAATACGAGACCAAGTATCAAAAGAATATTACAGGAGGATAAAATGTATCACCAATACACACCTTAATGCTAGAAATATTATTAAAGCTATTAATAGTTATGCTGTACCGGTACTGCTCTATTCATTTGGAATTATCGATTACAAAACTAGTGATTTAAATAAAATAGATGTAAAAACCCGCAAAATTTTAGCTATGAATAAAGCACAAAAACAAAAAGCTGATGTAGAAAGACTGTATCTTCCCATAGCAGAAGGTGGGAGAGGCCTTATGAATGTAGAAATGCTGTATAAAACACAAATAATAAAATATAGACAATACTTAAGCAGAGAACAAGATCACATAATTAAAGCAATAGTTAAACATGATAAACACAAGGACAAATATTCTATATATAAAGAAGGAAGGTTAAACGCAGAGAAGATAGGATTAGTACAAGATCAAATTTACACGGATGGAGAAATAAGAAAAGCAGCAACTAAAGTAGGCGTTAATAGATGGAAAGCTAAGCCTTTACATGGTCAGTTTTATAGATCAGTCGTTGAAAAAGATAATATAGATAGAGAGTACTCATTCCGTTGGCTTAAGAAACAACCAGTGTCTCCTGCATTAGAATCTACAGTGTTTGCCATTCAAGATCAAGCAGTCATTACCCGACAAATAGAGAGAGACATACTGAAAAAACCGATCGATGGTAAGTGCCGGTTATGTCTGACGAAAGACGAGACCACGCAACACATTGTCTCGGGGTGTGACAAGCTGGCGGGCACATACTATACGATGAGACACAATAATGTTGTCAAATACGTATGGTGGGCACTAGCAAGAAA